>CACRXP010000184.1:536414-550001 GCA_902702965.1 Spirometra erinaceieuropaei | reverse complement strand
GCTCAAGTCACTCCTGTGGGTTGTTCTCGAGAAAAGACCAACTGTAGTCTGGAATACTATAATTTTACAAATCCAGACGGAGGCAACTAATTTCTATACCACCACAGCTTCAACTTATGTTTTATTGGGCCTGCTAAGGGCTGGTACAGTGTCCATCAGGAAGATCAAACAGCCGCCCTCAAGAAAAGGCAGGTTCTAAAATCTGCGAAGACAGTTGTTTAAGCAGGAGGCATCGAGGAAGCTAGGATACCTGGGTTATTAGCGAGGGTATAGCCCGTGGGTGCTGCTTTTGAATAAGACAGGCGTTTACACCCTTTGTGTCATCGTGCATATAGGGACTGAGCATCAGACACTTGTCGAACATTAGCTGTCATCTAAAAAAACTATAAAATAGGCCTTTCGCGTACTGAAGTACTCTAGCATTAGGAATTACTCAGGCATATGCTAGATGTTCATAGAAGACTCTTCCAGGAACTGGACATATCCTTCGTCTGGTGGGTTAGGCAAATGATTTATTTTTTACAACACATTGATGACTGGGCAAAAGCAGTTATTCTTCAGGGCAATATGGCGGAAAATATTAACTTTAGTTGCTTCATCAGAATTAATGCCGTGGGATATTGTTGCAGGTCTCCGTTTGCTGATAAGTCCACGCTTTTCGCTGTGTACTTCATGTGTGCAGTGGCACACACCCATGCACGTCGGCCGCATTCCCCCCCTCCGCACCTCCCACCCATATGAAGTTTCCTAGCAAAATAATGTTCCGCAAACCGCATTAGACAAATTATTTGAACTGAATTTACCAGCCTAATAACCGGAACCATTGCATTTACCCTTAAGTACTTTATATCGAAGTTGTGAAATTGAATCCACGACTGGAAACAGCTTCTTTTAGGCCATGCAAGTGGCTTTAGGAGTGATGTAAGACTGTAGATCTTGTTCTTCTGGGGAGATATTGTTCGGGTTATGAGGAGAAACACGCTTCTGATGACACATCAGAAAGATAGGACCGGCTATTGAAGACGGGTCACGATACTCCTCAGCAACTCAACCTGAAACAGGTACTCTTGATTATTCACAGGATTCCGACCTTATAATTGAACCCCGAGTTATTATCAAAGGATGGCATATAGCGTGGACCAGCCTTTCTCCCAAACCAATGTTACCGCTGCGAGGTGTACGGCGATAAACATACACAAACAGATCTTCCCAGGTCCCACAGGTCTTGCCCTCGACTAACCAGTAAGGGTCTGCTTAACTGGCAATTTCGTAAACACTACAAGGGGATTTATATGCTGGAAAGGGGAATAGGAACCCTTGATAATACAGGTGGCCTTACATTAAATTCCATGGAGATGAGGATTAGAGATAAGACTAGACCTATGGTAGAGGGTATGGATAGGGTTAGGAGTATGGTTAGTGGTAAAGCTGGGAGATGGGAATAGGCGCCCTTCCTGGGATTTAACGCAAGTTCACCTGCATCGTGGAGGGGTTCCTCTTCCCGTGTCTTACCGGTATACAAATCGAGCGGATGAGTGGGCAGTACTATTGGACGTCACTTCCTTCTCAACTTTTAGATCTCACATGTTGGCTATCTTTGCATAAAAAACGTATTTGATATCCCACCAAACACTCAAAGCACTGAGTCAAAACCTACGCCTTCGTCAGGACCTGATGCGAACGCGTAAAATACTTCTCAATCTTTTGGCCTATTCTTAAACTCGCTGACAGCTGAAGCCCTTCCAGTTGTCTCATGCAGTCCTCGCATGTAGACGAAACACCTGTTTGCCTTTCGAATGAGTAATTTTGTCGGGAGAATGCTTCAGTCGTGTCTACTTGCTTTAACTTACGCGTTACTACACTGCACTGTTTCAGGTGGTGACCTAACACGACTATTCCGCTGAACTTGGGGATTTTCATTTAGAGTGTTTCGAAAAAAAACAAAGCGGTAGGAGACAAGCTGGGCTATGACGCCCGAACTCTAAGCTAGATAGGTGACGTCAGACGAACTAAAAAGGCTCACTTTGGGTTTACTTGGCTAGTTCATTCAGATAACTGAATTATGTTTTGGCATACAGCAGAGAATAGTTATCTTTTTATGCAGGCTAACGAGATACGAGACGCACAGCAAGCTCGGGTAGACACTGGGTAAGTTTCACATACCATCGGAAAGTTACACCCATCAATTAACATTACAAAACGCTTCGAAACTGAACGCACAACCCTTACCGCCAGGTCTATGGGCATGTTGATAATTCGCATAACATTTAGGTGCACGCTTCATGATTCGGATCAGAGTACCTGAACGAAACCTGCAGAACGGCAGTTCTATCTCATCTGAATATGAAAGCAATGGAGTTGTTGTGTGTGAGGGAGAGAGGCAGATGGATTTTTGAAGTCTTCATAGCCTGATTTAATTCTGTAATACTTCAAATACTTGGAGTATTAGAGGCCAAGCCGATTCCTGTCGTAGTACAAAGTGCAGCCTGCTCTATTCTTGTCCTTTTGGTGATGGAATTAGGGTTAAATCGAATTGAATCGGGCATACTGTTTTTTACAGCATAGCATGAACTGACCCAAAGAGTGTTTTCACTGTCGCTTAAGGTGTTAAAAATATATTCAACTATGCTTTTCATATTACGATACCTGCAGCGAGTGTACCTACCAATTACAAGACCTGGTTATTTAGTTAAAAGATTAAGCTGTTCGGAAAGTACAGCGGATGAGCTACTTCGAGATGTCAACCAAAATTATGAAACTTGCTTTTGATTTGAAAAGACCAATTAGGGAGGGTTGTAATAGCAATCATCCTGCAACATAACCACAGGATATTTCAGTCACTTTAAGATGTCGGCTTTTAAATGGGCTCCTTTTTGGCCGTCAGCGAAAATTGCGCTCGGCAAAAATTACAACTTAAGTAGTATGGCTTGTGCCAACGTGTCTTTGATGTACTTGTTGATTCAGTTATATTTTGTTGAAAACGCGCACAAGAATATTCTTTCGTGTACACTCTTAGTTGCAGATCACGTCTGCTACAAATTTTATACTCAAAGAAAATGCATTTTTCGGTTTTAACGTTTCTAAATGTCCGATTTTTAAAGTTTGTTTTGATCGAACTGTGTAAAGTTCGGTGACCTCGATGAGATTCAAACCCACGACAGAAAGGGGAAGGCCTTAGCACAGCCAGTGCTCTAGCCGTCTGCCAAAACACCTACTAATTACGTGGGACTGGTAGTCATCTGGGGGATTCTAGATGGATTATGTAGGTAATCCTGCTTAGACCGTCAGCCTTCTGTGTCAGATTAGGTAGATTCCAGATGTTGCAGTAAGTTGGGCAGGTAATTTGACCCAAATGTGATTAAACTCACTGCTCCCGGTGGGGCCTCGTTGCTCAGGTGGCTAGAGCCTTGGCTGCTGTAAAGCCTTCCGCTTACTGTCGTGGGTTCAAATCCCACCGAGGTCGTCGATGTTTTTGCAGTTGGGTCAAAATAAATTATTCAGAGTCTGCCAAAACATCCATAGACTTTTTAAGACCATAAAATTTCCCCTCGCACAGCAATGCTTCAGCATGTTTAATATAAAGTATGCGACCTGGTCCTCATACAGGGCAAAATTCTGCGAGCGCATACGACTTCTTCCCAACAACGTAAATAAGTTTGTAATATTTTTTCGGCGGGATATATACAGTATGCATTTCGGAAGCCCTGAATGCAAGTGTAATGGCAGGTGGAGCAAGAAATTATTCGGGAATTGAAACTTTTTTTGAACGGCCATAAGGTAGTCTCTCTTCAAGAAGAAAATTGGAAGAAGAGGCAACCTGCTGCCAAATGTGTACATGAGAGAACATTTTTATGTGCATCTTCAATAAAATATAATTGAGGTCGTAAGTATATCGAAAATTAATTGGGAAAATTCAAACCACTTAAGTGGTCATTTTTCAGAGTGCAGTTTTGCAGACGGCCGAGCAGACGCTCATTTAAAGGCCGACATATCGACGTGACTGAAATATCGTGTGAGTATGATGCAGGATGACTGATATTACAACCCTACTTAAGGAGTCCTTTCGAACTGAAAGCACATTTTATGGTTTTGGCTAGCATTAAATGAGATGGCACTTCTTCTGTGATTGACGTTCACCAGATTATAAAAACGAATGCAAACAACTTTTATCTGAACAGTTTCAATCGGGAATACAGTCATCCTCTTTTACAATGACAGCGGCCCAGCGAGAACATGATTTTTGATACCATTTTCAAAGAAGTCTTCTTCTTTTTCAGAAAAAAGTCTGGGGAACCGTTTTCAGCTTCTCTCTTTGCGACTGTTTTGCTTCCTACAAAGTGTTCTAACGGTCGGAACAGATAGAAATCCGTAGGTGCTACATCAGATGGGTATGAAGGATGTCGAGGAACCTCATAAACTTATGATATTATCTTTTTCTGGGTTCGTTTTGTAACACGTGGCCTTGCATTGTCATGCCGGAGAATAATACCTTGTCTGTTTGCTGAAATAGGGTACTTTATGCGTTATTTTTTTACACATTGTCCACTTGTTCGTACTTGACATTTACACTAATGGTCTTTCCACATTTCAGTAGCTTATAATGAGTGATACCCTTCATGTTCCAGCAAATAGAGGAAGGATTTCCGTGGACGATGTCTTGACTTTAAAATCGACACTGACTTCTCATTACGTGAAAACCATCGTCTTTTTCGATTTCTGTTGCAATCTGAAACCCATTTTTCATCAAGCGCCACAATGTGGTGCAGGTATGACAAGTTGTTATTTCTGGTTAAAAATTGGTGCAGATGGTGGAACGTTGTGTCCGAGTCACAGGTGTAGGCCCATTCGGAACCTAAGTTTTCCATCTGGATAGTTGAGGATGATGCACTAAATTTTGCAACAAATCTCCGGTGCTTTGATTTGGACCCATTTCAATAGCCTCATTCAGAAGGTTTTATCCAGAGGGAGTCTCCTTCCAAAAAGCTGCTAGTTGGATATGTCACAATCTCTGTCTTTAATTTTTTTAAAACACAGCTCATATGCATGAGCTCCAACTGCATCAGGACACACTTCATGAATGTTTCCACTGTTTTTGTAGCAGTGCTTCTGCTTCAAAATTCGTACTGCAAGCAACGGCAAATATGTTGTTTAAAAAGGTCCTTGTCCTCCTTGAAGGGTTATTACACAGTCAGATGGAGGAGATGGCGATTGGTAATACGGTAAGCAGTGCATCGAGTATAAGAGACCAAGTAATGCGGTGATAATGCCATCTGGGAACAAGACGATGATGCAACAAAACAATCATCAAAGATATAACAGTTGTTTGGCTTATATTTCATAGTGGTATGAAAACGCAATTACGTTCCGAACACCCTGATATGTAAGTTCCATACCAGCTGCATTGATTGGCACAAACACTAGTCTCAATGATGAGTTTATTTTCCAGTTGGGCTTCTAAAAATTGAATGAGAGTGGAGTCCTGAGGAAATTAGATGCGGGAGAGGTAAAGAGTGTCACTAAGGTTTCTGAAAGCAACATAAACTACCGTGGGAAAATATGAGACTAAGGTCCTCGTGTGGAGCCTGTAGAGAAAAGTGTTGGAAACAATCACAGCCGGATGAAGCTCTTCCGTCGCAGCTTTTCCACATAACAGAGATGACGAGTTTTTCCTCCGGTTTACATCCCCCCAGGTCATTTTCGCAAGGCTTTCTGTGCGCCTCCTCCTCCCGAAGAATGTGTGAATGTATAGTTTTTGCTGCACGCTAGCCACCGATCGACACTGCTTGGCGTTACTAGGTCTGGCTGCGTGGCATTAAATGTGACCTAAAAAAAGCTGATTGTGCGGTCGATTCTAATGGCTTCCAACTCAACTTTTAATAGCATTTCCGAGTCTCAACGCTCGTGCTTACTTTCCCGGCTTAAGACTTCACTCTAGCTTCTCTGACATGTGGGTTCTGCGGACTCCATGTTCAATAATAATAGGGTCTTCATCAAAAAAGCTTTATCACTGCTAACATTCCAGCCTAAATAACACCTGTAATTACGTGCTTTTCATTCAGAAACCACGACATTCGGATTGGGGATTTCTGGAACCAGCAAGCACTGCTACGAAGGCATAACAGGACACCGAGATAAACATCTGGATCAAGAAGTGTTTCCAGCCACTACCAGGGAAACGGGAGTGGCCATTTCTTGTTAACCCATTCTCCCCTCTCCCGGGCGGATACCTAAGAGTTTGATACGTGTTTGCTGCTCGTCAAACATTTAAATGTTTGATTAGCAGTCTACTTAGGTACAACAAACACTGACCACCCACCTTTCAGAATTTGCCAGTCTGGTTTCAGAACGATTTAATATTATGCTTCTTAGGCAAACATTTTTTCTCGGGTGATAAGGATGGAATACAGTAGGTGTGCTATCTCATGATATGTTAGCCAAGATTCTGAAGTATGTTTTTATTCTAAAAGAATACCTAGGCGAGGTTGTGATATTAGTCTTCGTGCAGCATAATCCTAAGACATTTCGGCCACGTCAGAATGTCGGCTTTTGAATTAACTTCTTTTCGTCCGCCTGCAAAGGCTGCATTCCGCAGAAAATGATTACTTACGTAGTGCAATTTCTTCTCTTGATGTTCAATGACCTCATGAATTCAAATACAGTACATAGAAAACGGGCACAGAAATATTCTCTTTTGTACCCATTTGTTAGAAAATTACTTCTTCAAATTTTCTTCATGAAGAGAGAGCGTCTTTCGATTTTTAATGAGTTTTCCAATTCCCAAGTAATTTTTGCAGTATTTGCCGTTATACTTGCATTCAGAGTTTTTGAACCACATGCTGCACACATTCCATCTGAGGAATGTCACATATTCCTCTGCGCTGTTATCAAAAAGTAATATGAGACTCATAAAACTGTGCGATGTGTGTGGACTAGGTCGTGTAGTTTATAAGTAGCACTAATAAACGCGTTGAAGCGATACTACAAGGACATTTGAAGGCCCTAGGAAATCTAGGAATTTTAAAACCCTTTTAAGACCGAAAAATACACTGTTTTGTATAGGAAGTTTAAACTAGAAGTAATTTGCTACCAAATAAGTACAAGAATGAATATTTTTGTGCATTTGTCTTTTATAAGGGCACCGAAAATTCATGAAAAAATCATACTATTTTAACAATCACTTTTTAGCAGTTTTTGTAAATGGCCAAAAATAAGCTTTTTCGAAATCCAGGATCTTGTAGGGACGAAAATATTTTGGATTATGCTGTACAACAATTAATATTGCAACCCTACTTAAGTAATCTTTTCGAATCGAAAACATATTCCAGAATTTTGGCTAACATATCATGAGATAGCATATCGACCGCATTTCGTAAGGCCTCACAGCCGGGCAAAGATCCCCTTCAGACTTTCTCAATCTGAAGAAGCGGTCGGTTGTCTAAAACAGATTTTATCTATCTCCGAATGGATGCCCCCGAAGTATTCTCTTGTAGCAGGGCCTGATTGTTGTCCTCAATGAAAGTTTAACCGTTTTGGTGCCTTTAACGATGAACGCAGAGGCTGTGCCATGACACGGGAAGTCTGTTTCATCCTCATTACTTCGAGAAGTCACTTAGGCTCCAGCGCCGTCGTTCTAAGAAAAGCAAAGACCGAATCGGTAAGTTCGCCTCTGATTAACGTATATTTGTGATAAATTTCACTATAAATCCACAAACTGCGCTGGGAAGTAGAAAATCCATACTTAAAATGTTTCTATCCGAATTATTTGGGTAAGATTGTTTGGGTTTTGACCTCGTCGCTTGAAGAAAAAAGGAGATCGTCGATTGTCTGGTGACTAAACTTCAAGTCCACATCTTCAGACTGGCGATGAATAATACTGTTTCGACGTAAGCGGTCAAAAACAGTGGCAGTTACTTTTTGTAGATTCTCGAAATTTGCCGTTCATAAATTCCTGCCTGGGAGCCACAGTCCTGTTATCTAGCATGCATTGCGTGCGCGTTTGTATGTAGACCAAATTTATTGGTTTATCGTCGAAAACGGTACTTTAGTTCCAGTAAGCGTCGTATGGTTATAACTTCTGATTAAATGGCGATGCCATTGTGCAGGAGGTTCAAGATTATCGTCAAGGAACAACCGGAGTACAGGCACTCTAGTCTGTTTGACCGCTGGCAGTCAGGTGTTTTATTGGCCTGCTGTCTCTCGAAGGCCCTTGGCAAATGTTGGCTTCCGAAAGGATAATTTGTTCGTTCTGAACTGCAATCACTGTAGTGGGTTTTGGCTCCTCAAAAAATGTTCTATCATAATTGCATTTGTGGCGAGACGGATAAGTAGCTCCAAAGGGGAAATTACTCACTTGTTGTAAGGTGTATTTCACTATTTCTTGTCTATTAGCTGTGTTAACTGCATGCCGGCAAGAAAATCGAACTTTATTTTATCGTCACACTCATGAAAGTGAGGCCATGTTAGACTACGCCTAACCGTGTTTTCACGGCGTTCAGGACGAATCTCGTTGGCCTAAGTGGGTCAAAATTTTTGAAAAAGCGTGTTACAACCGCTTGTCCAAGTTTAGTTCAGTTTGGTTGAGGGAAAATATGGTCATGCGCCCTTGAGCTCAATATATGTAAGTTTACTATGCTGCGTAAAAATGTAGTAATATGCAAAGCGTTGTCAGACGGACGAATGTGTCAGTGGGTGTGCGGTGGGTCAGGAATAATAACGCACCAAGTAATAACCTGTTAGGTAATATGTCAGTTGACACCAAACATCAGCCAGAATACGCTTATCGCGACGTCCTACGTCGATGCAACACACTTGACGAACAATATACGAAACCAGTTACTGAATAAGGGTAAGTAGTATATATCAGATCTTAACTTTTATGTGAGGGTGATGCAGGGAGAGAATTGCGCTAAACCCTGGTGCCGCTGTGCTGCATATAGCTGTACTGTTCAGCCTACTTAAACGTGCCTACGGATGGGAAATTACAGAGAATTTCACACCTCACTCACCCTGTTGGAGAAGAAAACCTTCCTACGTACTGTCTCGCCACAATTACACATAACTCCAGAGGATGTCCTCGCATGCTAGTAGTGGTGGTCAGCTCGAACAAGTCTCCGAATGCAAGGTAACAGTCCTAACTCGGCCTCATGCGAACCGCTTCTATCAGGTCGCCCCTAGTTGTCTGTAATCCAAAGCAAAAGGTTCGAGATTGAACAGCCGTGTTCCGTAAGGAAGTGAGCTTTGACCACGGAAGAGATTGCTTGTAGGCTATTGGATTTTCGAGGGCGCTGCGGTCTTCGGCAGTCCACGGCCTCCAGGTTTAAATTTCGATCGTACGAACGTCTGGAATACCTTGCCGAGACACTCTTCATCGAGCTTTACAAACGCCTGTTTGATGAGATATAAGTTTGAAATTGCAGATTTGGCTGCTGTAGGGCAGTTGAACGGGAACGCTATTGAGGGCTTGATCCATACTACCAGACCCGCCTGAGCATCTACGATTTGTAGAGTTCTGGTGGACATGTACCGTAGGTTGACAGAGTTTTGCACTTGGTAACATTGAACGGCAGGGACAAGTGGTTTGACTGTGCCGAGGCGCCAGACTATCTTGCCTTTCTCTACCTGTTCCTCATTCTTGAACATACTGGTTGTTTAACTGGATCGAAGGAACACAACACGACGCGGACGCTTGGCATGTGTTGGATTGTCAGGTCGTTTGACTTTTGATTGTTAATTCTCTCATAACTCTGGGCTTATCCTGATATCCATAGTCTGGGATTGACGGTTCTGTCCTTAGCGCTCGCGACGGTGGTGACCTTTCAACGTTCACGCTTATACCTTTAATTGGTTGGCGTTTGCCTTCTTTCTACCATCATGACCTCTACGAATTCCAACGATGCCATTACTTCACTCAGAAGACTTGTTTCTTCTCTCCCAGACTTTTGGCAACATGCGCCAAGGCTTTATTTTTTCTGTATCGAGGCGACATTTCACTCCGCCAAGATAACACGTGAAACGGACAAATATTATAAGTTGGTCGAGGCCCTTCCTCCGACCATTCTTTCCCAAGTGCAGACGTTTCTGACAGATCCCCCGACTGATGCTCCCTACACCCAGTTAAAGGCTGAACTCCTTCGCCTGGCATCAGTCTCCGATCGACAGCGTTATCACGCACTAGTAAAAGAGGAGGCCTTAGGTGATCGCAAGCCGTCGAAACTCTTGCGTCGCATGCGTTCTCTCGTTGGGAACATGATCACCGACGACCAGTTCTCTAATGAGATGTTCTTAGAACGTCTACTGACGTCGGTACAAACAATCTTGGCCTCTGGCTCAGACGACCTAGAAATATCAAAGCTATCGGAGATGGCCGACCGTATGATGGAGGTTAAGCGTTTGTCATCCCCGACGATTGCTCAGGTTTCCTAGCCTCTCACCGTGTTCACCTCTGACCTGGCTAAACTTAAGACACAGATTGCCCAGTTGTCAGCGACTGTTACAGCTTTGCAACTGCGCCGATCCCCCGGTCCCTCTCGACATTCCTTCGGCCGTGACCGTCGTTGTTCCCACGAAGACGGTGTGTCGAGCACCGTGGCTCGGAAGGCAGCCGACTGACGCCCCAACTCAGTCTACGCAGTCTGCCCTGTTGTGTGTATTGACGGACTGATTGGCTGGGAGCAAGGCTGTCACGGCCCCTTCTCAAGCGATATGTGACGCTCTCATGCGTGCGAGGAGAGTTTGTGTGCTTGTGGATAGTGCTTATCTGTTGACGACTGTCTGGTTACTCAACCTAAATGCTGGGCTACGTGTCGCCCTTCTAGGTCAAAAGGTCTGAAAGCGTGCGCTATGCCAACATCAGCAAGCCATGGTCATTACAGCCTGGTTTGCGCTGGCAGTTCCTTGACACCATGTTCCCTGCCGGTAGATGCGCTCGCGCTCCCGCTGGGTATACAGGTGGTGGGCATAGCTGCCCAGTCATCCTCGTCCTTCTGACCCCTGTTGGGGGCGTTGTTGTTGCTGATGAAAAATCTTGGTCAGGTGTATGTTGTGGACCAAGGGATGTGGTGGTACGCCTGGGTGCGGATCCGGCCGTGTCCTCCACCGCTTCCGGTGTTCTCGACTCTCTTGACACCGGGTCCATGTGGTGAGTGGGGAGGAGAGAGTGCGGTAGATGCTGCGCAAGTCTACTATCATTATAAACTAATTCGCGCGTAGGTCATCGTGCCTGCTGCATCTTGCCGTGTAGCACACGGTGGACATAGTCGGAACCGACGGTCGAACTGTCAGGCTCTCTGTCTCAGTAAGAGCCTGTCCCTCTAACTGCGTTTCTTGTCTTCTGATTTGGAAACCACCGAGTTGTCGACCCTCGCACATTGACAGTGCAACTTCCAAAAAACAACACCCTCCGGAGGTAAAACATTAAATTCCGACAAGTTTTTTGAATGAAATTAGCGCCATAGTTAGAAGCCAAGATCAATTGACCTTTTCATCATACTAGGGTGCAACAAAACTCCCAGTTGTTTTTTTTAATCTGGCATTATCAAATAAGACTAACCAAGGATATAAAAACTGACCGATAATTGTCTTTGAAGTAGTGACGATCAGGTACCATGACCCTATTGAGTCCTTTCTCCATGTTTAAGGTCGAGCGCCGAAGCCATTAGTTCTGGTTGAACTTTGATCTAGTCAGCATTACGAGCTCGTTGTTACTCAAAATGTTTCATCTTTTGAAACGTTCTCTACTCAGAACAAGCGAGTTGAGAACGATAGAGCGCATTTGAGAAATGACCTGTCCTCAACGTCCCCTGGTAACTGAAAATAGTATACTGCTGAACAACTGAACAATGCTGGGAAGATTCATTTGAAAGCATCATATTTGTTACCCAACTGTTTATATTAGTCAGTTCCTACCGGCGCTCTCACTTGAGACTATTTTAGCATACGCTACGTCTCTACAGTATCAGAAAGTATTAAAAAGCGCTCTCCCTCAGATCGTTTTTACATACACGTCCCGCCACTTGGTCGATAGCGACTCACTGTCAGTTTCAGTTCATCAAAGGAAATAAAGGCGAGCGCCTTTGAACCCCCTAGTGGTTACAAGTCGTCGGAGAAAAGCATTGATAAGTGGGAAGGTGGAAAAGGGATTTTGTACATAATCGCGGACAGCTGACGGCTAGTCAAAAAATAGTAATAATTAACGGTTACTTACTAATTACACGTAGTACAAACATGTATAATTTGGTACCGAGTTATGTGAGTGGATGTGGGGCTGGTAATTGGGAAGCTTGATACGCGTCAAGTCTACACTTAAAAGAATTCACACAGGAGGAGATTGCAACATCGGTAGGCAGGGTATCCCACGCTGCAACCCCTCTGTTACTGAATAAGAACTTTCGTCCATTGATCCTTGCTTTCCCTGCGCGTAGTTTTAGGGGATGACCGCGCAAAGTGGGCGTATTAGCTTGAGTGAAATAATCAGTGGGATCTAAACAACAGTCTAGGCCGTTGATAACGCGAAATGTTAGTATAAGGTCACCACGCAATTGCCTTTAGGAAAGAAAAAACAGGTTGAGAGGTGACAGTCTGGTTTCATAGGGAAGTGCTTCCAAACCTTTTGTCATTTTGGTCGCCCGTCTTTGGATCTTCTCCAAGACGGTATAGTCCTTGGCAGTCCAAGGTCTCCACGCCTGTATGGCGTATTCTAGATGAGGCCGCACGTAGGTGCCAAATATTTTGGAAAAGCAGTCAAGGCCAAATCCCATAAAGGCTTGCTTAATGAGCTGCAATGTAGACGTAGCCGATTTGGCCGCCTTCGCGCGGTGGAGTGTTGGTTTGAGTGAAGATGTAATCCATACACCCAAGTCCTTTTGACTGAGTCCTTTATGATTCCAATACATCACGAATATGCACTTTCAAATAAGTCCACCTACAAACACAGAGGGGAATGGCAGTTCGACCGTATTGTCCGATGATGTCCAGGGTGGGATAGGAGGGACTATTTCTAGTTTATTCACCCTAGCCTGTATTTTTGTTTGACGTGAAAAAACGCCTGTGGGGTCCCTGTGTGGAAATTTTACTCGTTAAGCCAGACAGGCGTATTCAACGATCGATACTGTTTCTGCGATTTGGAAGGGGCTTGTGCGTTCGCATGGGATTTTTCGTCTGATTTGGGGCGTAGCCCCTGTAATCAATTAATTCTCTGTTCATTGTTCTTTGTCCATTATCTATTGCTCTCTGTTGCCGCTCGCCTATAAACCGACCACCACACTTTGGCGTCATTCGCTGACAAGAAGTTGTCCGTCCTAGAGCTTAGTTTTCAGCCTCACATGGCCCCGAAACTGCTTGATGATGAATGCCTGTTCATTAGAACGTCGTCATCGACCACATAGATCCTTTCTGCTGTACCCGAAAGCGTCTAAACTTCCTTCCAAAAAAATGAATACACAGACAGAAATAAGAGACTTCCCATTTGATAATATAGTAAACGTTAAGTCTAAAAATAGGTTTACCATTCTAGAGATAGCGTGTGAATGCGTCCAAAAATGCTCCATATACGTAGGTGCCGGTGTGTAAAAAGACACTTATGGAAAGAAA
>CACRXP010000184.1:487199-530743 GCA_902702965.1 Spirometra erinaceieuropaei | reverse complement strand
TGCCGCAGGGGTGGCGGTGGAGCCGCTTTCGAGGGCAGCAGGTGGAGTTGTCGTGTTGTTATTACGTTGGATCCGATGATGTCCAACGAGGCCGATCCGTGCGCGGAATGTCCGTTGACAACATTGAAACGTTGGACGGGGTTGTGTCCGCGGCACCTTAAACTTGCAGGCCGCTCTTTCGCCTCTGGTAGCGGCGATCCTGTTTTCTTGATAGATTGCTGCTCCGGTTTTCACTGCCCTTCGTCAGGACGATTGATCCTTGGCAAGGGCATTCCAGGTCTCCGATTTTATTTGTAAATCTTTGAGGAAGGTCTGCGGGGTACAAATGCGTTGGAGCGGCCACCTTATTGGTTTGGATGACGAGTGTTTACCCAGGCGATCCTTCTATGGCGACGTCGATACGGGTGCAGCCGACGAGAGCAAAACACAAGACTCACTTTATAGCAACCGCTCCTGCTCATCCACTGTCACTTATGATTTCTAGGCTGACGCAGCCACAACGGTGAGTACACCTGTCTGGGGACCGTCTAATGTTTGGCAGATATCGATGCGCAAAAGATCCTTAGCATCTCTCTGGTAAAGGAAGTCATCCCCTTCGTTCGCGGCTGCAAGATTATTCTGGGTCACGTTTAACCAATTTCATTCAAGTTCGCAGCTGGTCGCCCGGCCAACCGGAGAGAGTGTACAGAGGCCAGTAGCGTTTGCACATTATGTCCGTCATTTGCACCTGATTAAGCTGTTTTAGTGGCTGAACCGGGCGTCTTCCCCGATGTCCAGCACAATGACTCCCCACGCTCGGAAATTTCTGACAGAGGACTTCGTGAGCTCAACAAACACTTTTTGGCGGCAGAAAAGGGACGGCGAGGGTCCAAAACCCACCTCGACAGTATGACCGATCATTGAAAGTTAGGCTTCCAGCCTCGTCATCACTTCCAGTAAAAGGACAGCGTCACTTTCGGGGCTACGCGGAAGAAGTTATTTTACCCAGCGCGTCCGCAGGCTAGTTGCGAAATCAGTAGACTCTAGGGTCTGGCAAATAAGCAGTTATTGACAGGCAACGACAATTCAGCCATTTCACGAAGGGCTGACGTCTGGCACGCCGACGGCTCTAAAATACCCTAGGGCCAGAGGACGGCATTGTGACGTGGGGACCGTTAACCGACGCCAAATAAGCTTGCTTGTCATCGCCGCCTTGTGGTTAGTATTTAGATCCAAAGCGCTAGAAGAGACAACCTCAAACAAGCAACGTCAGTGGCGTTAGGAGCCAGTGCGTACTCAAGAACCCTCATGAGAATGTCCAATTCAAATATTACGATCCACGTTGTGGCATCTGTGGAAGCCAACGTAATGCGTGAGGCTGGTCTAGTGGTGCGAGTTGCCCCTAAAACGGCCTAAGCGGTAGTTGCGCTGGACCGACACTGGGCGATAAATCGAAGTCCGACAGGCATTATCGGGGACGCGCACTCCTAATAAATGCCAACATTTGGGTGCGGTAGCAAGCTCAGTTGCTGGTTCATTCCGCGCCAATCATGATCCCTGCCGCTGTAACGCCCCTGGACTTGGACAGAGTTGTTCGGATGAGGTGACACTTTTTTCCGCGCGAGGACCTAGGGTGGAGATGGCGTAGTCGCGTGTCGGTGAAGATAACCGGTGCCCCTCCCTCTCTCTTCTGCCGATCCCTTTCCCCCTCGTCGTACCGTAACGTAACGTATCGTCCGAACCGCTCGCCTCCTCGCTAAATCGGCCATCCCTCGGCCCTTCCCTGCAGTTGCTCCCAGCGCTGCGCTCCCCACCGGGTTACTAGCTGGCATGCTGGCATCGTCTCTCCACCAGGCAGGCCATTCTACAGATGTAACCGTCCTAGCTGTACTATTATCGATTATTATACGTTTCCCCATGCAACCTCGTATTATTACACTTTATCTTTTATTCGACATGCCTTCTTCTGTGTATGGATGTGTATCAAGGAATGCTAACAGCTCCGTTCAGGTCTACCCCGGCCAAGAGCCCTTCTCGGCGTTCCCTTACTCCGGTGTGTGCTACCCTTGACGTCCTCGGCCGCTACACCGCCACATACTTGTGTTATATAAAACCCCGGCCAGTGTTCTTAGAAGACCAGGGGGTGTGGTGGTAAGCCTAGATACGGGTTTCGCCGTGCCAGTCACTTACGTCCTCTCCCGTCTTCTTGATTCTGTCTTGACACCGGACCCAGCTTGAGGAGGAAGAGGGTGTGGCAGATGCTGAGCAAGTCCGCCATAAATATAAACTTATTCACGCGCAAGTCACTGTCCTTGTTGTGGAGCACACTGTGGACATCGTTGAAATCGAACGGCCGGACTGTCGTGCGAGCCGAAGTATTCGGTCGGGAACGGATTCTGGTTATTGGCTTCCGGAATGTGCGGACGGTCCTGAGTCCTGGTACCCAAAGTCTGGCGACGAGCAGTTCTCATCAGTACGACTTGGACGCCTGTTGCCTGCCTGAGGTCCGATTTCCCGCCTCATGCTACGCCACAACGGTTCATGCGACTCTTAGACACGATGTGGCGACCACGCTCTCGTAACGGACCATGCACAGTCAGTAATCAGATGAGTCATGTACGACTGGAGGGTCACTGCTCTGCTCAACTCAATCTTTCAAGTATACAATTCACGAGGGAAAAAAGGAGAACAGCAGCCGCCTTTTTTGATATGCTAGTCGGATGATATCCCAACGGCGAAATAGGAACAACGGTCTACAGGAAGGCGACGGACATCACCCAGCTTACCAGTTTTCCCATAAACTACCCGGAGGCTCAAAAAATAAACCGTTTGAAACCACCCTTCAAACGGATTTGGATGCATTGCAACAACCCAGATGAAAAAGCAAGAGGCCCGATATTTCCCCGACCAATTTATGTGAAACGACTACCCGAAGACGTTCATTAGTAGATACCTACGTGGTCATCCCAGAGGACTCATGCAGAAACAGCACCTAAGGCACGCTTTGCCATACATTAAGGACGTGCCAGATGCGGTCAGGCGCATTAAGGTATTGTGTCGGAATTCCACATCGGCCCAAAGCTACCGTGCGCAGCACGATCATGAAAATTAGGGACCGATTAGATCAGTCGGGTGTTGTGTGAGGCATCGCGTGCCCAAATTGTCCTTGTGACCACGCAGGTCGATCTGGACGCATGCTCGGGCCGCGCATACGCAAACATAAGCTGGCTGTGTGGCGGGGTGATGGATTATTACAAGTGGCTACCCACACCTATGCAACGGGTCATGAGTTCAACTTCACAGCACAAAGATGATCGTCCACGCCAGAAGCAAGACAAGCCGCCAATTAACTGAGACCTAGGCATCGGATCAGAACTCAGTCGGTGTACCGACCTGGCACCGGCATATGCGGCCCTGCGCAGCCACCCCCGAACTGGCGTCACTGATGTTCGACTGGCGTATACTCCGTATGACTGTAGTTTGTTCTGCTGCCGCTTTTATCTCCGACGATGGACTTCTGCACGAGTTCGATAACTCGGACGAATAAAAAGTGGCCCTGGCGATCGAACAGTCCTCTTCTTCACTTATACGTACGCCTGGAATGCGAACACCCGCCTCAGTTCGTGAAGGGTCATTTTACAAACGTGTCTGTCGTCTCCATGTACGCATCAACGTCTGCCGACCAGCACGACAAAGAACACTTCTAATTAAGCCTGCAAGAGTTATTTGGTGGGCTCCCTCGCCGAGACCTAATTTTTGTCAGACACTGGAATGGCCGAAGTCCCGGTGACTTTCCAAACACAACTTCATTGACCGTTTTGGACTATCTATGTGACACTGGTGAGTGAATGCTGACCTTTGCCGATCAGAACCAACCGTTTGTCACTTCATACTTCCACCGCTGCCACAGACATCTGCTGACCCGGTCCTCAAGTAACACCACGTGGCCAGTCAAACCGACTATGTTCCAGTCGGTTCATTGTTTCGCAGCAGGGTCAACTAGACTACCAACGCCCGCACACGCCTCAAAACCCACCCGTCATCCGCACCCAAATTGTCACATGCAAGGCGCCTCGATATCGCGAAATTATAAGCCAGCGCAGCTGAGGCCCTGGGCAGAGAAATCCCGTCTTATTCTACAGCCCATGTCGAAGGATAACCTAAAAACATGGTTATTGTTGAAGTCATTGGTTTACGAGTCAGCTGAGGAAATCCGGGAATCGACTCACCAACGTCAAAGTGATTTTATCAGCGAAAGAACCTTACAGTTCTCTGTCCAAGTGGCTCGAGCTAAATCCCAAAACGAGTATTCTGCCAACCTCTGATAATGACGACAGTTGGCTAAAGTGACCGAATCTAATAAGATGAAAACGCGGCCTACATGAAGTAGGCCTCAGACGTCGGTGATAATCAAAGCCCCACAAAAGTAATCGCGAATTTATTGATAGGGCCCCTGCACTCGGTGACTCTGTCCGCAACGTGAATGACGATTTTACTGATGAAAACTTGAATAACATTGAGAGTTGGCATGAGCACTCCGATAAGCTCAATTCCGATGGCCAATCTATCGCGCCCTCGCTCTCCCCTACTTCTACAGAAGTCCTATCCCTCCACAGTCTCTGCAGCGCAGTGTTACCCATTCCCTCAGGGATAAATCGTCGATGCAATACGGAGTCTGTACAACAGTAAGGTGTCCCGAGAGAACGGTATTCCCACGGAAATCCCCAAGTCTTGTGTAGATACTGCGATTCCCATGTTCCACGAGGTAATAAAGCAAGTGTGGAGAGATGACGTCGTCCCTGATCATAGGAGGGCCTCCCTCGGGACCAGTGGCTGTCAACTCTAGGAAGCATAGTTTCAAAACCCCGGGTGAGACTGGTGTCGCATGGATAGGGTATGGATGACATCGCATATCAAACCGATGGTGCTCGTAGTTTTCAGTCCATAGAAAAAGTTCATTGACCCGACGCGGTGTCTCTGTAACCACAAAGATCCGCGAGTGTCGGACGTTAATCCGGGCAGTACTTCGACGTAAATATCATGAGTTCAGTGTTGCTGCTCTCGGCCCGGCGCTGTTGCGAACCTGGATGGCAAATCAAAAACTGGCTCGACACAGTTTCCCAGGAGATAGAGGTGGTTCGGGGGTCTTACAAACTCGCCCTTCGCTGTTGGAGGGAATCAGTCGAAGTCTGTAGTTCCGCTGCCACAGATTGTCATGCATGGAGGTACGGTGCGCGACAACAAGGCTGGCTTGAACAGGTGTAAACAGAGCTCTGTCAAGTATAAGAGGTAGGGCAGCAGAGCTTAGTTTTTTGTGCGGAATGATGAAAATATGCCCGTTTGGCCTTTACCTGTAGATTGCCCTGACTGCCCCAGCAAGGCTGTTGCAAAGACTACAGACTGTTCAGGTTAAGGTTACGTTAGGACAAATTACTCATGTCATCGTTCACAAGTACTGAGGGACGCTAGAAATAAATATCGGCAACCGGTAGCGTCAGTCGGAGTGGTCTTCTATCCCCAGTGACACAACACAGCTATTTTCGCTTCCTGGATGTAAAACGAATGAAAACTATTGTTTACCCAATGGCATGGTAGATACGTGCCCCAGTCGTTTCGTAAAGCGAACCTTAAAGAACCGAAAAGGTGGGTGGGAATTTGGAACCCCGAAGAAATTCCAGAGCCCAGACACGGTATAAGATTGCTACATAAGATGGCGGATAATTATAAAGTTGAATTCTAAATACAGAAAAAAGGTAAAGCAACTGCAGTGGCAAAATTTAACGGTAAGCGGCAACCGATGGACAGTGAAACCCTACACACACTACGGTTATCTAAGAAGTTGGTGTCTTCCCAGGCCGCAAACCGCGGTCAGAAGTATCTTGGGATGCTAGAATATGGGGGAGGATCCATTGGAGGGAAATTCTTCTGCTTCCGAACCTTATCCATATACATCATACGCTTCCTCTAAAGAAAGAAAGTCCATTAATTTTCATGCGGCGTACAGATTTATCATGGGACTGGCATTCTTTCAAGTCCTCCCAATACATCCTACAAATTTTGTCTGAATTTTGTACTCCTACTCGCCCCAAACACCTATACATCCAGTCATAGCAAACGAACATACCTTAGGTAGTCACGTTCCATAATTTGACAAAATTTAGGTCTAAATGGTCTTAAATTCGTGCCCCAGGTAGTGCCCAAATGGAGGTCAGTACTAATAATTGGTCTAGCTAGGAAATTCCCAGCAGCTTTATATGTGTAGGGGTAACCCTTGTCTACAAATAACCAACAAATAATCATGGTCACCTGAGTGATAACGATCCTTTGGGGAAAAGAATTTAGCTATCCAATGGTCAGCGGCATCGACAGCAGACGGATAAAAGCCTAAATCCTTATCTTCTTTGGATTTTGCTTCTTCCGTAAGTTTCCGAAGCTTCTCTGGGTTAGTCTCTACAAAGGCCATCCGAAAAAGGTGTTGGACCACCCGCAAACTGAATCGAATTGTATTAAAGACCTAACCAGTTCGTTTCAAGAGGGGATCATGTCTTCGATTGCTCAAGTCGAACTCCAGACTTCTTATCCAGTGACCTGAAGATTTCCAGCTATTTGCATCAAAACATCGTATATATGGAAGTCAAATCAGCCAATACAGTCTACTCAGAGAACTGATAAAGAACTTACGGTCTCAATATTTCCAAGTTCTATCCTGAAGTAACCCTGAAATCAAGGAATTTTAGTCTGAACAGTACTCCTTGGAAGGTTCGAAAGCTTCTGGATATGCTGGCACTCATACACGAGGATTTCATAGATGATACGTCAGACAAACCGTCGAAAAGAGATGCATTTTTCTATAGACTGTCGAATTACTTCGTTGGACATGTGTGAATCGACAGTGCCTAGAATCATATTAATGGCAATGCCGGCACGTGGCCCCCTCAGCATTTGCGCTTGGTTAATGAATATTGCACAGAAGATATTCCGCGGACATGTGTGCACGTTTTCACATACGAAGCCTTAACAAAACATCACTACTTCATTTGCAAAATTTCAATTTTTAGTCTACTGGAAGGATCCTGGTGAAGTCTAAAAAATACAAACCGCAGGGCTCTTATCTGCTTGGGACAGACGATTGTTTTAAACGTCGCGTTTCCTCCTTCCACTCTTTTTCAGAATTTGCGATCACGTGGACGCGGACAGTCGCTACCCGCCGCAGCCACCGGGCCATGTCAGACCTTTTGTTTAACGCTTTCCCAACTGCTCGTTTTTAAGAAAACAGTAAGTGTGTGCCAGGCGCAAATTGCCGCCGCTAAAAGAATCGTGGTTATATGTAAAGTTTCTCAGCAAATGAGCGTCTAGTCGGCACATGAAAGATTTCACAATTTTGAAAGGGATCATCGCATCAAGGAGTCCGTTCCATGCTCCAATGACCCTCACGAGAAGGCGTTGTGCGGGACGTCCATATGGGCCAGCTTCCTATGCAGTTTCAAGGGATGAACACGCCGACGGCCAATTCGAAGAATTCATTAAAGTCTAGGACGCACTCGCGGTCTCTGACTACCCGTTAGGTTTGAATGTGGTTGGCTGTCATTAAGAGGAGACAGATTTAGTTCAGCCAGTCTGGTTCCGTAAGGCAGAGGATCAAGATTCTTGATCATCTTCGTAGCCATCGCCTGTACTCTTCGCAGTTGTGGGTAATCCTTCTTGAACCACGGTCGCCAGGTCTGAACTGTATACTTTAAGTGAGACCGAAAGAATGTGTTGTGGGTTTTTCGGAACAGCTCTTTATCGATCTGCACAAATCCTCGCCTCAGCGCAAATAACATCCCTATCGCGCACTTTACTGTCCCTTGACACCGTGACTATGGTTTCCGCGTTCCTTTCTTTAGTTCACACAGATTGACACTCTCCATATCATCGTACCAACCCCTAGTTTTATTATCGATACGTTAACCCCCCGAGACTTCCGCCCAGTCTGCAGAGTTTCGGCCTTTTTACTATTTATATTCGTATTCCTCAGCATCATTTTTTAAATTCACGTGGCAATTATCATGTCCATGTTCTCCATACCCCAGGCTAGCGTATACGAAGAGATAATCCGGCATTAAAACGAAATTTCGTTGTCAGGTCATCCGGTGGACCCTGAAATTGTTATTCCGACGTTCGACGATAACAAGCCCACCCTAAGCTGCCTTACCCGGCAGCTACATGATAAGCAAGCTGTGGGCTGGTCCGCATGACTTCATTAATGCTAGCGGAGGTCTATTATCTGCGCTCATCGACAACCGCAACGTCTTTTAGATGTTGTCATGGTTCTAGACCTAAAAACTCCTTTGCTTGCAAGGCCCTCTCTACGGACATTTGATATTTAGATAGCTTAGTGGTTCGGTTTATTTAATGACAATAGACAGTGCGTCGGAAGACCCTAGGGAAAAAGCGCATATAATATTCAAATTCAAACAAACGGGCTACCAAAAATGTTGATAATGGCGAATGCGTCTTTCGGAATACTGCTTTAGAGGTGTGGGACTGCAACCGTCAGCTGTAAAGGATAATGGTTGATAGGAAATAATAGGCACTTGCATTAGCGGTAGGTATGAGCAAAGTGCTGGTTATGTGTGACAGAGCTTTCGTATTTAGTTGTGCATTATTTCCCTACTAAATTCATATATGCTGTTTTTGATTAAATGTCACAGTTGAGTCCTCCATTACCATTTCCTCGTAAAGTCGGTTTCAGACAAAGAAAACCGGCTGCGAATGCGAGTACTTACAAACATCCACGTTGGATGCACGTGAGTATTGAACGGACATTCCGACCTCACCCATCCTGCCGGTTAACTCAATCTGTATATGTCAGTAACCGCTGCGAGACTGCCTGTGGGGCATTAAACTAAGCACTAAGGCTCAACACGATGAATAGATCTCTCAGCGTGATCAGTGAGCGCCACTCTGCCACTACACATATCTGATCGCAGTAGACAACACAATAAGCCGGCGGCTCAGTGATTAGGCTATTTGACTTTTAACTAACTGGTCGCGGGGATAGAAAACATGGAGGTGGTTATAATTCCGAACAATTTAATGCGCATATGGGTGATAGGCAGAGCCTTGGGAAACTCTATTTGCAGGCAGTATAGTAATATATCTAGGGTAGCAACTAATGCCCCTGATGACCCTATTAAAAACTGTACATGCAATATTCATGTTCAAACAGACAAGTTGCTTAAACGCTGTCAGTAACACACACATCTACAGAAACACACTTTGCCTGCGTGAGACTGCAAACCGAGCACCCGCAGTTGTTTTCAAGTTTGCGGGCCGAACGCCAGACGGTCGAGCTCATGTATGGTTGGGAGTACAAACGCAAGTATATACAGCCGGCACGAAATACAATCATTTATGTAATTTGAGGGAATAATTTACGTCAGACATGAGGAATGCGTTGCATAGGAAATTAAATCGGGATATAATGCTCATGGATGGCTGCAGATAGCTCTGGAGTGAGAGTTGTCATTCATCAAAAATCAAACGATTAACTGCCTTTTGAATACAAACATAGTATCGGATGCCATATTTCACCCGAGAGCAAGTTCCGCGGCCGAACTTTCCGGTGGCTGAAGAAAACTTTTTCTGATCTAGGCGCGTATATTCGCTTTGGACCCTGTACGAATGACCACAGAGGTGACTCATATTGGGTAACTCAAGAAGTCTCAAGATTTGGGCGAAAAAGCCCGTCCGTGAATAATATGGAATGTCCACAGAAGGTTGACCTTGTCTGTCTACAGGATAGTAGTAACAAATCGAGCCGGATAAGTTTTTCTGCATATGACTGCGTTTTAGGACCGTCCACCAGTTTTGTCGCCCGTCATTGTACCTACTCAATGGCATCACTTTCTTTCTTCATCCAGGGCATCCATTCTGGCATCCTGTAATCTAGACGTGGTCTGACGAAAATACCAATTATCTGAGAGAACAGTTAAAGAGGACAGACCATGAAAGCACACCTAACCCAGTGCATGGTGTTCGTTGCCTTATGGACGGTTCTTTTGGCGTGTTCGGAGAGCACCAATTAAGAATCTGTCCAGATACCTAGGTTTGTGTGTGTATCCACTTCTTTTGGTGGAATCCTATTTATAATGCACTGGTGTTTTGGGAAACATCTCCGACCAGATTCTAAGCGCACAATTACACATTTGGATGCATTGAACTCTAGAAGCTACTTGTTGAACCATGCTGCCAACATATCAACGTCTTCTTGACGCGTTTGTTCATGGTAAGCACAGCTGTTTGTTTTCCATATTTTTATATGCTTTTTAAACATGATGGCATCGCATTCAATATCTTCAGTGCAGACGTTTGTGTAGATAAGGAAGAAGAGATGACACAGCAACGTACGCCGAACCGAAATTCTGGCCGGAACCTCATTTTCCTCACCGAATTGTACAAAGTCGATGGGAAGAAAGATGTCTGATCGTCGGGAATTTCAACTCTTCTGACAGTGATTGGCAAATGTGGACTGCGCAGGTGCTGCCAGGCAAATTTAATCACGAGCTACCACAATGAGCAATGGAAAAACTCTTCCGCCAGAAGGTTACCTTTGGAACGCGGACTAGAGAAGGACAACAGTCAAACTGTGTTAATCTTATTTTCAACCGAGAGGAGGAAAATGTGCTAGATCTGCAGGGCCGACCGCCATTATTCTCAAACGAACACATTACGCTGTACTTCGAGTACTCACTGTCTTCCAGATCCACTCTGATTAATATTTGGGGAAGAACGTTTGGAAAGCGGACAATTCACTTATGGGGAGAAATGTGTCGGCGGTATCACGAGAAACAGAACTGCATGGTGGAACAGACGGTCGTTGGAATACTTTCAGTTCCTTAATGAAAGGGATTATTTGTCTCAACTGTCCTCTCAGACGAAAGGCAATCGTAAACCGCCGAAAGTGGATACTCGCGAGCTTACGAGCCTCTTTCAAAGAAGAAACCGCTTCTGGAGGCGTTACATACTGAGCGGTTCTCGAGAGCACTTAAGAGAATATAAGTAGAAACGCAAAGTTTTCGAAAGTGAGGCTTCCAAACTGCGAAGGAATTTCGAACTAAACATACTGCGTAGTTCGTTTGAACGCCCCAAAATTATATACGGCTTAGGTCTGAGACGGAAAACTGAAGAATGACGACCAGGGCAAAGCATCCTTTTTTTCTAATTTCTTTCACCCCGTTCTCTTCTGAAAAAATAATTCTTCATTTGTCCCTCTACCTGTTCTCCAAAAAACGTCTCCTCCTGCTGCTCTTTTCCCTTCTGCCCTCTTCCCCTCTTCCCAACCTCCTCCGTCGAGAAACCGCACTTTTCATCGGCCGTGGCTAGGGCCGAATTTCTCCGACTAAAGCTGCCAAATCGCCTGGTCCAGATCGAATTCCGGCATTAGCAATTCGAGAAGTAGCTTATGAACTCTACGACCTGTTGGCTATAATATCTCAAAGGTTGCCTGATGAAGGCGAACCGCCAGACGAATGCAAGCGTGAATTCATCACCCCGATCAATGAAGGAGATTCACGAGTTGACTGCGAAACTTATCGATCCGTCAGTCTAATTTGCATCGCTTGTAAAATGATGAAGTGTATTATCAAAATAAATTTGCATTCATGTATGTATGTGTTTGGAGGGTTAGCGGCAGAGCTCTTGATGACCCTATCTATGTACAATGATTTCGCCTATTCGCACTCAAAATAACGTTGTAAACATTTAGATTGTGGCGGGTTCACAGTACAGCATTACTAATAAGGAGGCGCATCTGTTCACTGCGAGTCAGTACGGAAACTTTGGGCATGACAAAGTGTGCTAGTATTATTTAGACTTTCTTGATTCAAGGCTAGTTTATTCACAGGAATAGACGCACCCGAGGTCAAAGATATGTCCGACCTGTCTTCCGACAGTCGCGATAACTCGGTAATTCTTTGCGATTCTTTAGTAACAAACAGTTAGATTGGCGGAGCACGATAGATTTAATAAGGCGGGGAATATGTTGAAAAGTTGACGTACATTCGAGGTGATTAGACGAGCAGTCAGCGAATGACGCCACAGTGTAGTGGTCGGTTTAAAAGCTAGCGGAGACAAAGAGCAATAGACTATGGACAAAGAACAATGAACAAAGAATGACGAGAACTGACGAATAGGGATAAAGAGACAAGGGCAGTGTGGTATGAGTAAAGTCTGGTTACTAACAAACGGTTAGTAGCAAAAATAGCGGAATAGAAATTGACATCAGGGATGTCACAAAGTCTTTATAAGGCCGGCTGTAAGCAGTCATTTTGTAAAAGTCGGTCTTTGTCGAAAATAACTCGAGGAAGTCTTCTTTTAAACATGCAGAATGCGGCTTCTTTGCATCATCAGGACACTTGACTTCACTCCATATTCTTATGTCATCGGCGAATACGAGAACCTCGCAATCTAGTTCGTTCGTGCAATCATTTACATACATCAGAAAAAGTAGTGAGCTTCAAACAGAACCCTGTGGGATCCCACTATCCACTTTTGCCCATTCCGAGGTAGAGTCTCTATTAAAGATTTTCTATACTCTGGAGGACAAGAGACTCCTGATCCATCTAAACATTCTTCCTCGAATTACCACATTCCAAGCCTTCTGTAGAAGAAGTCCTTAAGGGACGCTATCAAAGAACTTCTTGAAGTCAAAAAATATGGCATCTACAGGATAACCCTTATCGGCGGCCCTTTTCCACTTCTTGTGCGAGTAAAGAACACTTGTTAGGCAAGAACGTCCAGGGCGAAAGCCATATTGAGCATCACAGAATATCTTGTTTTTCCCCAGGTGTTCCATCACATGTAACTACTCTGGAGCACAGTAAAATAGAATCCCTTAATTATTTGTCAACTTTCGGACCGTAAATCGACGGATATCCTCCAAATGTTGGCACGGGTTTAGAAAACTGAAAGCTCACAATGAAGAGGGAACGAGTTTTGTCTCCGGGGAAACTCGAGACAAATCAGTTCCGGAGAACAGTGAGACAGTCGACGCCAATGCAACAAAAATAAGTCAAATTTCATAATCTGCCACGGTAACTAGACCTGCAAAATCATCGAACGCTAAAGATGGGCACCACGGTGACCATAAAGTACGTAGTTGTTAAGTCCTTTTAGAGGTCGCAACGTTGCCCGCCACGAAATGGGGATTCCGCAATTAATTCCATTTTTCATCCAGCCAGTGTCATTGGCTTGTTTTGATGACCCCGAAACGGGGTGATTCGGGCTTATTCGGAAAAGTCACCAAGCTGAAGGGCACAGCCTATCTCTCTGGCGGTCATAGAGGTCATGGTCATTTCTCACCAGTTTTGTCTATAAGGGAGAGGATATATTTTTATTTTTCCCGCCGCCCTTCGTGAGGTAAACATCTTAGCCCGTCTGCCAGACCGATTGCATCTCGCTGGTCGTCCTCTCAAAAAATGAACTATCGTTTCGTCAGGGAATGCCATGCCTGAACATACTATTCTTACATTTGTCGAACAAATGCTCGAAACACTTGGCCTATAAGCTCTTCAACAAAACGGAGGAAGTATCGCACCTACGCCGCCCATGGCGTCCTTTGATACCTTGGGCGAAGTAAGACAATGGGTTGATGGTTAACGTCACCCGCATATAGAATAGAATAGAAT
Source organism: Spirometra erinaceieuropaei (assembly GCA_902702965.1). Classification (NCBI taxonomy): domain Eukaryota; kingdom Metazoa; phylum Platyhelminthes; class Cestoda; order Diphyllobothriidea; family Diphyllobothriidae; genus Spirometra; species Spirometra erinaceieuropaei. The sequence goes on along the minus strand of CACRXP010000184.1, from coordinate 517,094 downwards.
AGGTTTATTGTAGCGCCCCTTGGGCACTGTCAGTCCCCTTTGAACTCAGGAAAAAAACCTAAAACAAACTCGTCAATTTCACCTGCACTTTGACTTCATTTGCTTCCGGTGTCTGGTTAGCCAAAAGAGCGCGAATTGAGAGTTTGTTTTAAGTTAAAAAACCTCAATTCTAAGGTAAAAAAATAACAAAATTTTCAAAAAATAACGATATGTACAATATAAGAATTGAAGTTTGCAGTTTGGTAGTTTTCGGAGGCATGAATAATATGTCCTTCATGACAATTGAAGAACTTTGATATCGGCCTGACCTTGAAATTATTTTCCTGTTGGGTAAATTTCGGTGTGCTCTAGTTGCTGGTTGTCAGTCTATCTGGCCAGCTGTAAGGGGGCGGTCGCACAGTTCCTACGTATTTTTCAGGAGGCTTACCATCGTTGTCTGAACTAAGAGCTGGAAAAGATGAATATATATCAGGAGTAAGAAGCATTCAATGGTAAGTCACAATCAAAACTGTCAAAATACTATTGAATCACGTATCATATTGTTCTTGTTAATATGAAATTATAGGAGTAGTGGTCGACTGTTTACTATGACCTAATATAGTTCTATATATGTTTAATACGGCTTTAATATAGACATACGCACGACTATTATGCAGGGTTTTATCGAAGGGTATATTTTTATTAGCTTTATAAGGGATATTTATTGTCAGGTGACATAGCTGATGAAAACGAGAAGGGGAGGAAAATAGAAGAATATCATTATCTGTTCTATGTTTATCAATGATGCTATTTTTTATAAATTTCATTATATTTAGTGCTATGTTCCGGTATTTTTCAATCGGCTGGCATCATCAGAGCCCTTTTGGACCAAATTCAATATCAAAGAATTGACTTGAAAAATGTCCTATCTTATTCAAAAATAAATGTGTATTGTTATTTGAAATTGTTATTTTAAATTCGATTAGGGTTCGACTTTTCCGGATAGAGCTTGGAAGAGAATTCCAGATAGTCGCATATCTTATGGTGTAAAAATTTGACCGTTGGGACTTTGTGAATTTGGGAATCCTTATAATATCCTCGCTATTTCTGGTGTTTCTAGGGGCGTTTTGGTTGGTAAGTAAATTCATTTTGAGAATATCTTGATCGTGGGTGACCTTGAATAGGAAGTTTAGACCATTTTGAAGTCTTCTGATCCAGAGTGGTCGAAGACCGTATTTATGAAATAGTTCTAAGTATGAACCCTGGATGCCATCACTTCTAGACAAAGATCTAGTAAACCGTCTCTGAATGCCTTCTAGTTTCTTTCGGCCGTCTGAGGGCATTATGCCGAAGAAAATTGAACAGTAATCTAGGAGAGGTAAAACATACATTTTGAACAGTTGTGTTCTTAGTGCATTTAAGGTGAAATTTTTCCATATGAATCCACACAGGCGAGTGGCTTTCGGTGATATTTGTTGGACGTGGGGAGATAAATCAAGGGTATTTGTATAGCTGAGACCTAAATCTTTTACCGATTGGGCCTCTGTTATTTCATTATCCTCAAATATTATGGGAGGAAGTTTTTGTGGGCCAAATATCAGGAGATGGCATTTTTCGGGTGAAAAGGGCATCTGCCACTGACTACTCCATTTGCTGAGTTTTATGAGATCAGTTTCAATTGTTTTATGAATATTGGCTACTGTATTCCCGTTATATGCATATGCAATTTTAAGGTCGTCCGCATATAAAAACGTCTTAGCTGAGACAGATATGGACGATAAGTCGTGAATATATATAAGAAATAGAAGGGGGCCTAGGATAGTGCCTTGAAGTACTCCACTGGTAATAGGGGATGGTTCTGAAACGACGTTTCGAATTTGCACCACCTGGTATCGGTTTTGAAGACAAGATTTAAGAAAATCGAGAAGGGGTGGCCTAATTCCATGACTTTTTAGCTTTATCAGTAGTCTTTTATGGGGGACTTTGTCAAAGGCCTTTCTTAGATCGAAGTATATTGAAGCTACTGTGTTTCCATCATCTCTATTGCTGGAAGCGAATTCCAAAAAAGTAAGGTGGCAGGACTGACATGACTTTTTGGGCAAAAATGCATGTTGAGAGGAGGGAATGAGGTTGGCGTTCATGAGATGGTCTAGCAATTGGTTATATACTATTTTCTCGAGGATTTTAGCTATAGCCGGTGTTCGGTGAACACCACGATAGTTTTTGGTATGAGATCGGTTGCCGCTTTTAAATATGGGCGCAATGGTCGAGTACTTCCACATGTCCGGAAAAATTGCATTTGACTGGAGTAGGGTGAATAACTTAGATAGGAGTATTGGAGCATATGTCATATGCTTCAGAATACAAGGTGGGATTTTGTCTGTCCCATAGGATTTGGTGTTTGATAGTTGTTTGATGGCTACTTTAACAGTTTCTTCACTAAAATGGATCTCACTAAGGATGCGATCAGTCATCTCGGTCGGTTGGGGGATGGTTCCCTCTTCGACTGTGTAGTTAGCTGAGAAGTATCTGTTGAATAAGTTTACTATTTGTTTATCATTGGTTATAACCTGCCCTAATTCATTAATAATAGTTCGTGGTCCTGACTGTCGATGATTACTCATTAGTTTCTGAAACATCTGAGCTGTTCGTTCGGGAGATTCTAGTGCCCGATGTTCTGCTGCTATGGTCTTTTGTGTTTCTATTTTCGTGACTAGGTCGTGAATTTCCCTAATTCGTCGAAGTGTGGAAAAATAACTCACAGAGGAGTCGCGTAGCTGTTTTTGTAGCTTTTTTAGTTTAGTTGAAAGGAAGTTCGGGATTGGTGATTTCTTATACGGAAGTCTTTCGTCTATCAAGGTATCTCGAATTACAAATAGGACAGAGTATAATAGGTTAACTGCTTCCATAGGGGATGTTGTAAGAAGATATGGGCTCCAGTCCAATGATCTAATATAGTTGTTCATGGAGTCCTCGTCAAGTTTTTTTGGGTTTAGGCGGGTGTTACTAAAATGGGGTGCTAGTTTTGCGTTTAAGGGGAGTGTTGATATTATTGCTTTGTGGTCACTTTCAAAGGTTGCGCAGTCGTAGTGCATATAGAGGGGCCAGATATCGTTGGTGAAAATAACGTCTAGTATATTGTTTCCTCGGGTGGGTTTGTCAACTATCTGTGTCCAGTTATTAAAGATAATTGAAGACAAGAATTCTTCGTGCCTGGTAGGTGCTGATAATTCGACCCAGTCTATTTCTGGGCGGTTTAGGTCGCCTGTAATTATCTTATATTCAGTTTTTATGTTAGCTATGTTGTTTATTAAGAGGTTGAGGCTTGTGTCATCACTACTACATTCTGGAGGGGAGTAGAGGCATCCGACTAGTATGTTTTCCTGGGCATGAGATTTTATTGTGGCAAAACACGCTTCTCCAGCAAAGGTTTCGGTTGGGACATCAATACCACTTTGCTCAATGGTAGTTTTGATGTAGATAAGACAACCTCCGCCTCGTTTATTAACACGGCCCTGTCGATAGAAATTATAATTTGGGACATATAGTGAAGCATTCGATATAAGCTCATTTGCCCATGTTTCTGTAATGCAAATTACATCGGGGTTATGTATTTCAACAAAAGTTCTTAGTTGGGATATTTTGTTGACAATCGATCTGGAATTTATAAGAGCTATCTTTAGGATGTTGGATATGGAAGAGGTGGGCTGTGGTGAAAAAAAGGATTTCTGGGGGTACTTTGAGTGAGTGATGGACTAAATGGAGGTAGGTGTGTGATTCTCGGAGGATATGGTGATGCGTATGGCGTAGTGTGAGTGCATGGGCTAGTGCGTATGGACTGAGGGTACATATGAGGAGGTGCGTTAACTAGGTGGTAATTGTACCTAAATGGAGTTTCAGTTGGGGAGGTGTAAAAGCCAAAGTAATTTGTGCGGTTGTAATTAGGTGGTAAGGAGTTTGGAATGCTAGAGTGATTTGGCTTATTCCTATGCCATGCAGGTGGATTTTGGGGAGTCGAGATGCCGTTATAGAAGCTTGTTTGTTTTTGGTTAGAGTTTGATGGGCTTCTATTTGTTATGTCAACATACCTAGGGCGTTTTGGTTGTGTTGGTGTGCTTAGTACGGCCTTTTGGTTTATGTCTCTTGTTTGGTAGTCGTTTTCTAGTACTGACTGATCGGTCTTGGGGGATGTAGTTAAACTTATACTGCTATCTAAGGGTGTCACATGACTCGGTCCGGGATCTGCCTCATCGCTCTGTTCTGGTTGAACGTTGTTATTTTGTTGTGCCTTCCTCGTTTGTTTCTGACCAGCAGTCCCAACTGCTTTTGCAGTTGCGCGTTTTTTATCATGAGAACTAGAGTCAGACGTACTTGATGGAGGTCCTTCTGCGGGGGCTGTGGGTTTATCCAATACCATCTCCAACCCCACACGTGTGAGGAGTGGAGTCATTCAGGGTAGTGTACTCGGCCCGCTTTTATTTGGCCTTTTCGTTAATGATGTACCCGATTTATTTCAGAATGGTAAGCCTTTCATGTATGCCGATGATCTTAAAGTTGCATATCGATATAGGCCGGCAGATCATGACATCGTGCTTGAGCTCCTAAAGAGCGATCTACAGGCTTTCGCCCAGTGGTGCCGCACATGGCGCCTTTCTCTCTCCTGGCATAAGTGCTCAGTCATGGTGGTTGGCGACGACCGTCAACCTCAACTAAGTATTGAAGGTCACGCAATAAATGTGCCTGGGGTTATAAGGGATTTGGGCGTATCATACTCCAAGAGTCTTAATCTCTCGGAGCACTGTGCCTTGATAGTCTCCAAAGCACGTAGGACGACCGGGTTTATCCTCCGAAATTTTAAAACTAGGGACATTAGAATGCGCCTTTTCAACATGTACGTTAGACCTGGTCTGGAATACTGTTCGTTTTCATTTAGCCTCATGCGTGCTACTGAGCGGAAGAAAATAGAATCCGTTCAACACTTTTTTACTAAGAGAATTTTAACCCCAGAACACCGACATTTGTCTTACCAAGAACGTTGCCGGCTTACTGGCCTCGATCCTTTATGGTTCCGTAGATTACAAAAGGGACTATTTTTGCTATTTAAACTCTTATATAATCACACATTTAACCCGCTCACCTCTTTAAGACATCATATCCACCCACGATGTAACAGTCACCGTGAGGTCTTCTTATTTCTGCCTCTGGCACGTACTGTTAATTATCGTCGGTTCTTTTCTGTAAATGAAATTGCTATTTGGAATAAACTACCCATGAGTGTGAAAACTCTGCAAAATTTTCCTTTATTTAAGAGAACTAGTACTCGATTTTTGCATTCAGAAAAGCTCCCACAAATTTTTTGTGCTGAATCTACTGATTGACTGTACCGTAGCGATGGCGTTTGTGGTCTCTGAACACTATGGCCGGTCTCACCAGCTGTTCCTCAACGCCTCTACTTTGACTATTCCCAACTTCATGAAAGGAATTTGACGTCCGATAATCTCCGATACCGTGCAACCTCCCCCCTTCTTGACGGTCGATATTCTACCACCGCCGACAGTTTTTTTTCTCCTGAGCCCTCCAAACCACAAAAACCACCATCAACTATATTTTTATGCCTTAAGCTCAGGAGTTTTTTTTTCACTGCTGGTCGGATTTGTGTTTAATCGCTTCCCTTGACAATGCCTGTAAACTGGCATTAAATTAAATTTATTATTATTATTATTATCATTTGGTTTACGCTGGCCTGTGTATTTTTTTTTATTAGTGCTAGAAGTAAAAGTAGTGGCTAAAGGTTCAGTTGAGGGACCGGAGTGCTGATTATCCTATTTGTAGTTGGTGTCTTTTTCCCGAAGTTTACGTCTTTGCATAGGTGTCAAATCTGGACCTATAAACGAGTTTAGGTTCCGCAGATTTCTGTTTACTTCGGGATTTTGTAGGACAATCTCAGCTTCTGCCTGCGAGTAGAATGTTACTAAGACGGGTTTGTTTTTGCTTCTGGAGTGAAGTCTTTTAGTGTTAGGTACTCTGATATTTAAGCCACACGAATGTATAAAATTTTGAATTGATGGCGTCGGATTAACGGTGTGGGGTATATTACGGATAATTAAAGGTCTATTTGCTCGGTAACTGTTTTGAATTGGTGAGCTCCAATGGAATAGTGATGCGCCACTCTTATAGCCCTCCTGTCGCTAGATTTTTATGGAGTTGTTAAGCGTTTTTTGAAGCTATTAGCCATCGCCCGGAAGGGCTTCGTTCACACCCACCTCACCCTTCTCGAGGCCATCCCAAATCCAGTGTGGCTTCCGGCGCTACCGCGGAACCACTGATAGGATATTCGCCGCTTGCCAAGAGCAAGAGAACTGTCGGGAAATGCGAACCCACCTCTATACTCTCTTTTTGGTAATGTCGAAGGCCTTCGAAACGATGAATTACGATGGACACCGAAAAATATTACATCAACTCGGATGTCCTTCACTACTCATGCAAAATGAACGTCACCTCCTCGATGGGATGATAGCGCACGTCACAGACAACAACATTGTTTTAAAAAAATACGCGATAACCAACGAAATGATCGGCATTGCGCATACGCTCCCATTTCTATCAGCATCATATTGTTTACTATGCTGCTGGACGCCTTCCACGATAAACTCCTCGAAATTGATATTGCTTGCAGGACGATGGACAATTTTTCAATATCCGTAGCACACAGGCCTCGACATATCTATCCACCACCTGCTCTTCGCGGCCGACTGGGCACTGAGCACCGAGATTGTATTAGACATGTACGGAGCGCAAACCTTTTGGACTCCGGCTGCTCCGGCTTCGAGCTGGCGATTAATAAGGAGGAACAGTGGCCATGCATCGAGTGCAACCGCTCTATACAATGCTCCTCACGTCAAGGACCACGGCTCTTGATCGAAGACCGCGATAAACTCCTCAAGCTTAGGTAGCACACTCTCATGCTCCATCAAAATAGACGACGGATTAGTTCTCTAAGTTTTAAAAACCAGCCAATAATCTGTAGAGCCTCGAAGTAGGATGTAGAATTATCGCAGCCAGACGAGACCGCAGACAGTGCCCAAATGTATATCCAATATACAGTATAGCAAGCCTAGGAGCTAGACGACAATTGGTTTAGGAAAGGTAGCCAAGCGATTGAATTCTACCTCACAGGGTTGCATGTCTTAATGCAAAAGGCGCTGTCCATGAACACGAGCAGCGAATGCAGACACGTCAGAGTCTGTGGTATTCGAATTTAATATTAAAAACGGAGGTCCCTTGAGATATTAATCTAGTGAGAAATAGGCGGTTTTGTATAAGGGGATTTGGTTTTTTAACTCGCTGAACCATCCATCCAGTGGCTCAGAGACGTGGTGGGTGGTCTCACGACTAGAATTAGTCGGAGTATTTATTTGCCATCGATCTCTGACGGCTGGTTGTTTTGATTGACGAGATGAAGGCAACATGGACCATTTCCCGTGTTAATTTCGCAGACCATAAAATAGCTAGCATCACTGTGGATTAATTTTATTACTGAGATATTATTTCGCCATCGCACACTTCGTGCAGTTTTGATCATTATAAGGCCAAAATCCGGTAAAATTACTCTGTATCTAAAGTCCGCTTGTCTTTTTCGCTGCTCAAGATGCGGTAAAATAAACCGGCGATTTTTCCTGGTGTGACCAATGTGAGTGACTAAAAAAAGTCAAGTGGGGTGGAAAAGAAATAAAAACAAACCATAATGCAGACTAAACCCTTCAGTTTTGGCTTAGACAGGTCTTTCCAGTGTGGAAAAGTTAACAATGATAAACTCTGAGTCTTGGATCGATCCTTTGTTATATTTTCCAATGTCAGACATAGGTGAGTTCGCATGATTGCAGATTTATTCAGCTAAGAAAACTTGCTTTGAAGACCACACGCATTAGTATAAATGTTATACAGTTGTCAAAATTCGGAATCGCCGTAGAGTACCCCATCATGGACTCAGAAAAGGGAGTCCACGCGTAGGTACTATTTGGAGTGTGGCAGCAGAATGAAGCCCACCGCCCACCAGGATCGTCAACCCTGAGCCCAACTGAGCACCACGGAATTATTCTGCGCTCCAACTGGGACAATTTCGACTTGGTTGCCATTACACAGTTACAGTCTCTGACATTGATACTGGAACCGTACGTACAGAATTACTTTGTGCATTTTTGGAATCTTTTTTCACGCATCGAAATTCGCCAGGAACCTGGACTAAGTGCAATTTGTTTATCAGTACGGTCCAACTGCCAACGCAACTGGCTACGCAACCGAATCGCGGATATACAGCCTAGAAAACCAATCACTCAAAAGCCTTCAACGTCTGCAGTTATTCAAGTCCCACGAGATCTGGAAAGGGCTAAGTCGCTTCTGATTAAATTCAACAAAATTTATCGGATTTTAAGTATTTCTTCGCTTATTGAGTTTTGAATACTCACTTTAATTCATCATATATAAGCCGACGTATTCGTTATAACATCGAAAGCGAAATTATACCTATTATATCACGTCGAAGTTTATGGATTCTCAGCAAGCTAACTGTAGTAGTACGGCCATCGACGGCACCTCTTTGGAAGGTAAGTCCGGTGAGTTGTCCTTCGCATCCAGAACCTGTGCTCGCTCTACCTTCGCCTCCAGCCAACGACCAGCAAAGCGTGCAAAAAGCGTAAATACCACAAAAAGTGTGAGGTACGAAGACGAGCCTTGTGCTGGGTGCGCAGATATTCAAATCAAAGTAGAACAACTGGAAAAGGAACTTGCTGACTTCAGGACGCTCGTGAAACAGACCCTAGTCGGCCAGAACGTGTCCAGTGTTAGAATCCCAAAAACGAAGAGCAAAACGCAAAAAACGCGAAAAAATATCTCCTCGGGGGAATCTTCAAACACGAGTAGCAACTCAACAGCCAAAACCGCAGACGCCCGTAACAGCAGGACAATGAAAATGAAGCCGCCGATAAGGGCAGACTCGATTCCCACGCAAGATGTCTTAAGCGATGTCGCAAAAAATTACCTGGCGCGGAAGCCATCTCACCTAAGCCTCTTGCTGTAAGTGATGGGATTTCTCTTCAGCCTGGAGACGATATACCTGGGTCATTCAATCAATTCAATTCAATTATTTTTATTAAAGACCCGTCGGGGTCCCATCAAAGCAAGTAAAAATAAATTTACATGCGAATTTTAGACGAGGTAGGCAAAATCTGTACAAAATGCAATATATAGTTTTTGAGATTAGAAGTCCGTTAAGCAAAATGAAAAACGAGGGGTGAAAAAAAACTCCATAGCAAAATTTAAAAATGGTTGTATTAATTTAACAGGAGAAAAAAACCCTCAAAAAATAGCATCAGAAAAATGCAGGGAGGACTGGCCTGCATGTGACGGTATAGAATGGAATATAGTCGGACCTCAACATGGCCGAAATAAATGTCAGCTGTATATGGCATTGTGTAACGGATTTCATAAAATGGTACGTAGGCGGGTCGGTCAGGACTGGCCTGTATGTGGCCTTGAGTAAGATAAATAAGTGGCGAAATTGAAAACCAGTCTCGAGCTGATAGGAACCCAGATGCGGTCGGTTTCATTCAACCGAGTCCATCCGAGCATGGGGGAAGGGAGATGCGACCAGACTACTAGTATATGGCGAATATAGAAGGCTTTATCAAGATCGCCGGTGGAGCGCATTCTGTAAAAGCACGATGACAACCAGTCTCGAGGCGACAAGAACCCAGATCCGGTCGGTTACATTCATCAGCGTCCATCCGAGGATAGGGCAAAGGAGATGCGACCAGATTACTAGTATATGGGGAATATAGAAGGCTTCGCCAAGAGCATCGATGGTGCGCATTCTGTGAGGGCACGATGCATGAACTGAAAAATTGGAATAATTAACATTTCTGGTGAGGGATCTTAGGTAGCGAGACTACTAATATAGGAAGGAAACGTGAACAGATACGGAAATTTAATGGCGGCATGCTATTTTCCCTGTGGCCCTTCCTCAGTGTCATCCAGTCTACTGTTGCCCTCTTGTTCTGGCAACCACCCCGAGCGCACTACAGAGCACGTATCTGAATGCGAAGACATAAACCCGTGGGTAGAGGGGAGAGGTAAACGCCATGACAGGATTCTGAAGTCACAGCCAGCCCTGATGGGTTGCTCGGGACAGTCGGTAGACAGTAAAAGTGTGCGTTCAAGCGATGACTCCGTAAATCGTCCTCGCCCACATGCAGCGCATTCACCGGAAAGACAGAGTAAGGAGGACCATGCTCGCCAGCATTGTCTGGTTATTCAGGGTTTGTCAGAATCGAATGCAGTCAGACCTGAAGACCGTGTCTCAGAGGACCTTGCTTCTTTTCATGGTCTGCTAAATCATTTACTGCCGGCAGACATGGAAATAAAGGTTCTGAAAGCATTCGGGATAGGAAAAAGGAGTGAAGACAGGACAGTAGCACAACCACCTCACCCTCTCAAAATTATGCTGGACAGCAAAGAGCAAATCAAGTTTATCCTCTCTAAAAAATCCGATCTCAGAAAAACACACAAACAGGTTTTTTTCAACCGGACTATTCACCAGCGGAACGGTTGAAACGCCGGGAACTTGTCTTGGAGTTAAAATCAAGACTGAAGGGTGGCGAGCACAAGCTGGCTATCTATAAGGGGAAGGTAGTTCGGAAATATATGCCGTTTCAGTGGAACCAGCCTGTAATACTACGAACCACGACAGCTACTCAGCTAAAACAGACACCTTCGTTGAACCACCTGATCAAGGCGCCAACACAAGTCAGCCCGTAGCGTCCAGTGATCTGACTGAAACAAGGCATGTAAATGGAACCAATCAGGTAACGGAGGAGCCTAGAGAACACGACGTCCGCGATAACGGAGTAATGCTCACAGCAGTAACAAATGCAACGGGAAATTCAGCTGGTGCTAAACTGAGGTGCTTGTACACGAATGCCCAAAGCCTCATATCGAAACTAGACGAACTAAAACTTTGCCTTGCTGAGCTGTCTCCAGATGTTTTAGCAGTAACTGAGACCTGGCTGTCCGGGAATATTAGCGATAACGAAGTAGCCTTGCCTGGATACCAAATTTATCGGAGGGACAGGGAACATCGTCAGGGTGGTGGTATCGTTGTGTATGTGAATGAAGGTCTGGCAGTGTCGGATAACACCACCAAGTTTGCGTGCAGTACGGAAGCTATCTGGTTGACCACCAAGACTACCGGTTCCCCGTGTCTCGATGTCCTCACTGTCTACCGACCACCTAGGACAGACCGAATCGCCGACACTCAACTATTGGAGCAGTTGGAGAAATTTTCCAGTCGACCTAAGATCATGATCATGGGCGACTTCAACGCACCAGGAACAAACTGGAATACCCTCCAAGCGTCAGGTCCAAAATCGGCATTCGATTACCGCCTGTTGCGCAAAACATTAAATGCGTGTCTCACACAACATGTAATGTTCCCAACGAGAACACGTGAAGGACAAAGGGCAAACTGCCTGGATCTGGTCTTTACGAAAACACCAGACAGCATAGACGAGATCGCCTCCATGCCGCCCCTTGGCCGAAGTGACCACGCAGTGCTTATGTGGGATTATTCGTTATTCTGCATTTCACATACTCCAGACCACAAAAGACGTAATGTTTGGCGGGGCGACCTCAATCAGATGAGGGCAGACTTATCCGGTCTTGACTGGGGCTCATTGTTTACGGGAAGTGCCAACGATGACTCGGAGCTGTACAAGAATGTCCTTTTGCAGCTCATCAACAACAACTGCTCACTGACAAGCGTAAGACTGAACGAACGCCCTGGGTGGCTAAATAGCAACCTTAAGAAAGAAATCAACAGGAAGCACAAATTGTGGAGAAAATACTGCGTCACTAGACAGGCTGGATGCTTCAATACCTACAAGACAGAGAGGAACAAAGTGAGAAAGCTGATAATGAAGACGCGGCGGGAATTCGAGAAGAACTTGCTACAAAAAGCAACGCAGAACCCAAAATTGCTCTACAGCTACCGCCGAAGAAGTACAAGAACAGGCATCAAATCCCCTTGATAAAGACTACTGATGGCGTTGTGATCGCTGATAGTAGGGATAAAGCTGCGTATTTTTCACGGTTCTTCCAATCAGTCTACACAAACGAGGCAAGGTTCCTTCCTCCCTCCACAGAAGAACTGCCGACTCCAAGCGTCAGTGATATACTCTTCTCAGAAGGCATTGTCCGAAGAGAATTAGAGGCATTGAACGAATAAAAGTCGCCAGGAACAGACGAGATTCCATCCAAGCTTCTCAAGGAACTTGCCAGTGAGCTTTCTGTGCCTTTGCCGATGCTTTTTCAAACGTCATTTGGCACTGGAACACTTCCCATCGATTGGAAGCTGGCGCATATTACTCCGCTACACAAAGGAGGTAACAGGGCAGCGACGACAAATTACAGGCCCATAAGCTTGACATGCATTTTCTGCAAAGTTATGGAAAGGATCATAAAGAGTGAACTGGTGCAATTCCTGGAAGTTCACTGCCGGCTATCGAACTGCCAACATGGGTTCCGGAAAGAAAGATCCCGCACGACAAACTTGCTGCAATCTCTCCAGAGCTGGACCCGAGCTCTCGACGACAGGCACGCGGTCCACATGGCCTTCCTCGACTTCCAGAAGGCGTTCGACACTGTGCCACACCAGAGGCTCTTACATAAGCTGAAAAAAATAGGGATCGGTGGCAGCTTCCTTAATTGGATCGAAAACTTCCTTCTGGGTCGACACCAGGTTGTGTGCATCGGTCGGGGAAAATCAGATCCGGCTATGGTCGATAGTGGTGTCCCCCAGGGTTCAGTACTGGGACCCATTTTGTTCCATATCTACGTGGACGATGCCGCAAGAGATTTAGCCTGTGAAGTAGCAACGTTTGCTGATGACATGAAGATATGGAGTGTAATTCGAGGTCCTGTCGATGAAGACAGACTGCAGATGAACCTGAGTCGGTTGGAGGAGTGGTCAAACCGTTGGCTCCTGCGGTTCAACATTGCCAAATGTAGCATACTTCGCCTAGGCAACACAGCCAGATCCGCCAGCACAAGAAACTACTTTCTGGGCGGTGCAGCCCTGCAAGGGGTTGAAGCCCAAAGGGACCTCGGTGTGCTTACGACGAGTTCCCTAAAAATATCCGCCCACTGTTCGAGGGTGGCAAAAAGCGCAATGTCCGTACTGTACGCCATCAAGCGTGCGTTTATGGACTTTGACGAAGAAGCTTTCTCTAAGACCTTCGGAACATTCGTCCGGCCGCATTTTGAGTACGGAATACAAGCTTGGAGGCCGTTGGCTGCTGAGGATCAAAACTACCTCGAAAGAGTTCAGAGGAGAGCCACGAAGATGGTTAGGGGTCAAAGCTCCTTTCTTTATGCAACCCGCCTAGTAAATCTGGACCTCCCTTCTTTCAGTTATAGGCAACTTCGCGGGGATCTCTTGCAAGCCTTCCGCATTGTAAAGGGGTTGGACCGCAGAATGGCCTTCGAGGACTTTTTTAAATTTGCTACCACGGCCAACCCCGGAGGTCACCCGTTAAAACTGCGAACTCAGCAGCCAAGGCTGGATGTGCGGAAGTTCTCCTTCTCGGTTCGGGTGGTCAAACCATGGAATGAGCTTCCCGGAGATGTTGTGACGTCACTATCTATACAAAGTTTTAAGAAGAATCTGGACATATTTATGTTCCGAAATTGCCAAGAGCGATGAGAAGTCGTGCTCACCCCCTGTAACTCCTTCTCATTTTGTCCCACCATTATGGGCGTGTTCGAACTATTTCAGCCCAGAACGTCTATCTAAAAAACACACATTTTTTACGTTGCAAATAGGGTACTCAAAGGCTTACGCCTACTTCCCTCAATAAACTGAACTGATATGAACTGAAACCCTTATCTTAATTGTTCGGACGTGAACCTCCTACGCCGGCCCTCTAGAATGCTGTTGGAAACCGCAATACGACTGAATACCCAGCCGACCTATGATTTTTGTTTCGCCTAATGACTACTGCCGCTGAGCCCGGTAAACCTTTTGCGAATGCATTGTTAACATGTTAATATAACTTTTTTAATGCATTTTCTTCCTGCATCTGTGACTGGCTGATACCAGACACTAGTTCTTAGCATCAAACTGTGAAAAAGTAAGCTGTAGCTCTTTTTAACGAACTGCAAAACTGCTGCAGAAACTTCGGTCCACTCTCTTCTACGATCGTTTATCTTATGCGTTACTGGATTGTGGACTCAATCTTATATCGTACTGGAATGCTGGCTCCTAAATGCGATTGGTTATATTTAAGCCAATAATTTAGCAGGTTTCTCCTGATTCGGCGCAATTTTAAAGTTCTTGCGGGATTATGTTTGCACGTTAAGTCTATGTTGATGGGGTCCTCCATCTTCATTCGCTAACACAAATTCAAGGACTATTTTGAAATTCTTTGCGTATGTACTCTTACCTTCATTTGTTCGCCCTTGTCTTTTATTGTTTTTAGTCCAGTTTTAATTTCCGCTACGATTAATTTTTGCGCGTTTGTCATTGCATGAAAACAGCTAAACTGACTAACCTTTGGTTAAGTTATTGGCTTACAATATAATTATTCGACGGGTTCATCGAATTTGCCTTTTACCTATAGACCAACATATTTTTCAGAATTGAGTTCCGCTTCCTACACATAGTTTTACATTATTTATATTATCAATACTAGTATTAGTTGGCACATAGAGTTGGACTAAAGATCTCTCATGGGAGGATTAAACAGTATTACGTCTTATTTGACATTCTGCATAAAAACTTTCCAGGTTGCCTCTCTTAAGCTACCAATTTCCCCCTACCGCCGTATCAGTCCACTGTCCAAACTAACTGCATCTGCGCATCAGATTAGAAATAAGCAGCAAACATTGGTGCCTACGTTGCATTCCAGAATCGACAGAGCATAGCTTTGATTTAGGTGTTTCTACTACCTTACTATCAGGAAGCTGTCGAGTTTTCTGATAATCTAGATCAATGAAGTACATTTTGGCCTTCTGGGTTTCCTACTGACCGGTCTCCTACCATCTTCTAAATAATAAAACAGAAATTAAACAGCGCAGCAGGCATCTCATGCTGGCAAAGATGTTGAATACCGGAGTCTAATTACACTTAGGTACCTGGATATTTTATGAAGAATGGGTCTCGAGAGAGGTTTGAGCGTATTTCGAACCAAGTTATGTGTGTCCAATTTCGCTGTCCCTATTCGGCTGGGGTATCTTACTTAAAACTATCATCCTTAAATTGGAAGTGATCTTCTTAATGGCATACACTGGTCGAACTTCCACATAGAGCAGTTATTTCGTTGGCATACCACCTAGTCGCCATGCGCACTTTTCATTTTCACCTTTACTGTCACGTGTGTTCGAGATTATCTACTTTTATAGTCTTTCCGGATATAACTTTTATGCCCAGTTTATACTAAGCGCATATAATGTCATACACTTATTACGTCAGTGCTACTTTTGTTTTTTTTTCAAAAGACGATTTCTTGTCTAGGCCTTAGTGTTCCATAGGCCAGGCTTGTCAGACCGTCTTTCTGTGAATCTACCAAAGACTAGACAGCTCACCTGTGACCTCGACATTTTTAAGTTCAGCATGACCTATCTAATGTTCCGGTAGAGATTTCCTCTTATCTAAAGTAGGCGCGGTTTCCGCTCTTCATTATATTTTTCTTTTTGTCGGACTAGTTGCGCTCACACCGACAAGCGTTTACAATCGCCTGATAAACTTTTCGATTGAATCGATTAATACTGGATTCGAGTTCGCAGACCCTGGTCAGTGTAACAACTATTACTATCTACTCCATGTTTTTAAGACCATCGGTATGTAAGCATACTTTAGGAGTTACTCCAGACAACAAATAGTGCTGCGAAGATAGATAACCCACTTTTATTACGTCACCAACCTCACTTGTCCTCATTTGTTCCCCTGGAAATATCGTCTGCCGCATCCTTTGCAGGGAGTTTTGTGTGTGGGCAGCAAGCCATTTTATTTGTGTACTACGCCTCTATGAGATGTACCACATCGTTTGAATGTTTGTTGCAAATTACTTAACGCGCTAGGTCAAGGATGAGGGTGCTGTGTAACCAGTCGTAAGCGGGGATTTGGCACACCGAGTTTCCACGTTTTCATTGTTACGCAGGAAATTGTTTCTACCTGTATTCATAATTAGAGCTTACAAACCATACCCTTTCCGTCACCCAAGGGCTAAGCCAAATCGTGACACGCCGGACAGCGGCAGTGTTAGGCGGCTTTGTGAATTTGTGATTACCTGTTGTATCTGGATTCAGAGAAGGAAATCTTTATCCGCGCCACTGAGTCGTCAGTTTATGGTTACCTGATTATGTTGGAAAGAGCGGGGCGAGGCCTTGTTGGATTTTAGGCAACAGTGGCGTGTTGTAATACCGCGATGGGTTATGGCCTTACCGGATCAGTACATTACCGATCTCTGAATGATCTACGAAGATTTATTTGCCAAACCTGAGAGTATCTGTTTCGTCAATGGCCATCATCGAAGCCTGTACTGCCATCAGTGACCCGTGAATGCGCCGGGTAGCCTGTATGTAGACTTACAGGCACGTTCAGTACACCCAAGCATCCTGTCTCTTTAAAGAATTTGCCATTTGAGTTCAGGTCTTGCTGACGTCTCCAACAACCGTTTCCTATCCTTCCACGTATGAGAATCTCGGCAAATGTTTCTTTATGAAGCGCCAGTGGCCTGGTGGTAACTTTGGT
The DNA here is from genome assembly GCA_902702965.1 of Spirometra erinaceieuropaei. Taxonomy (NCBI): domain Eukaryota; kingdom Metazoa; phylum Platyhelminthes; class Cestoda; order Diphyllobothriidea; family Diphyllobothriidae; genus Spirometra; species Spirometra erinaceieuropaei. Next base: position 500,314 of record CACRXP010000184.1, on the reverse strand, counting down.
TTCGTGACAAACGTCTCATAGTTTGCTTATTAGGTCGAAAGTAATTAACTGATTGTTTTAGGAAACTGAAACGACACTACGATTAGTGCAACGTCCTCACTGTGTTTTCTGTGTTATGCATGCTTGGGTTCGCGATTTTACCAAGCCTTTTTTCCACCTTTCCTAACTAACACATTCTTAGTGTTCTTTAGCCCACCTGAAGGCAGCGGATTTCGCTCACAGGTTCATATGACCGCTGTCTAATTTTTAAGACATCATCAAACAGTGTGAATGGCAAACCACCTCCGCCCAGCCCTGCACAGTGTAACCAGAAAATATAAGCGGATTTGGCCATTAAGAATCTCGAATTTATTAACGATCTTATCACCTCAACTGGTTTTTATGCCTCATGAACGATCTGGCATCCTGGATGATACATGACACCTGTGCCGTTACGAGCGTTGAGTGAGTGGTCTGTAAACTGTACCTGACTAACGGATTGGTTTTCGGAAGTCCTTTTTCCCTCCCTATTCGCCAGTTAATGTTGCATTTTTTACCCGCTTTGTAAGTCCCGCCTTCGGCAAAATGAGGTCTCTGCACGTTGATATGCTGTTGAGGCTGTTGCATCATGCATTCGTCCAAAAAATACATATCCTGTTACACCACGTGTCGACCCGAATTCTCACATTCGGAAAAAGAAGTCGCGCCTTATCCCATACTACGGACGGTGGTCTTTTGGAAAGTATTGCCAAAAGTTCTCGGCCCCTCACGCTCACCTCCCCACTCACAGCCGTGACCCGCGATCCATTTTATCCATTGTTTCTGTCCTCTATTTCGCAAAACCGGGCCTGGCCTGTTTGACCACATTCTGCTCGCCCTAGCCTGGCGGCGCATTCTATTCTTGCGTGTTTTTTGTCTTACATTTCAGACCATTACTAACTGGCGCTTTGCTGCTGCATGTGGAATTTTAAGCAGCCGGTCGCGGCACCCATTGACTGCGTGCCCGCACCTACAAGGCTGGCGGCGGCGACGGCACCTTCACGTCTTCCGCCCCCAATGCCAGTAACGGCGGTGGCAGACATGCCAGAGGAACCCCTTTCTCCGGTAAAACCGCCAGCTAAGATGGTTAATCGACTCAAGTCGCTTGTGAGCAAGAAAAAAAAGCGTTTCCAGGCGGACGGCTTTGATCTTGACTTGAGCTACATCTCACCGCGAATCATTGCTATGGGTTTTCCCGCTGAGCGCATTGAGGGACTGTACCGCAATCATATTGAAGAAGTCAGTCGATTTTTTGAGCAGAAGCACAAGGGACACTACAAGATTTATCATCTGTGAGTCTTGGTCTTTCCTGTTCCCTCAAGCTTTAGCAAAATCAATATTTTTTCCAATTCCGCTTCCCAGTAGGTCTCGCATTGTTTTTTTGAGCCCATCTCCGACCCTTGTAACATTGCTCAGTGATAATAGTAACTCGAGTATTCAGAGTAAAATTGAAACTGTTTCGTTCTACTACTGTGGAATAGGTGTCTATCCAAGACCATCGTCAGTTATTGTGGCTAATGGCTTGCCATTACACTCGGCGACTCACGCTGCCGCCGTACGCGACCACCACGATTGGTCACGCTATCAAGGCTGAGGTTCACCCAATTGCTGGCATAAGAGTCCTGCCGGTCTGACGTTTCGGATTCTTACTCGACCCCATCGACAGAGTCAGAATCAGAGACATGTAGAAAGACGCATGCGCAGTGGACAAACCTGCGCGGATAACCGTTCAGCGAAGACCTTGTAATCCAAGAACCTTCCCCTCTAGATTGGTGCTGTGCATCTCAGCGCACAGAGCTCCCTCACGCAATGATGTGTGGCTGATGGTGTTCGCAGTTTAAGTTCAGTGCCTGCGCAGTATCTGTTGTTTTCTTGAATGTTTAGGCTTTTAGGCACTTGCAACAGGAAAATGACGATATATTCCTCAACTGGGATTTCCTCTGACTTAGGCTTCAACCATGTCGGAGCAATATCACGCCCTGTTTATTTGGCATTTTAGACCAGCTCAGGCCTTTAAGACGTACGTACTATGAAATAGAACTATCCTAGGCTAATTTTTTAAGGTTTTGGCGGTTTAGACATCTACGACGGTGTATGAAAAACTGGTTGCTGCATGCCGAATCCAAGATTTAACTCCTTCTTTGAGTTCGTTTCATTAAAGAATTACAAAGAGCGACGTCGGTTAACACTCGCATATCATAATACTGCAATGGCTTGCGACCTTTTCACAGGTAGCAACTGTGTCTGATCTGCACCCGGTCATGTCGGAGGGCATTACCACTCGCTAAATGTTCTGTGAGGATTTATTCGTCAGACCTGAGAGCCTGTTAATTTCGTAGACGGCTGCCGCCAAAGCCAATTCCACTATCCCTAAGTTGTGGATGTGCCAGGCAGCCTGCGTGTAGGCCAACAGACAGACCTCCCCCTTCTTCGGCAACGATGGATCTGTCAGCGTTGGCCACAGGACTTGTACCTAGACACATGTCATTGGCTAACCCATTGGTACTGCGTGTCTGCAGCCACTCGGGGCTGCAATTGTTTCAGGTTCGAAGGCGGTGGGACGATTGATGGGGATAGGGTGCGTTTGCTTTAAAATTTCAATCAGTGTTGTGCAGTGGAGGCTGCTTTGTTAGGTGTCTCACGAATTAAGGAAAGTTTTTTGACACGCCTATAGGACACCTGCTAAGTCAAATGCTGGCGAATCTCCCCATGAACTACACGCCAGTTTACATCTAGGCATCCGTGAGCCAAGGCCGACAGAGTGCGAACGTATGGAAAGTCCCAGGTCTAGAATTAAAAGTCCACACAACACTGAATATCAGACGCGTACCTTCGTCTCAACTCTTAATATCAGGAAATTAATTCGGCGTTTTAAAAGGCCTAATTTTCCAATGTTTAATCTTATCAATCAACCGGTGTATTGTGTTTTCTCCATGCCTTTATTCTTGCGCTGTCTTCAAAAATGGGGCATGCCCGGTCATCAAGTCTGCACCAACGGTAATATGCATTCAGGCAAAACTTTATTCGGTTTAAGATAGAATTCAAAAACGTATTTCGACCGCGTCTGTTCCCCTTTACAGCCCTCTCTACTGAGTCTTAATAAGGAAGGTGGTGACAATGAAGGAAGAGGATGAAGCAGGGACTGCACACTTTATCCTCCATATAACCCAGCGCAGGGCAAATGGCCTATCGCGACGGCTTGGACTGCGAGAATTGAAAGGTCACACATTGAAGACGATGTCAGTCTTGAAGTCCGAGAACCAGGCGCCCAATATGGCTTCTCACTATGGGTCGCCATCTGTTCAAAGTGTGTTTCCGCGCTGTGGGTACTGCGCTGGTGTCTATGTCTCGTCGACCACGTCAACTTTCGAGATTGCTAGATAGGGAGACCTGAAACTTTCATGCCATCCGTTCTCATTGCCGGCCAAACATCTCCCCGGGCACTGGTAAGAACATTAGAAGCATATGTATACGCGGAGAGGATTTGTACGGGTCATTGCTAGAGATGTTTGATCAATACGAAAAGTGACGGCCGCTTGCTTTGTTGACTTCGCCACATCTTTAGTGTCCTTCCATCGTAAAGTTCCTGCGACGGCTAATTCAGTTTGCTGGTGTGCCGGCGAAAAGTATTGCAGTGATGAAAGCTATTATCGCACTTCTACCGTTGTTCATGTCCACAGCTCCACAACCTCTCGCATTCACTCTGGTGTCTTGTTTAATCAAGTCACCTACTGGATGATTGGAAGGATCCCACACGATTTCAACATAACCGAATTTACGGCAGGAAGTAGAGTGACCAACGTCGACTATGCCGATGATATTGCTCTGCTTGCTCCAATTTATGCTGGTCTACAGAATGTGACTTCAAGTGAAGAACGATTCCGCAAGTCTTGCTGGACGCTCGGAGGAAGAGAGAGGACTGTGCGTTTTCAACAACCGCTTCCCGAGACTGCTTTTTGAACAAGATACACAGGCTACTCGCATCACATCGGCCGTATCCGCAACGGCGACTTCTCGGGCGTATCTCAAAACATTTAGGAAAGGTGACCGAGATAATTTTGCTTTCTTGGTTCAGTGCCCTGCCTTAAGTTCGACGACGCACAAAACCTGATTCAACACAGCCTGTCGACACACGTGGGTGGTTTTCGAACCTATAGTACCCAGTCTTCGACGCCGGAAATGAAGTTCAGTCATGCTCATTTGAGCCACTACCGCGTATGGCTGCACTCTGGGAGGCATTGGCCGCGCCACCATTGAGCCCAGTTAAACCAGGCCTGAACACGACCGCACCAAGCGCAATTACTTCAAATATCAGTAGACAACCCATCAGACTTCATCAACGCTCCGAGGGGGTGCGAGTAAGGTGAAAGTTTCTTCAAACAAACACAGGCGGATGAGGGATGCAGGGCCCTTTTACAGGCACGACTCTGATACTGCCTGGAATACCGTTTTCTGCCCCATGGCAATCGATTGTTGCTGGTCTCGTTTGCGAAAAGGTACTCAGCGCGTACGACACGCGGCGATAACCATGCCACACCTATGCGGCCGGTCTTCCTGTCCTTCGCCCTCCTTTGTTCGCCGAGCGAGACGTGTGCGGTAGAGGCAGGACAGAGGAACAACGCAGTCCAGGATGATTGATGCAGTCTGGCCTTCATCACAGCCCTCTGAAATACGGCGGACACAACAGACAAAAGTACATTCTGCCCTCGTTTCGGACTCCACTGTCTGGCCACAGCAACCAGACTGATCGATGTGCTAGGTGCTCTTCTAGCTAGCTAGCCAACAACTCGTCGGTCCGTTAATACTCTCTGCCGAGGGGGGAGGTTTTCTCCCCCGTCTGTTTGTCGCGAACGTTTGCGTCGACGTCCTCCATACGCCTGTTCGAATTTGTCTTTTGCTTTATACTGCTGCCTGTTACGGACAGAAAACCCCAGCAAGTCAGTACTCCCAGTTCTTTGTTTTTGAAGATTCTCGATTTTCAGATGCAGACCACAGGCTGTATGTACAACAGAGCCGGCATGCGACATGAATACAACCTACCGCGTCTTCGTTCTCGGTCATCTGTTTTTCCGCGTTTTGTGCGTCATTAACTGCAGTAATTGCATTAGTTTTGAAACAGCACTGTTCCACCTCTCTTTTGGGGAATCAGTCGGGTAAAAATCCATCACACGCCTTTCCGATTTATTCTAGAATCTTTCAGTGGGTAACACCTGAAGCAGCCTCTTAGGCGATCCACTGCAGTGTGCAGGCTACGCCGCTCTTACGCTTGGTCAAAATGGGCACCACTGGCTCACGACATGTGTAAGGTAGACTCACACGAAGCGAAACACCGCAGCCAGTCGGCTGCCAGGCTCGATCAGAGCATCGGTACAAGGAAGGAATGAGGTCGATATTGCAGCACCCTTCCCCATGAAATGTTGGTGCATTCATCATTAAAATAAAACCGCTTCATCCTAGGCTATCTCGATCGTAGCTTATCTGAAGCGTTATCTGCTTCAGAAATTATCGGTCCGGCCGGGACGATAAAATACGTCTCTTCCCTTCCTCCTCCCCCCTCCCACCACTTTTCTTTCTTTGCTTCATTTCCTACTGCACATGCTGTGCTCCTATGACCTACCTTCGGCCAGACCGACAGACAGACAGAACACACTACGTATTTGCTGTTTAGCAGTCCTCCAGCGCTTAATTTCTCACATCAGAACTTCATAAATCAGCTCTGTATACGCGTGTTTCGACTAAACGACGCCGACGGACCGTTGGTTTTTGGGAAAGGGAAGTAATTGCGGCCGATATTGGGGTGCCCTTATGGCAATTGAGCACATTTGTCATTATAATAGACCTGACGCGCATGAGCCTACTAGGACGCACTAAAAGTGGTGACTTGGAAAGCTGTCAGCTGAGGAGTTGACTCTTTTCTCTTTTAGAGCGCGGGTCAGACTTTAGTGGCTCCTTACAATGGCCTTTATGGCATCTCTCACGTACGTGTGATGCGATCCCGTGTGTGATACGCGTTAAATGGCAACATATCGCCACATTATTGACCGCACCCAATCTCATCCTCGGTCAGCCTGGCTTGGACAGGCCATTAGTATGTGGGGCAATAGATAGAACCCGGTATTTTAGCTTTGTCATTATTTTCAGTAAAACGCCCTTCGTAACCATCAGGTTGTACAGTTGTATTTGGGGAGGTTGCCACCTTGCGGTTTGTAGGTTAGACTGCAACGATTCCTTAGTGTAACATCTCAAGTAGTCTCATTCATGTGTGCTACTCGAGACCCCTTCTTGGAAGCCGAATATGCATTTAAATGACGGCCATATGGCCAGTCAGATCGACTACATTCTAGTTGGTTTAAGGTTCCGCTGCCGGGCATACGATAGCAGGTCGATGCGTGGTGCCCGAAACTGACAGCGCCTATGGGTCTGATCACGTTCAGGTTCGTACACGCCTGAAAGTTCACCTCTCATCTGCACCTAAAATGTCACGTGCAAGACTGCTTGATGTCGCAAAACTTTGACAACCCATCATTTCTGAGGTCCTGAGCACAGTAGTCTGATCCTGTTTTTCAACCCGGGCCGACGTTTCCGTCGTCATTACTGAAATCACCAGTCTATGGAGCAGTTGAGAAACTTCTTGGATCCACCCAGCGGCGCCGCCGTGACTGGATCAGCGGAAAAAACCCTGCAGTTGTCTGCATACGCGGCTCGAGCCAGGTCCCGCAACGATGCTTCCTTCCGCTAATTCCGGAAAATGACAAAATTGGCTGTGGATGACCAGCAGAAATGGTGGACTGAAACATCAACCTCCACGCAGAAGGCCTCAAAGCGGGACCTACCAAATTATCCGCAGTCAATGTTAAGCCTTGGACATTTAGCGACTCTGTTCGCGCTGTGAATAGCGGCATTACTCCTGGCATTTGGCCAGGGTCGATCGCTGGCGTGTGCACTTCGAGCACCTCCTCGACTTTGGCGAGCAATCCACCACCCCCTCGCTCGCCTCTGCAGTGGATTTTTATCCATCTCCGGCCTAACCAGTGTCTTGCAACTCCCTTTTCGATGGAGAAGCTGCCGATACAACACAGAGGCTGCATCACAGTAAGGCGTCCGGAGAGGACATTATTTTCGCTGAAATCTACAAGTCTTGTATCGACACTCTCGCACCCTGGCTCTATAAGATGATTGAGCAAGCGTGAAGAGATTGAGGTAGACCTTTAGCGACTAGGACTCGGGCATCCTTGTGCTTGTCTTCAAGAAGGGAGGTAGGACAAAGTGCGAGAACTATCGCAGCATATAAGCCTCATCGACCTTGCCGTGAAGATCCTTGTTTTTGTTCCTCTTAGACAACTCCAGTCTGTGCGTGACTCTGTGACGAGGCCGAACGAAGCCGGATTCTGAGCAGGTCATGGATGCGCAGATCAGACATTCACAGGTGCGCATCCTGGAATTCCTCCATGGCCACCAGCAACCGTTTTAACTTCGCTGCTGTATTCCATTCTGTCCATCATGAGTCCTGTGGCGGATAACGGAACCAGGTGGTGTCGGCCAAAATAACCGTCATGATCAGGACCCGCTATCGCTCCACTGCTACGCGAGTTCTCGCCCATAACCGTCTCTCCCAACCGTTCTATACCCGATCTGATGCCTGACAAGGTTGTCCCGTCACTATTCTGTTCAACTACTCCATTGACTGGATTCTCGAAAGGGTCCTGCACGCTTTTGAAGATGTGGAGTTCGGGCCTGGACGCCGGCTGGCTGATCTAGACTACCCTGGCGATATCGCCTTGCTAGCCTCAGGCTTTGGTGATCTACAATCTTTGGTGTCACAGGGAATGAAGTCGCTATTTCGAACGGTTTATCCATAAACGCTGGGAGGAATAAATTGTTTTCGAACTGCTTTCCTGACCAGGGCAAAGCACCTCTCGGGATTAATGACTGTAAACTTGAAGTAAGCTGTTCCAAATAATTCGTGGCGTGGCCACTGCCCAATGGATAGAGTAAGGACAACATTGCCTCGATGTTTCTCGCAGGGTTTTCCCGATTCCTAAATAGTGCTATGGACCCGACGCAACATCTCCACCGTCAGGAAGATACACATGCACCGTGCATCCGTCCAGTTAGTCCTCTACGGCTGTGAACACGGGTTTACGCGTGGAAGACGAGTGCAAACTGGAGGTATCTGACCACTGCTGCTTGAGGACCATCTCTCGAGTAAAGTGCACCGACTACACCTCAAATGAGAGAGTCCGCACTCGCAGCGACAATATTACGAAGGTATGTCAGGTGGTTAGGGTGCGTCCCCCGTCGTCCGCCTCAGAGTTTAGTTATACTGTCATCGGTCCGGCGTCGCTGTCTACCTCGAGGCGTCAAAGAGGAGGTCAACTGAAGACCTGACCCGACACGGTTAGTCAAGACACGGAAGTGGTTCTTGGACCTTCGGTATTCGGTCCCCGTCGCATGAAGTTCGGTGGTATGTCCTGTATGGAACCCGTAAACGAGCTGTTCAATTTGGCCACCCATTGTCTGTGCCCACCTCTGGTCATGTTTACCTTGCTAGTGAGCTCAGGGGATCTAGGGAAAATGCGGTGAGGTGAGGGAGATGCGGCGTTAATCTGTCTCATCATAAACAAAATCACTACAGCACCCTTCTGGAACAAAAATGGTCGTCAATGTTTACGACGGACGAACTTTCACAGGCCTTGCTGTCACCGTGTCGTTTCTCTTATGTCCTTATTTGCCTGTCCCTCTCCAACAAATGTTGCAAGTCCTCTGTTACTGGTGTCTTTGGTGTTAACTTTGATGGCCAGTCTTTGCCTAGTCACCCGGATACTAGTTTTAGTTGCGTGTGCCTGGTTACGCTGAATCTGTTTAACCTTGTTTTCCCCATACGTCTGCATGGAAGTGCGTATTAACTGCTATAAAAGTTAAGAAATGTGTGTGGGCAGGAGCATTTTTGGCGCCGACTGGAGCACCGACCACGGTCGGTCATTCCAGGGCATTGCTTCATGAAAACTACTGATTGATGTACCTTCACAGTCTCTGTGGCCAGAGCCTCTGACCTAGAAAACGAACACTAATTTAACTCAGCCGTGTGTGTACATTAGGTGCTGGAAACTTCAGGCGCCGTCGCAGGCCATGCATACCTTTGTGTCTTCCGCCCAGTGCATCAGCTGTTTCGATGCAGATAGGGCCCGGTGTTTGACTGCAGCTGCTGCTGCTGCTGCCATCACCACCTTGACCAGCATTAATATGGACGCGCTCATGGTCTGTGCTGGTGGCCCACGCCCAAAAGTTTGCCTCACGAAAGGGCTCTTGAGTGTTTGGGTGTGCACTGCGTCATGTCCCCCCTTCACCCCCCTCATACGTTTACTCCCACAGGTTAATATCCATTAAGGCCCTAGCGTGCTGATTGGTTTTTGCTAATTTTAATGGTCAATAGAAAGTAGAATTGCATAAGCTGGATCAGTGGCGATAAAGCTGCTCTACCACCTGCCTTCAGGAACTGAATACCGTCCAGTACTGTGGGGGACACCAAAAATCAACTAGCATCATTCAGTCAGTAAAACATTTACGGTTCCAACTTAAAACTCGTACTTCCTAGGGGAGACAGGAAAACGTAGGTATACTTCAGCGGACAGGGCAAAATCGTGTTGCCAACTGATAAAACTAGCTTTGATATTGCGCCAGTGTCATTGAACACAGTAGCTCAGCAAGTGATATTCTGATTCACGAGACCCCTCTGACTTTGTTCTGTTCTGACTTTACAGGTTGGTGGGAAATTACTCTAAGGAATAATAAGAAGGTAAATAGGACGGGAATTTATGCGTAAGAATGCTTAAGTGTGCTAACTTCCACGGAATAACCGCGGACGTTTTTTCGCATCCGACCTCGATACTTAGTGCTATAGATCTGCAAGTTTGTCTTTAAGCTTACGCCAAGCACAGGTATTATTTGGAAGCCAAAGTACCTGTTTCACTGTTGTGTTCTTAAATAATGAGGAAGTCGCTTAATCAGTCAGTTCAAAAAATATCCATGGTATTTATGGTATGCACTCAGATTTTCAATTTTGTATTTAGAAACTCTTCACAAATTCCTCTAATAAGGTGACGCGAGGTTCCTCTATTTGTGTCCAGTTTGGCAAAGTTCATATTGAAGTAGGCCAGATACTTAATGGCACTTGCGGGCAGTGTATCGTTCATAGGGACAATCTGTAACATGCTGACTTTAAATTGGCTGTGCCCCGACAACTTAATAGCGAAAGTCTGTTCTAAAACTGCTCCTCGGCAATGAAGGGCACTGGGCTGACAGTATGCTATATGGGAGTGTTGTGTACTGATGTATCCTGTCTGCAAGGCGGGCTGTGGGTCTACTGTCCACGCAGCCGGTCCTTTAGTGACTAGCAATCGATAAATTCCACCGAAAAAGCGGTGGGACGATGGCGCGACCGTTCACCGTCATCACATTCAGTTTAGGCCTCCTCTTCATCATCCCTAACTTGCAGTCTGCTAAGATAATTTAGGCAGTTGGTAAGAATTGCAACTACAGTACGTATCAGCTTAGTGAACAAAATAAGCAAAAAAACTCTTCAACCAAGGGGCCTCCTCATGATACAAAATTACTGATGAGTCATTCTGTCTTGGGAGTCGAAATTCAAAGCACATTTGACTATTCTGACGACCTGAATGACTCTTCAGAATTCTCCTCGGGCCTGTATTCATAATTCCAACAACTTTTGTGACCGGAGTGACCGGTTCCTCCCCTTCCCCAGAAATGCTACGCACTCAACCCATAAATGGATCCGCCTTATTTGACTGAAGTTTTCTATCGACTCCTGTTCATCGCAATGCTCCTGTCTAGTTTTAGATGCATGGTTTCAGACGGGGGATACATTTTTACTTTTCTGATGTCCATTTTTTTCCTATTACTGCGAGCAGTCGTAAGCTATCGTCCCTCCTCCCCACCCCATGCCACCCTTCTCCGCCTCCTCCTACAGGACACACTCGCGATTACTTGGCACAAATCCTTCAACCAGTCCCTTTTCCTTTTGACTTTTTAGGTGTAGTGAAAGAGACTTCGATGCATGCCGATTCTCCGGACCCGTGGTTCGCTATCCTTTCTCCGATCACAGCGCACCACAATTTGACCAGATAATGGCACTTTGTGAGGATGCGATGCAGTTTCTTAATCTCCACCCAGAAAATATCGTGGCTATCAACTGTAAGGCCGGCAAGGTATGAGTGGGCGTACACATTTGTTGACCACTAACGTTTACTTTTATTACGTCACAAGCACCCCGTCTATTTTTTTTACTCATTTGTCCCCAACAAACAAACATTCATTCAGTCGGTTTTCGGCAGATATTCCCACTCGAGTGTACCTCGGCCACTTAAAAATAGCTCATTGTAGTGGTCAACACCAGATGTGTGTTCAGCGCTATGCCGCATGCGGCGGTCCTTCCACTTCAACCCCTCCTGTCCCAAAAGCTCTTAATCTTTCAGCATTCTTCGAAGTCACGACCTTCGATGCTTTTGGGTGGTTCCAAAAGGCGCTTGTTCGTCTATAGGGAATAAATCAAGCCCTTTGTATAAACTTGACCGGACTCACTCATAGTAGTGCCATGGCCCAGCCGATCCGACGGGAGATGAACTCGGACATAGTCGCCGACATGCTGTAGCGCCTCTGTCTAGGGCTTGTCGCGCCTTTAGCCTAATGCAGCAGCACAGGGTGGTTAACGCATTGCTAGCCACTGCCCCTGTGGATATTGTCGCACGAACTGTCATGTGCCTGCAAATGGTCCCGTGACCGCTAGTTGTCCTTTCGTGCCCCAGTTGTCACCATGCCGAGGAGCCGGACATTCGTAGTCCTGATTTTGTTGGTTACCAGACGATCCCATATTAATTGCCATATTCTGCGCACCTCTGTGAGGCTGAATGGAAGAGGGTGAGAGGCAGAGAGAGAGAGAGTAGGAGGTGCAATGTGTGCCGAATTTGCTATTCCCTCAGAACGAGACCGGGATTAGGTCACGCTAGCGCGCAGGACAGCCTTCACCAAAAGGTGCGTTTACAGTCTTCTCCCCACCTCCAGCTGGGTAGCCTCCAAAATTCATGCGCACATCTACTTCTACCGCTGGTGTTATACAGCGCCCGCATTGTCGCTGTTTTCGCAACGCCACAGCTGGGTTTGGGCGTGCGCTTCTAAAGTGCATGCGTCCATGCGCGGCTCGAGAAAGAGGGTGTGAATGCCTATGCTGTGTGGCCTATCTTCGTGATCCCATCAGAAGTTGCTGAATTGCGCACTGGGAGCGAGGTGTTGGGGCGTTGGGGAAATGGTTTGAGTTCTGGCCAAAAAAATTATGCAAACGCTCAGCTTAGCAGTCAAACCACCGGCACACAGTGGGACTGACTTATATGGACCCCTAGACAGGACATAAGGAGTAGGAAATGGGAACCTCACTCTACTTTTACTGGGAATTGGTTCAAAGCCACCCGCATTGCAGGCGATTCCTATTGTCATGTCTTGTTTAGAGAGCCATATAAGTCAGTCCCACCCCCTCTCATTATCGGTCAAAACCGCTTCTGATTTTTTCTAATGGGGAAAGATCGCTCGGTAATATCAATCTCAGCTTCCTTGTTCCTCCCCATTGTGTATGAGTGGCAGAACCGAGCCAGGTAAGCTGGAGACAAGGTGGGATGCTGTGACCAATGTGGATTAGAACCGTTGTCTGCTGCCCTGCCACACATGTTTAACCCGTTTGGGCCTTACTGAACTAAGCCGCCCATTTTGGAACTTAGAGTAATGGACTGCAGCTATCAAAAACAGTTTGCGTTTAACCATCCCGCGGGAAGTTTCTTCCGCAGATAATGATCGAAATCCCCTTACTCGAGTTATCGAAGAAAGCCGACTCGCAGGAGTAAGTGAATTTAGAAAATGAAGGCCTACGAATAATCAACTTGAAACAATGTTTCATTTCTGCGACATTGCATCGACGCAGACTGAATTCCGTCACATTTTCTCTCTGCGAAAATACTTACAAGATTTCCCTATGAATTCGCTTAGCAGGCATATCGGTCTCCAAAAACACTGGGTGCCCGATGTGGGTTTAA
>CACRXP010000184.1:410804-450186 GCA_902702965.1 Spirometra erinaceieuropaei | reverse complement strand
TAGGGTAATTTTCAGTCTCATCGGAGTGCCACTCACTGATCTATTCTTAGTGCAGGCTGCAAATGAGCATTTACGCTTTATGCTGGAGCACCGGGTCTCGAGGTCCCAGACGTGGCTGCGTACCGATGAAAGTTCACTGAGTAAGTTTTAACGTTTTTGGACGATCCAGCGGACGTCACCTCGATGTGCCAGCCAGCATTTCCCCGTTTCTGTCAACGAGACCTGGCTCCGAAGCTCAGATTGGAGAAATTTTGAGCCAAAAATGTCTGATAACCGACAGACTCGGGCTCAGGTTTCGCCTTGAAAATTGACGGTGACTGACGGATAGTGAAAATAAGACAGGAGTAGTCATTTCGGTCTCTCTCTATCTGTCGGCAACACAATCCTGTCAAAGGATCAGTGAGAAATGTGATGGTAAAAAATTGCTTTCATGGTCATATGACGAAAAAATGCCTCAAAAATGACCTCACAAGTGCGGCGATTCACAATCAGCATACGGATAGCGCCCACACTGAAGGAGTAAATGACGAAAAGGCTTCAAAAAGTTAGTGTTCTTGTTGGTAGGTAATATTTTACTCATTTAAATTTGGTATCAGCTAAAGACAAAGTTTTATGCTAATTTAGCGAATACAGAGATTTTGAGCAGTTGAGAAACCGTCGACCGCGTGTCCTATATAGGCAAACGACTGGATGCCCAGCGCCATTTACGAAACATGCTGAGGACATCAAGACAGGGCATCCATTGACAGAGGCACAAGAATTATGGTTGGAAGGTTGTATTCGCCTTTCTCTCGGCAGGATTGTATTTTGTTTTTTGAAATTCTTGGCTGTCAAAAACGCTGCCGAAGACGGTTTCGCTGTCTATCAACAGATCAGATTAATAGTTCAAGTGGGTGGATAATTTAAATGAATGAGGTTTGCTGCTATGTTGAAACTACCATAGTACAGTCCTTGGGAGTTTTGCTTGTTAAGGCACACTATTGATGCATAAGACAGGAAACACCCTCTGGAAAACTAATGCTGTAGTTTGCATACTAACTGTTTTACGACACATAGATATTCCCTGAAGTCTTTCGATTTTTTGTTCAACAGGACCTTTTAATATAATCCAGATTTACTTTTGGCATTCTGCAAACGCTTGCTTTTCTTTTCTTCTCCGCAACCAGCACCTAACTGCCTGCTTTTAGTGACCGAGCAAACTGAGTACTTTCAATAAGGCTTGACTCAGAAGCGAGCTTCCTGGCTTTAGAATGTCAGGGGTTTGTCAAATTCCAAACTACTGACAGGAGTTTCAGGTCGATGAAATACTGTACCGTCAATGTACTGAGACTGAATTAACGTAAGTCGTTCAACGGCTAAGTGTGGCATGAATATTATTATAAATAAACAACAACTTTGCGGTCTTTGATGCACTTTATTTTGAAAGCTATTTTTCTTCTCCGTCACTCGTAACCATCACCTGCATGTCCGAATCATTAATATCGAGGCAAGTCAAACAGTTATAAATCGATAGCGGAGGGGAGTAGGGACGACGGAAAGTGAGGGCAGATTGATACAGAACTGTTTCGAGCCCATAGTGCCTTTCCTCACCCCATCATAACACTGACCACCAGCTGTGACTAGAAGGACAAATGTGGATTCGTGCACGAGTCAGATGGTCCACAGACGACTGAATCTAACAGATGGGTCATAGGCACTTCATTGGACCGACATTTATCAGCGCCTCGGCAACTGACATTCTTTGTCAGTTGCAGATACGGTATTTATTCACGCAGGTCTGAGGAGGTGCTTGCGGCCCATCTGCTAGACCCCCTCTGTGGTCAATTCCATCCACGCCGCGTGCGACCGCATGTTTGTGTTTCTGGTCACAGATGGCGGCCAGGGTAATGATTGACCGCATGAAGGCAGAATAAATCTGCTTTCCTCCCCATCTGCTATCATGACTTCGGCCTGATGGTAAGTTGCCCATTAGTGACCTTTGCCACCCATACGAGCCTGTTTGCTTCGGGCAGCTAGAAGATCGGTGCGCGCTCATTCCTGCCTAGTCTACGCCTTGTTCTAGTGCGCAGTTCCGATGAGCCACCGCTGCAAACAGCACTGCATGCAAAGCAGTAACCTTTAGCCTTATATCGTGGACCGCCGAAAAGGACTGACCTAGTTTTTTTTGAATTTACTTGGAGAAGTGCATCAACCACTGACACTGTAGGAAGAAAATACTGTAGAGACGATAATCATAAGCAGGCCTTATTGTGGAAGCTAGTAAACCCCGCAGACGCAGGCTTACCAGACTAAACACTCAGCACAAAGTCAAGTTATTTGGCGAAGCCCATTGGGCTATAGTATGTCAACAATCTCCGCGAGTTACACGTGTCGGACGACGACTTCCCGTCTCCCTCGTCTCGTCTCGTCTCCCCTCTCGTCTCGCGGGAGGTCTGCTCCGCACGTATTGCAGAAACATTAGAGAGAAAAGGACAAGTGAGATCGATCCAGATCGGATGCAGCGTTCAACTGCTCATTACAAACGACTAAGCGCGTTACAGTCGTGATCTGAAGAGTTGCCATCTGACGCGCTAACTCAATCCAAGTCAAGGCCGAGGTCAGTTTGCAGTGGCTCCTTCCTCATGTGACCCTTCTGACATTAACGCCAGCTATGAGCCTCCTGTACGTGAGAAATTGTGGAGGTAGTCGTATACAGCAAGTACAAAACGGCATTTTAGGCCCCGTCAGTCACACCTTGACCCGAGAGAGAGAGAGAGAGAGAGAGAGAGAGAGAGAGAGAGAGCGGGTGGGCAGGGGCAGTGAGAATTTGTTCTACTGCGAAAAAAAATTCGTGCGAAAGTCTCAGCTGCTTTCACGTCATGCGGCAGTGATGGATTCCGTCGCTCTGGACGGTCGAACTATCGTATTTAAAATGTTCAGCTACTGATGTGCGTCTAGACAGTGGGTAGCAGCCGTGCGGAAAAACGTTTTGGTTTTGGCGACATCGGTAACTTAGACATTCAAATTTTCGACGTCAGATAGATCCACAGTTGAGGGAGGTTACATATGCAACTGATACCCCGACCTTCTGACACGCTCATGGCAGGTGTCGGCCTGTCCGATCTTGTCTTCGTGGGAGTTCAACTTTTTAGACAGCAGAACCAAATATGTAGCTTAAGAGGTAGCTGGATTAAGATCAGTAAATCTTTTAACACAAAAGAAATTATTTTCCTGGGTAAGATATGGCTATGTAGCCCCACCTGATGGACACAATAATGTTGGGGTTGGGGTTAGGGCAACTATTTCTCAACCACTAAAAGTACAACCGCGTATTCCCAATGGCTTTTCTTTTGCATACAACTACCTGACCTCATCGCCTGTGCGTTCCACGGCCCCACCTGTAAAAACCGCTATTACCACCGGTCCCATGTTACAGGTGACTGGAGTTTGTTTACTTCGGGTGGGGCTACATAACCATATCCGACCTAATCCTGAACATCCGCTGCAAATAGAAGTGTGTAACTTCGGTTAAATTAAATCAAAATATCAATAGCTATGACAAGCAGCGTGTTCGCTCGTTCCGGTCACTCAGTTAATCTGGTAGCCCAACTCGGTAAAACCACCTGATTCATCTAGCAAACCCGTTGCCTCGTCGCTTTTCTGTCTTTCTGAGCACAGCGCCCACGAAGTCTATAAACGAAATCCTTATGCAAGGCGTATGACGCATCGCCCGTGAAGCGAGTTCTGATCTTGTGGTGACAGATAACCGACATGCGATATGGATTCCCTTCACTTTTAGGGCCATAGTTCAGCCAAAGTTCGCATCATCTAGCGTGTCGCTGTCCTTTAGTCACTCCGATCCTGCGCCAGTGGTACAGTAAACATTGGCTTAAGTACGCAAATTGAACAACGCCCCTAGCTGCATATCCAGCCGAAAGCGCGTATAGGCGTTCTCTCATCTGCCGTCACAATCGCAACAAAAGTATCCGGAAAATGTGTGGGAAAACACCTGAGTGACTGTTAACACTTTAAACCTGTTCACAAGTTGCGGCAAATAAATACGTCCAACTTACCAGCCATTGCTCGTTAATGCAGTGTCCCTGATGACGGATTTGGAGACTGATAAGGGCTACGGCGGGTGCTGTTCAAGGAAGCGGTACTCCCTCTGCAAAGATCAGAGATTTAACGTTTAGAACCTACGTCCTCCCGTTTCATATATCGGAGGACCAAGCTTTGCAGGTGTGCGAAAGTGATGCAAGGGACGGATATGTTTACTCCCCAATAGACGGAAATACCGCCCTACGAAGTGCTCTTTTAATGCATTGAAACAAGAAAGTAGCGTAAATACGATTTTTCCTCTTCATATATTTAAAAGCGCTCCGTTCATTCTTTTAAAAGGCTCCTATTACCACAATTCCGGTATTACAGGTGGCTTTGTGCCACAATTCAGGGGGAGCGGAGTACACACATTAGTGTCCCACCAAAGGCAAATTTTCTCACTTCCCAATAATTGTGAAGGCTATCAAAATTGAACGTATACTGGCGTTGCTGAGGCATATATAACAACCCCTTGGGGATGGCTAAACACCTTCAAGTCCAGAAAAGGCTTGAAAACAATTAACATACTATGGGAAGTATTTGAAAAAAACACCCGATCTGTTGGTGTCATTTGAAAAGTTGGGCCGGACACGAATCCCATAACGTCCATAATGTGGATGGAACTGCTCCACTCTTCCAAGTAATGCCCCATGAAGTTGTTCTGAGCCAAAAGCTGGGCGCACGGATGCACGTGCGCATGTGTGCACTTTAGCCCTCTCGACAAACTGTCCAACAACCAGGTTGTTAAGCCTGGTGAAGCGGGCTAGCCTGTCATCGCAAGGTGGATCGATAGGAGAGTGGGGGGACGGGGTACGGGAGGGTTTTGGCATGCAGTCAAGATGTCAGCGCTTAGCGTAGACCGCCAGAAAGATCGGACCCACGTACTCTCGAGGTGTCCCAACGACTGAATGGAGGTTTCGGCTCCACAGGTCGGGAGTTTAGAGTTATTTCTTCTATAAGTTGCGTTACGCCTCCGTAGACACTGGCGAAGGGCATGTGGCCCCGGATTGTGAAAATAAGGGGAGGAGGGAAACAATCCTTTTTAAAACGATCGGCCCTCACGGCAGAAGGCCTTGCACATTGTACTATGGACCTGGCGACTTAACAGCTTCCCGAATTCGTATAAAACCTACCGCAAGGTAGAGTTCGCTGTTCATTGCTTTTGCGCTTTTTCCAGCAACTCTAGGGCCATCGACAGGTGAACCCTTCAATTATTACTAATGAAACCCAGAAAGTAATGTTGCATATGCTCCACGGTTTATTGATTTCTGACCCCTGCTACTAACGCCTCTGTTCTGTCTTCCGTCTTCATTCCGACAACCTAACCGACTCTTCTGGCTATGCTAGTCGTCGACATGTGGATTTTAAAGGCAAAACCTGCCGCTCATCACATACCGACTCACGCTGCCACCACGACAAGCAACCCCACTTAACCAGACTAAACGACCTTATAATTGGACAGCAATTTGCTGCGTGAACTAGGACGCACGTTTGCACACGCGCGTATGCAAACGCAGGTGAGGGCTCGGTTCATGGTTCACATGCAGACGACCAAAGGTAAAAGTAAACCAGAGATTCGGGTGGAATTAACTTTTTTGTGTCAATGCAAAGGGCTGGCGCCGATTTTCACCCAGGATGATCGTGAATCTAGCTCAATCTGCTTATGCCAGAGGATGCGAACGTCGGTGGACTTCATCGGCAACGACGAATGACGAATGAAAAACGCATGGGTGGATATGCAATACGTTTCCGATCAGCTATAAGGAAACACTCAATCCCAAAGTACGCAGGGTACGTGGATGAACAATGTTAGAGTTTCTTGTCAATGACTCTACCAATTCGGGTGGCCGATTTTGAGGGAATAGGACTTGTGCTAAATCCTTTCCTCCAAATGTTTCGTGAAAACAACCTGCCTTACCAAGGTATTATCGGTACCAGAGGGGAGGGTCATATGAATTTGCATCTAAAGATGCGTTTTCTTCTCGGGATCTTGCAAACAAAGAAAAGAACTGTTTTAAAGAAACGGGTAACAGTCTCAGTAAGATGTTGCTGTAGCAGAATTTATGAAGAAGGGGAAGGAGAGGGAGTCAGTTCGTCTGTTAGATTCTGCGTGGCATGGAATAACATCATGCCTGCTGTGATTTCAGCTTATTTCGGAAACGTCTAACCAGGAATTGACACTCTTACCATCTTCAAAGGAGAGAAACAGGAGACAGATATTCCATCTTAGGTGAAGTTTATTTCGATCGATGGCAGGAATTCAGAGGAAAGAGGTCAGACCAGTCTAAATGATGTTAGTAGTGCCCTTGATGGTGCCGCTGCTGCTGGAATCTTTAGCTGACCTCACCGTTCATTTTAAATGATGGGATGACTCGTGCCAAAAGTCTCCCCAGGACACGGTCATGAGGCATTACTTTCCGCGTACGAGAGCCTCAAGCGGGTTTTCTGTAATAGCAGAACATTCGACGGGCAATAACAAGCGATGAATGCACGCCGATATACAACACATGGCCTGTTCTCCCAACAAGGACTGAGCCACACTTGATCCCTCATTTTGTGTATTCTTGCAAATACGGATACTTAATTGAACAGCTGCTGCACGAGAGTTCTCATCGGTGGGTTTAATGAAATTCACACTCCAAATGGGACTGAAAAAGGCGCAGTCCCACGGAGATGACGGGTTGTTAAGGTTACAGTTTTCTGTTTTTCAGCATTAAAGAAATTCACCTTTGAGCTTCGACGCTTCTCTTCATAGGTAGCAGCTTTTGGGATCACCAACAATACACCTCCTATTGATTGAGGGAATATGAAGCATTGAGGGAAAATGAACCACACAGGTCGGAAATAAATAACAACTGAGGCTTACGCTGGCCTGCTGACGAAATCCCACTTTTTCCCCGATAACTATGGGAGGCCGATCAATATACGATCGTGGAACAGCGTTGTTGTAATGTGTGTTTTGGCAGGTGCAAAGTGATTTAAAATCTAAAGGCAGTTGCCACAAAGCACCGATAGAAAAGCAAATGTATGTTTTGCGACTGACAATAAAGTGTGACTCCTGAAGAGAAGAACGAAAGGGAGGGGGGACAAGTGTTCACAGCTGAAGGGTTACAATAAACGATTCCTAGGTTTTGGCTATTCAACTTTCGAAATGGAAGCCTATAAAGACAGTTACTAAAGTGACATTTTTCGCACAAATGCACTTACGTAGCCCATTCAAATAAATGAAAATGCAACTTTGGGGTCAAGCTGGCTTCCAAGTACACTGAATAATCATCGGATAGCATTTTAATAGCGAGAGAAAATACCCAAAGCTGGGCAGAAGGTCCTATGCTTGCTTCCGTCGTCGTAATCATATCTGATTCACTCCGTCCGTCGACGATCGTCAAATTATGGAGATTTTGTACAAAATTCTGTCAAGACTCCTGACCCTACGAGTAATACTAAACAACGGCGGATAGCAAATATATATTGTATCACAAGTGTCCCTATCAACGATGAGATTTCACCGAGTTCCTTTCTGATAAGTTAGATGATCACTTCGCTCATGACACTGCCCTGGATATGGATCCCTCTACAGGGGCTATACAGTCCTAAGTGACCAGGATATCTCGAGAGTTAATATGCGCGAGGAGGAGACACTTACAGTTAAAATCCGGCGACTGCACGTTTTCCGGAAGATTAATGGTTATGGATGAGCAAAGAAAAGCTGTTCGTGTCTAATTTAGCGTGAGGTAAGTCCTTTTTGTCGGTCGTATTGTAAGTAGATTCATTAGGAGCGTGAATACTGCCAGAGTGATCTCCACTGGAATGTCTGCATGTTCAGTAGCCCGAAGAACGCTACCGTTTGTCGACCAGCTTACGAGCACCTATGAACCGTATTTGCATGCTGCGGTTGTTTTTTTTACAGGAGCTGTGGCTATTCGACGATAATTTCCAGGAATTACACGAGGGACGCAGTATCCGGGACTACACCCTCTTCATTCATTCTTGTAAATTCGCCGTTTGCTTTTGCCAATTTGACTTTTCCTAAACAAGCTGACGCGACTATCAGAAACTTGATCTCTGCATTAAGGAAAAAACTGAAATTCACAGTCGTGTGCATTTGGTGGTTTACCTATCCGATTATAGGAGCAAACATGCCTTATTCGTTTTGCATAATAACTCAGAGCTATAACTCTCGTAGGCTGTCGCCTAGTGAAAGAGAGTCAGACAGTTCGACCATCGCGAACGATGATGTCCGGCGTATACATCTCAGCATGGTCGACGCAGTACCGATTACTTGAACGTAAAATAGTTGATAGGGGCGGTAAACTTGCGCTGAACGTCCCGCACTCCCTCCATCCTCTCTCACCTGAGCTCGGTGGCAAGGCACGGCCAATAGGACCGGAGGTGGATCGGGCGGAGTGTGCCGCACAGGCTTGGTTTGCACGCGCCTGGACCAGATCTTCACGAAAACAAGAGGTGGTGGTCGGCTCAGATCCCATCTGAGGGGCAGTGCCGCGGAGGCACCCTTTAGGAGGAGTCCTTGCGGCGAACATTTCATCCTGAGAGGACAGATTTATCTCGTCGGTAGGCAGCCTTCCAAGTCACTGATGTTAACGCATCGTGATGGATTAAAAGCATGTCAGATGGTTTAAGGTGAGGAAAGGCACTGAACTGTCGTAGGACTGGAGTCGCCAGGATCCACTTCACTCTCTATTCCATAGCACCTGCATCCATAAAATACTACACATCAAGTGCACCCTCTACATTCACGGGAAACTCCCTTGGTAGGGCACAGATATAGTTACGATGTCCATCTGCCCTTCTGATGTATTCAAACATGCACGCGGCGCATATATTGAAGAACATCACGTGCTTTCTCTTAAAAGGTCCCTCTTACCATCATCTCCATATTGCCAGTGGGCATGTGCAATACTTCAGCGGGCGGGGAGGGGCACGTAAATCCTTGTCTGACTGCTTCCTTCTGCGACGCGCTTCATAGTGAAATCGCAGGGTCAGGTGAACCGAGTCCTATTCTTACCAAGTACTCTATAAACGGAGCCACCAAAATCATGAGCTGACCGCTACGATCATGAATATTGTGAGTCACGTGAATGTGGCGTGTCATTGCAGGAAGTAGTGCGGTTGTTCCGCTCTGCCTTCAAGTTTAAATCTAAAGTCATTTTAGGCAGTAGTTC
Source organism: Spirometra erinaceieuropaei (assembly GCA_902702965.1). Classification (NCBI taxonomy): domain Eukaryota; kingdom Metazoa; phylum Platyhelminthes; class Cestoda; order Diphyllobothriidea; family Diphyllobothriidae; genus Spirometra; species Spirometra erinaceieuropaei. The sequence goes on along the minus strand of CACRXP010000184.1, from coordinate 440,926 downwards.
AGGTGGTAGAGAGTTTGTCTTAAAATTCCAAATGACCGGGTGGACCTCCTGAGGTCTGGAATCGGGAAATAACTGCCTGATAAGGGGAACAAGCTGGAGATGGCCACTCAAGTCTCTCTCGTTTTGTCAGTACATTTTTTAACATGCGGTAGAAAATAAGCTCCTTCAATGAGAGATTTCTTGATGCCTGTGTGTTGTGCCAGTGCGAACGCGGAGGCTGGGTATCTTCCTTGCTTTTAAATGTCAAATGATAGAGCCGTTCCAACTGAGTACAATAACACCGTTGGGACATTCGTTCTGTTTGGTCAATCCGCTGGACAAAAATTTAGCCGTCCTGTGCCGTACAAAGGACGCCTTCTATTCCGTCGGTGAAACATAAATGGGACATCTTATGAGCAGAGATTTTTTCGCCCCCGCGTAGGCTGTGGTTGCCCATGGCCAATGGACGGAGTCTGGTGAATGCGTCAACCGCATTAGCTTGCGGAGAAAAGTGGGTCATACACACGCAACGTCATCGTTACTAAACCCCGACGGCGTGTGGGTGCGCAGGCCAAAGTACTGACCACATGTCGGACGTCTTTTGCTTAGCATGTGGGTGGATTCAATAGCTTGTAGGTAAAAAAACAAGTTCGACTTTGTCATCCCCGACCTCCCTTTAATCCGTGGCTCTAGCGACCTAACCTTCTGTGGAAGTCGGTAGCCTCTAAGTCAGCCATGCGTACGTTCGGACAAAGCTTAGGTTGACCAGTGAACATTCGGACTGGCTACGCAGAGCAGAAGTTAGATCGTTCCCATCTCGTAAAGGATTCCCATCTCACAGTCGGAATCTCAGATCCGAACTGAATACGCTCTACATATGCCGTCCATTTTCTCTCATACTCTCTGATTTTCTCTGCCTCCCATACAATCCTTAAATGAGTATTTTCAAGGCTCCATCGAACCTATGGTATCTATACTTCTTATTTTTTTCGGTCTTAACATAATGCTTGACGGGACGCCCTGTTCTTAAATCGTCCACTGGACTCAATCCCACTCTCAGAAAAAATAAACTTCGTCACCACTAATAAGACACAAATAAGGTTGTCCTCGGTTGACTGCACTCACAATTGTATTTTCTGTCCTACATCGACTTTTGAATGACAACCAGAGCGGAAAACATCTCAACCACTTTCTCTGCGGACTATGCGACAAAATTCGCGCAAGATAAGTCCCTGAATGAACCCAAAAGCAAAATAGCAGTCTCTAGACGAAAGTTTCACAATCGAGTGAGCGGGAAGTGACTTAACAGTGTGGGCTACCAAAGCCAGCAGCAGACTGCCCGATAGATGCAAAAAGATATCTTGCTGTCCGTCATTATCAGCTCATTCCATAGGAATCTGACAAGAACAGGAGCGTCTATGCCAAGACTGCCAGCCGAAACACGATGAGTGTGGAAGGAGAAAATGAGGCTGACGTCAAACAACTCCCTGACCTATAGGACAATTTAAATGCAGAACCCCAACACTGAATCAACAACTTCAAACAGTGTCACCAGCCTCACTAGGTTTAAGTTCCCTACGTACATGCATAAGATAAATTGGCAAGTATGAAGACATCTGAGTCATAAGTGTTGACGTTAGTCACTCGCAGACAGGCGCGAAAAGAGTTGGCAGACCCCAAAAAGGAAACAGTTCAACTAAGGGTCACCGACCTGACAAAGATGCCCTTAGGTTAACCAGCTTCAGACCACTTAGTAATTTGCTAATTAGAAGGAAAAGAAGGGGTGTCCACTGAGACAGAGGTACGCTTGTCATTCGTCATGTCAATTACCGAAGTCGGTCACCTATCTGCACAGTCAAAATTGTAAGGCGCCCCGTCGTGCCATCGAGGGCCGTGGGAACAATACATTCCCATGCAGACATAAGCTGTGGTCCCGTCTCCTGTACGCTGTACAGTGTACTTACTCTCTACGGTATTCCGTCATTTGAAAGTCAAGTCGTATTCCTTGACCAATGACCGACGTCACTACGGACGTCAGCGCCGTAAACAGTCTGTTGGATATCGAGCCGTGTCAGCTCGTTTGCGTTGTCTACAGCCGCAATTGCCGATATAGACAATGGTCCGCCCTTACTGCCCATGGCCAGAAAGAGGGACAAGCCAACATAAGTTCCAGACAGGTAGAGGTGGCGACTAATTGGACGGTCGATTGATAGCCATGCTTTATGATGTGACACTGATGTGTATTAGTTATCGTGCCCAAATTAGATGTGTCTTCCTCGGACGGCAGTGACCGTTAACATCAACCTGGAGTCTAACTGTCGTACCACCAGTTACTGCCCGATAATCCGCAACGTAAGACGCCAGCCTGTCCCTCCACTGTCTTCGCATTCGCGACAAATAAATTTGGTTAGCTGACAACGCAGAACTTCTTCCGGTCGACATGGGGTTTTCTGGGCACATTTCTGACCCTTAGGCTACCACCAATACGAGTGGCGTGGGAGACCTAGCTAGTTTTCCGGGGAAAACTATCATTTATGTGATCATCAGCCACGAATTAGACCGGTTGGCATCTATAGCTCGACCAAGCTCGTGTCCCCTGTTCCTCCCAAAGCTACCAATTCTGTCCTTCAGACTGGTTAGCTGCCAGTAATATCGTAAAGTGTTGAGAAAGGAGTACTTATATCATGCATTAGTTACCAAAAGTGGACTCCTAAGGAACCGTGCTAGGCCTCTGTCAGTCGACTGAGGACCTTGCTTTTCGGTGGCCTCAGTTTAAATGAATCTATTTTAAAACAACGTTAGAGTAAAATGGAAGGAGAAATTGACTCGATAACTATTATTATTATTATTATTATTATTATTATTATTATTATTATTCAGAATTACGGTTTTAACATGTCTCTACATGCTCCCGACGAAGTACATGACCGATTTTTGCTTTACAATCTTCCAGGGATTTACGAGACTTTTCCTGAGTTCGGGAAAACGTTTGCAGTTTCGGGATTACCAAAAATGGCCAAGCGAATTGAAGTTATGGCCATGGCGGACGTAGGGTGCCATTAAAGCTTTTGGAATTGTGAACGGTGTGGTATGGATGGGTCATTAAATTATCATTCTGAAAAATTGTTCCTTACAAGATTAACAATATTCAGATTAATTCGGTTGCGCCGTCGGCATCTAACGTAAACACCGGCCTGTCATCGATTTCCTCAAAACCACGACAGTTTAAGTCGTCATCCTGCCATTAAGCCACATAGTATGGAAGATGTGTTTAAGTCCTCTTCACGGAACTGTATGTAAGACTATACGAACGAATTGCAGCGCACGCATCTCGACGGTTTCTCTGGCGTCACGTCGTTGTTGTCGCTGGACGGCCGCTATAGGGGTAAACACATAATCACCATTTCGTTCATATCATATTCTGTAACGGTGGTCTGGGGTTCACCCACGCTGGTGGCTGTCAGATGCGTTAACTTGCTTGTCTTCCATAGCCCAACTGACTGCCAGATAGCACGATACCTCGGGAGGAAAGTTGTGACGAGAGGAGAACAAAGCACCCATCCCTCCGCGCAAACAGACCCTGCAGTAGTAAGAAGACCTAGTTAGTCATCGCAAACGTGGTGTATCCCTCCCCCCTCCCTCCCACTGAAGTCGGAACTGATGTACTTTTAGGCCACAGTGGGCGCTTCAGATAGGCAGCCGGGGCTTCACAGCGCAGTGCAACATTACATCCATTGTTAATCCAACCACTCTTCATCCTAACCGTGTACTGAACGCGACCCAATCTATGGGAAACTAACCGAAATTGCAAATATTATCTTGGTTGGAGAGGATTACTTATACGGGGTTTCAAAGCTGATTTGCATGTACTAGTGCACTTAGGATATTTCATAAACGCTAACAACCCCCTGCAAAAATAACACTAACATGATTTCTGAACTAGAATAATTGGTTTCATGGAGCTTCGTGGTTTATATACATCCAGCCTCGGTTACTTTCCCCACTAACGATTTCAGCAACCTACTTCGGCTTACTTTACCTTCAATGCCAACAGTGCACCTACACTTTTCACTTTTTACAAAGTTAACAGTAGGATACTTTTTCCGACCTCGAAACTGTTACTAAAGTTACCCCTTAGTTTTGGAACGACGTAACACACACATCTGTTGCACAATTGTATGAGCGACAGATAGCATTTTTCTGATAGTCCAGAGGAATGTGTAATTTTGCCTAAATGGGAAGTGCAGGGCATCTGTCTTGGGAACCACAAAACGCAACTGTGACGGCAAGTGGGCCTTTACAATCTACACTTTTCGGTAAGAATCACCAATGTTCGTAGGTGTTTGGGCTAGCCTTGGCAGACTAATTATGCACTTTTCTGGTGCATTCTTATCGCCTGCTGTGAGGTAATGCCCGTCAGATCAGGGCGTGGGCGGCTGCAGCGTACTGCCAGACAGGTCAGTGGGTGGCGAGATCTAGCATCCCGACAGACGGGGCAGGATATGAGTCAGTCCTGAGGGCGGATAATATTGCGCGAAGGAGCGTTAGGACAGTACTGCTGTAAATAGCCCAAGACTGGGGAGACATGGACTACGCAGCAGAAAATAGGACAGTGTAAACTGGGTGATAGAAGGGCCGTAGTAGATACGGAGGAGTAAGGTCGTGAAGGGTATGTAGAGGATTAAAACTCACCCACATGTTATAAGGGTTACTTACGCGTTGATTTGAGGCGAGGAGGGGTCATCGTCGGTACGAGAGTGGTCTAACGATGCGTGTGTTTAGAGGTTTGCCGCCGAGCGTCACACACGCACGAAGATGTACCTACCATACCTATAGAAATCAGGTTTATTCGTTTGGCGCGATTTTTTCGTCTTTCAGTATTCCATATATCTCCAAACCATTTTTACTCCTTGCCAAAGCAGTACTACTTTCTGCAATTCTTCCATGATATGACTTAACTGAAGGCTGTTTAGATGTTTTGGTTGATGTATTTTTGACTGACACGCACACACACCTGCAGCCTCTTATATTCCTTGTGTTCCTTCTCTTCCTAATTCTTCCATCTGTGCCCCAATTTCGGCTAAGGACAATGACGTGACAGAGGAAAAACTATGGCTACCTTTAAGCTGTTTTAGTCTAAGATTACGTCTCATGTCATGTGGCAAAATCTACCAAACTGCCGACCAGTTCAGCCTTCAAATTATCGATCAAAGCGCATTTTTCTCCTCATCAACAACAAACGTCAAGGGAATGGGTAATGAACTGAGAAGATAGTAAGGAGAGATTAGGCCTGAAGCAGACCTGTGTAGATCGGCTATTGCAGATACGCCGTCTAAAACTTTTCAGTAAATGAATCTCGCATTTTTAATAAATCAGCATAGACTGCCGTCCTATGAGATTTTATCGCTGAAAAGATTAAAGTGCTCGTGTTCACGCAGCAGCTGGAGGGAGTACTTTGCCCACAAGTGTGTTCCAAGCTAGACGGCAAATGTGTACTTTTTAGCCCTGCCCTTTGATGGCAGTAGGCACTTGGCGCCGTTCTATCGCGTCCGTAGAACTTAGAGCTTTGGAATATTGATCTTTAATTAAAACCGGGCGTCCGCTTCATTGGATAGCATTGCCAGCGTTGTTGCGAAATAGCTTAACCCCTGGGACGCTTCACAGTAGGGCTTAAGAGAAACGATAACTTGCAAAATCGTTTCTTTTAGAGATTCAATTACTTGTGAAGGGCGATTATCTGGGCAGAATTGCGCATGCTGTTCTTTGGATGCTTGGACTTTTTAAAGTTTGAAGTGTACACTGAATATCAAGGCGCCAAGCATGTTTTGGCCGTAATGTAATACAATTTGATATTCTTGAGTAGTTCTAATGGCAGGTTTTATTTGAAAAGATTTTGGAAAACTCTTCTTGTTTCGGCACTTGTGTAAAAAGTTTAACTGTTCTAGCGTGAGACTTTCGCGAATCGCACATTTTTCCCACGGTCTAGCTTCTAACAAAACTCGCGATCAAAATTCATTCGTATGAATTTGAAAACAGGCAGCCCAAGAATCATGATTCGGAAGAAATAGGCTCTTTGGGAAAGGTAAACAAGTTTTATTGTAAATTTTCGACATGGTTTCCTCAAGTCGTTCTCAGACGCGAAGTAAGTGTGCAAAACAGTTAATACTTAAACATGCCTCAAACATAGCCTTTGCCCTGTCACTCTTACTGGTATAATGTTCTGATTGGCCAATGCGTTTTCCAATTTTCCATGAGGCTGTCGTACACCGCATCCAATTCTACGCGTCGGTTGACGCAAGTGCCAAATCCTTACGACAGACTGAACCAGCCCTTGCTAAGATCTATGGACTACCTAGGGTTCACAAACCTGAAGCACCACTGTGACCGATAGTTTCATTAATCGGTGCACCTGATTAAAAGATTTCTAAATGGCTATTGCATAAACTACAAACGTTGACGAAGGATTGCGAAACACCAATTAATAATTCAAGAGAGTTTCTGGACAAATTACAAGGACTGAGAATCGCAGCAGATGAAATAATGGTATACTTTGAGGTCGTCTCTCTGTTCACCACTATACCACTGGATTTAGCAAGACAATGTACAGAGGAACGTCCCCAGTACTACGAGATGGATATACCTGCATCTGCTTTGTTGGATTTCTTAGACCTTTGTCTAGCAACAAACATTTAATTTGCGCAGGAATACTACCAACAGCTGAAGGGAGCCCCTATGGAATCACCCATCTCTGGTTTTCTTGCGGAAGTCATGATGCAGAAATTGGAGGCTCTCGCCTTACCACTAGTTAATCCCAAATTATGAGTACGTTATGTTGAGGACACGTTTTTCATTGTCCAAAGTGATCAACTGGAAATACTCCACAATTTTATTAACCCAAGACTTCCAGGAATCACATTCACACTCAAGAAAGAGGCTGACAACAAAGTCCCGTTTCTTGATTTGTCTCGTATAGAGAAAGCCTGACGGGACATTTCACACTTCGGTTTACCGCAAGCGAACCTACTTGGAAGTCCTTTTGCATTACGAGAGCAATCACCCGATCTCTCACAAACGGAGTGCCGTGAGCAGCCTCTTTAATTGAGCAAGAACTCACTGTTCTGACAACGAAACATATCAAGCAGAACTGAATTATTTGTTCAAACTCTTTTCCCAGAATGGGTATCCCAGATATTTTGTAAACAGATGCATGAGACGACAGGAGTTAAAAGAAAAAGACAAAGAACTAGATTGTTCCGATCAAGCGCCCAAAACAAAAAACTGGCGAACACTTCTGCACATTAAGAATGCGTCCGAACTGGTTGAAAGACATTGGAGGAAGCACCGAATACATGAGGCGCACACGCGGACGACTACACTTCGTAACCAGCTTGTACACTCTAAGGATAGGGTTGGGCATTTAGATAAGAAGGAAGTCGTCTATAAGATTCCATGCAACACCTGTAATGTGGTTTACTCTGGTCAAACTGGGAAATTGGCCTATACACGAATACACGAACGTCAGTTGCCCGTAAAAAGGCGAGACCACTTGTCCTAAGTTGCCATGCATACTCTGGAAACTGGACACAAATTCGCCTGGCATAGGACTCGCATTGTAAGTGTCTGCTCATCTAAGAAGGGCCGTAAATTTGTGGAGTTCATCGATTCTGATAACGCATGCATCAACCGACACGTGGAATTGGATGCGGTGTACGACAGCCTCAAGGAAAAGTGGAAAACGCATTGGCCAATCAGAACATTATGCCAGTAGGAGTGACAGGGCAAAGTCTATGTTTGAGGCATGTTTAAGTATTAACTGTTTTGCACACTTACTTCGCGTCTGAGAACGACTTGGGGAGCCAAAGTCGAAAATGTACAGTAAAACTTGTTTATCTTTTCCAAAGTGCACATATAGGTATAAATAGGAATCTACGCGCGCCATCCCATTAGGATCTGGAGGCTTTGAATCGGCAACCAGTTTCAAGAAAGGGCAACCACCTGTCACAAAGAACTTGGTCAAACTGTAAAAGTATGTGTGCCCTACTGCATTGATGCTGACAAATCAAGTTAGCCCTGCTTCCCGCTTATTATGCCTTCAATCAGATAATTAGGGCTGACACACACACACATACACACATACGCGCCTGCCGTCTCTTATATTTCTTGTGTTTCTTCTCTTCCTAATTCTTCCATCTGTGCCCCAATTTCGGCTAAGGACAATGACGTGACAGAGGAAAAACTATATGGCCCTTTAAGCTGTTTTAGTCTAAGATTACGTCTCATGTCATGTGGCAAAATCTACCAAACTGCCGACCAGTTCAGACTTCAAATTAATTATCAAAGCGCATTTTCTTCCCCATCAACAACAAACTTCAAGGGAATGGGTAATGAACTGAGAAGATAATAAGGAGAGATTAGGCCTGAAGCAGACCTGTGTAGATCGGCTATTGCAGATACGTCGTCTAAAACTTTCCAGTAAATGAATCTCGCATTTTTAATAAATCAGCATAGACTGCCCTCCCATGAGATTTTATCGCTGAAAAGATTAAAGTGCTCGAGTTCACACAGCAGCTGGAAGGAGTACTTTGCCCACAAGTGTGTCCCAAGCTAGACGGCAAATGTGTACATTTTAGCCCTGCCCTTTGACGGCAGTAGGCACTTAGCGGCGTTCTATCCCGTTCATAGTGGTCTAACTCATGAAATATCAACAGAACTTACGAAATGCGTTTCCGTTTCGAAAAGATTAATTAAGTCGAGTTGTAAAACAAATCATCTTGAAGCATAATTCTATCATAACTCAGTTACCCCAGGATGCCTGCCTTCGATCTAATTTCTTTACAGCTGCATTCAAGACCATACTCCATAAAAAATGACTACTTAATTAGCATTCCTTTTTCATTGATTTTCGATGCCCTTAAAGATTCGATTATATTTCATGGAAAACATGCACAAAAATACTCATTCTTTTAAATATTCAGTAAGAAATTACGTTTTCTCTCAACTTTACACTTGAAGGAAGGGTTTAGTTTGGTTTTAAAAAAAGTTTCTAATTGTGAGATTTTTTTAATACTGTGAAATGGCCCTTCATAAAACGTCATGTTCCTGCATTCACCAATGTGGCTGGTGAAGTTAATAATGTGGCTCAATTCACTGTTTAATTTTATGCACCCTTATGGTCTCCTCTTAATACGGTAGAGAAATGTCTGGTTTTCCGTACGCGGAAATTATACGGCTTGTAGTTTTGGTACTCTGGATGCCAGGTCGGGGTTCAATATTATTCGGGAACTGGAGAAATTTTACAAAACCATATTATACCCTTCCTTCGAGTGTACGATTGAAAGGAGACGTAACTATTTACTGAATGAGCAAAAAAGAATGAATATTTTTATGCATGTTTTTTGTGAAATATAATTGAATCTTTAAGAGCATCGAAAATCAATGAAAAAATGTTCACTAACTAAGTAGTCATTTTTCACAGAGTATGGCTTTTAGATGCACCCGTAAAGAATTTCGTTCGAAAGCCGGCGTGCTGGGGTAATTGAATTATTATAGAATTATGCTGTGCGATGATTTGTTTCGCAACGCTACTTAAGCAATCTTTTCGAAACGAAAGCGCATTTCGGAATTTCTGTTCACATTTCATGAGGTAGCCCACTTACTGAAGAGCTTTGGAATTGGTCTGACATGTTGCAATGGATGACCTAGCTCCTGAAATATGGCCAAATAAACGAAAAGTCTCTAAGTTAGTGCAAGTGCGTCCACTAAAACGAGCGACCTTCAGCTACATGCCAACCCGAATGAAGTAGCTAACGTAACTTTTCGTCTGCAAACGACTGAGTAAATAAAACGTCATAGGCACAGTAACATTTAAAAACTGGTGTTTACACAAGTTTGCAGTACAAATCCTTGAAGACTTAGTGTTGTGCGAAGCATGGTCTACAGTCAGGTGCATAATGTTTGATAATGAGTTTCAGAAGCTTTCTGCGAGTATTCGAGATGCGTTTTCGGTTTTATGTCGTGTTAGAGATGCGCTTGCTTAAATAAGTAAGGTTTCACTCGGATTCGCTGGAATACGTTTCCATATGGTCACATGCTGAGAGACCGTTCGATGACTAATAAATTCGAATAGAATTATCAAGTGCAGTGGTAAGCATACCATTATCTGCGTGCAGAAGGGAATTTTCATGAGTTAAATTACTGCGACGACGGCGGTTCCGCTGACTTAGGAGGTGTCCTTGAAATATTAGTGAACATTTTGCAGTTTTAGTGTTCTCATCCAACATAACGTCCTGTAGTTTATGTTTATCAAAGCCTTTATAATTAGACATTTTGTGGAAGCATTCACAGAAGTAATTAGGTACTTGGCGTTCTTCTCATGTAGACGGCCCCTTATAGACTAAAATAATGTGCTTTTTCACGCCCTGCTTTATCGGAATTGGGTGGAAAAATCGATTTCCATATGGGCGTCATTTGATTTCAATAAAATTTTCTAATTGGATTGCCGCATTCATGTAGATAGACTTGCCTTTTTGCACAAGCATGGTCTAGGGCAGTTACTAGGGCAAGACCGTATTTCGTAGCCGCACCTACTGGGGGTTAGGGTTAGGGGTTGGTCTGGGGCTTGTCTACTGCAGGTACGGTTACGAAATAAGATCGGACCGTTATTAACATGGGAAATTATCCAAATGGAAGGTAACGTTGATTTAACTCAAATTGACAAATTTTTTATCAGATAACATTGCTCAAAAACGTATCCTGCGTAAAAAAGATATTAAACGGAGCGGGTTAGGTGAATAAGTGAAAAAGTTGCAACGTTTTGGATGCTCAAAAATGATTATCTCAATTTCTGTCGTCACGTTTAATGAATTAGTCCGGTTGGTTGATGATAGCTAGCGGACCAGAATTGGTCATTTTGACATTCTTCGTCTTTTTCTTTAATCGTCTTCTGCATTTATTAATAGTCGCTTTACGACTGTCGGCAAGGGCTCTAGATTGAGCCCCAAGGCATGAGGGGATGAGCAGGTTCCCTAGCATGATCAGCGAACGCAGTCTGCCATAAAAACTCATTCAAAAGCCATCATCTTGACATAATAGAAGTATCCCGAGATTATGCTTTACGATTATCAATATCATAACGTTACTTAAACTATCATTTCGAATCGAAACTACGTTTCAGAATTTCGGCTAACATTTCATGAAATGGCACATCTACTGTATACATAGTTACGGGACATATTCGTCCCATTATGACTTGGGGCGCAATATCGAGCCCCGACAGAGGACGCCCAGCGGATATTACTATAAGCAGAATAACACAGACGAAGAAGACTGCAATGGTCATTCCTGGTTTACTAGACGTCATCTACCAGCCGTACCCAACCCCAGGTTTGCAATCTCTGAAGCTTGTCTGAAGTAAGTGCAAAGAAGTGCAGTATTTAAAAAGAATTTCCTCTTGGATACTACATCCAATTTAAATTCAACCTTTACTTTCTTATTAGAAGGAGTAATTGATTGAGTTTGTAAGTAAAAACGAGCTTCATTAAAAGGCCTTAGAGAATAGAAGGCCAATTAACGGTAGGTATCCTCCGAGTAGTACTTCGGCTGGACCAATGCCGGGGCGACAGACGAAGGTGAATTAAGTGGAGGGGCCACCACTTTAGAAGGGTAGCTAGAATGGAGAGGCGGGCGGTTTGATACGGGGTTTATGTCGGCAAATTCGGAAGAACAGGGGAAGGAAAGGCGCCCCACTGGCGTGACATACTGGTCCCTCCGGGTTGTCCACTGTCTCAGGCAAGCCATATTGTTCGTATTTCAGCCAACACAGCGTCAAGTATCCTACAAAGGTCTTTTTAGATCAGAGGGTAGATTTGTCTGAATAGACGGCCACGGCTTCCATTACCACAAATAGGCGCCACCGTACCAGTGTTTACAAGTGCTCTGGTGCCCTATACTAAACGCAGAAAACCTTTTCGGCATGCTTTGAGCGACCAACATATGCTACATGGGTCTAGTCATGTTCGAATCAGGGCAGGCTGATAAACTATCACGGATCCTTTTGTAAGGGCGTTAAACGTTTATAATCGGATCCACAGAATCAAGTAAACGAGAAATTTACACCGACAAGGTCTGAATGAAGAATTGGACTGCTCATTTGCGGGCCTTGATGGCTGCCTCATCTCTCCGTGGTACCACATCGCTTAACATTCTCACCGCTCTTTCCCTCGCCACACCATCCACTTGTTCTACCTTCCACCCTTTTAAAACAAACGGTTTTTGGAAATCTGATGCTCCTATTAAAGCATATATGCAATTATATAAGGTTATGTTGAAAACGCCTGTTCACGTACACTAGTTTTTAAAAATTATAAAGTAGGTATCTAGAAAGTAAGATTACAGGGTTCCTTTTGTCCTTACTTCAGGGGATGAAAACGCTTTGAGGATTCTGGAAAAAGGTCTAGTCCTCCCACCCAAGGTTATAAACGCCTTCTCCGTGACCTTTCATATGATTCCGCCAAATCAGTTAAGGCTAAGAGTCTAATACTCGAACAACTCTTTCTAGAAACCTCGGGTAAAGAAAGGCAAAAAGAAAGAGCAATATAAACAGACGGAAACTTCTAAGAATCATATTTTGATCACGGATTATGAACTACACAACCCACGAGGGAAAGCTAACGAAAAGACACTATTCGAAGGAAGGTATTTTTTATCACCTTGCAAAGCCGTTTTTGACAACCGTCCTTGTAAAGACATTTTCATCGAAAATCTGGCTAAGAATACTGATTTAGGCACTTTCTTGTAATGTTTTAGTGGAGCAAGTGTGCCGTAGGTACTTAACTTTTTCTAGGGAAGGCATTTAGAGGCGGACAAAAAGTACCCTACTGAAAGTGGATATGATATTGCTACTGCTTCTGCATAATGTGCTTATCTTTGCTTTTTTGTCTTAAAGAAAGATTCCTACACTGTAAACAAAATAATTAACGACGTAGTGCGTTTGACGAGTCGTTCATAGTTCATTTTTACTAAATTGAGACGCCGTTAAGACTGCCCTCTAGCATTCTTTTAATGCGCGCACAATCATATTGTTTTAAGAACGCACGATTTTTGTCTATACTGCCTATTGTGCCTTTCGCGTTTTCTCCGAATCGGCGCCTTCGAGCAGCAAGCGGTAATTTTCCAGAGAAGGAACACTATCATGACTGAATGGTTTGTTCACAGCCTTAGACACTGTACGAAACAGACAACTATCAGGTATTCAATAGCGGAAGGACAGACTTAAATAATTCCGAGTTACAAAAGACTAAAGCATTACGTTTCTGTCTTTCTAAAGACAGCAAATCTACATCGTCCTTCTAAAGTAACTGAATTACTATCCAGGAGCCCATTTTAAGGCTAAGCCGGTCGCTTGCAAAAGAACAAAAAAATTAAAAAATGTCCATAATTTTATAGTCTGTTAGTTGTTTTCTGATACGCCAGGTAGATTACTTGGCAAAGAGGACACTGTTTCCAAAGTCCCCCCAGCTTCTGCAAGATTGGATACAAATGTGGAGGAGTTGTATGGGTTTATTAATAGAGTCTTCAGTTAAGGCGAAAATACAAGTTCTTTGAAGTCATTGAAAGTAACTATTGGTTTCAGCTGACGCGGTTAACTCTCATCTGATTTAATTCAGAATACAAATGCGGATTCTTCGAGTACATTTACTTTGTAGTTCGTACTCTTAACCCAGGGCGAAACTTGATTGACGTTTCCGTGAACCATGAAGTCTGCCTGATGTGTTGTTACAGTAAATTCTCTATTTAGAGTTATAGCCTTTGGATAAAAATGGGTAACCAGACCAAGCCTTTCGTAGGCATGACAAACGAAGTGTGCTCGTTGAATTTTAAAAGATTTGTATTTTACTAACTGCATCAGATCCGGAGTTGTTTTCCAATCTGGCAATTAATTTACGGCCAATGAAACAGTGCGGGAAGGCCGCAGTTCATGTACGCTCAGCCAATCATTGTCCGGGATTTGTGTGCACATAGATTTTGCAGGAGTAGTCGTCGGGGTCGCAAAAACGCGTGCTAGGCGATATAACAAAAAGTCTTCCCTACAAAAATGTGTCGCTTTACTTAAAACTAATGCGGTTTGATTATCCTGAGGCCGAATCTAGGGATTTTTTGTGGAAAGCTTTCCTGCTTACATTAAATTAACATTCTTCCAAAAGCATTTTCTTCAAAAATACCTCCACATGTTTGAGAGTTTTGCATACGGGTAGGTAGAACTTAAAGGGATTTCTAAGGTCTGCCTGTGAATGGACTTCTTCGTATTTTAGGAAAGAAGACGGGTTGCTACCCATACTTCAAATATACGGATATACGGATGTGGGTGTAAACCTTCTTTTTGTACATTGCGTCGACCCGAAGAAGATTCTATTGTCAAATTCAAATCTAACTTTTCTCTTGAACATATGTGGTTCGGACAAATCAACCTACAGCGTTAACCTTAACAAATTCAGGCCCAACGCGGCTCTGGGATCATAAGTCATCCGTTATTTCTTTAGTTTTGAACAAAGAACGGATTGTCCCGATTTTACTCACAGACGGTCCCCTAGTATGAGTCTTAGAGTAAGAGTGAAATAATTCCTAAACCCGTTTTCTACGCTACAGTAAGACTCGGAAAACATATTTTGATCGATATTACTTGCTCTTTTTAGCCAATTAGCACTGCGTTGTTGAAATTACACAATAAAGCATAGGGAAATTGACGAATCAACATGATCGGGGAGATTGCTTTGTTCACTAAAATGTGAGCTGTGTGGGTGAGAAAATTGAAACCATAGCTTTCTCTATACTTAACGTAGACAGGACGATGGCAATTAAACCAAAACACGCAAAATCTGACAACAAAAATATACCGGAAAAAGGGAAGTGTCCTAGGTTGCCCCCTCTAGTCAAACATACGACCAAGGTCTCTGACTGTCGCACCGCACACTTACAAACTGACTTTGATTTACCAGTGAGATCTTCTGAGAAATTTGTAGCCTTGCCTCCACTTCACATCTGCAGGGGATGAAGGTCCAAACTATGGGCGACAAGAACACACTTCATTCAGTACTCGAGACAGCACTTCTTTGCTACTTTATATTGACTCTAGTGCAGGGTATTGAAAGAAATCACAACGTAACAGATCCACCCGTGAAGAATTCTTTCCTCATATTGGCCACCTTCTGATATCGAATGCTGTTCCCTTTTCAGCTCCAGTTAACAGAAACAGCATTAAATGAGCAGACAGCAGTCCTTCCGACTAAAGAACATCCACGAGAATTGAAAATTTATTTCGGGCATTGTGCTTGGAAACTTCAGCTGTCCATTGTTAGCTAGCGTTAACTGTCCTTAAAGGCATTAAAAAACCTTTAGAAATTCACCATGTCTCTAAGCCGGTTACCTGATTATTCATTTTCTTGGTTTTTTGACAGCTTTCAGTCACGTTTATCATATGTAATACAGTCCTCATGACCACACACAACACTATATCAGGATCTGGCCACGTTTGCGTCATATCTTATTTTTGACGCCACTGTTGCCGCTTCATTATCCCATCTCGTTGGCTCTTCTCTTCGCCTAGGGATATCATCGTCCCGCGAGGCTTTTGCAAGCCCGCTGAACGAGCCAATTCGGAAAGCAGATTTGGATCAGATCGATATTCGAGAAGGCGTGAGAGCTGGAAGGTGGGCTGTGTCAGCTAAACGCTCGTGTCGGCGCGCGCTGAAAAAAAGAAAACTCTGCGGAAATGGCAAGAGCAGCGCTCGTGCGCTGCCGGCACCAAAGAGAAGTGGACGTGGGAATGGGGATAAGTGGCAATAAAAACAGAGCACGATGCACGGGAATCGCATGTACTATCTTTTGTTAGACACGGTAAAAAGGAAGGAAGTAAGAGGGGCAGGTGGTGGAGGAGGAGGATGGGGAGAAGGAAATTATTGGATTCTGTCAGATTCAGCCTGTTAGAAAAAGTGGGACTGTACGAGTAAGCGGCAATGCAGTATTTAAAAGAGAGCTTTTTCTGAAACAAGAGGGATAGTAAGAAAACTGATGCGTTATAATGAGTGACTGAAAAACGAACCCAAGGCGCAGGGTTTGTTCAGTGAGGGAGACACGCCACGTAGGAGTAACAGGTTATATCATTAGCCTGGTGCATGTGGTGGTTGCTTCGTATCTGTCCTTAACTGGCCCTGAGCTCTCATCTTTGACACTCTGAAGCTATGGTCTGTCTAGCGATCACATCCAAATAACCGTTTCAACCGATAAGCTAAGCAAGACAAGGATGCCCGGTGTGTATGTGTGTGTGCCTACGCATCCAGTGATTCCGCCACCCTGCCACAATTATGAAAAGTCCTGCGGGGTGATCAGTATCGACCCCATAGGCAACCCAGGTTAATGCGGGTTGTCGTCCTGCTAAACAAAAGTCGGGACCTAAGTGAAATTCTGCAGCCGCCTGGGGATGATTAAGTAGACTTATTCAGGAGGTAGCACTGCTTGACCCCTTGGTGGGGAAAAAAGTTAGGAAAAGTGCGCTAAACAAATAGTGAACAATCACGACGTCTGCAAGTTGCCGGTAACTTTTGGACGCCAATCAAGCTCACTCTGGCAGCTCGAAATGTTCGTTGTTTTTAGAGCAACCTTTCAGATGACAGAACAGCTCAGGTTGTCCGAGAATTGGCGGGCTACAAGGTGGACAACACAGCTCTCAGTGAGACCTGGTTTTTCGATCGTAGATATTTTGAGGAAGTGGGTGCTGGATACACCTGTTGGAGCGGGCACACAAAAAGCAAAGCGACGGGATGTCGAAGGAAAGACATCATAGGACAACTCCCCCGTCTCCCACAGGGCATCAGCGATTGTCTTATGACCATGAGTCTGCCAGTCCACAGGACAAAATGCACCACTGTACCCAGTGCCCACGTCGCCCCAATGACCAAATTCAATGACTTAAAATAACTTATACGAAAACCTGCATGCATTCCTGGCAACCTTGTTGAAGGAGAACAACTGACATCAATGTCCGCGTCCGCACAGACACACTGCCTGGGATGAAGCGTCAGGTCACTGCTAAAGCAACAACGGTAGCTTTTTTCCTTCCGGGCCCCCGGAGGGGGGGGGCATATCTCCTCCTGATTAGAACCTTTTTCCGCCTCCAAATTCGGAAGGAGATGCCGTCAATGCGCCCTCGTGAGAATCACTGGTGACTGCTGGACTACGTACTCATTCGGTGGCGTGGCCGGCACGACGTGCTAGTAACTAAGGCGATTTGTGATGCAGACTGCTGGCCGGATCACCGTCTTGTCATCTCCATTATGAGACTGCAACTGCGATCCACAGATTTCCGCAAGAGAAGCAAATATAAGGTAAGGTAGATACTGTATTATTAGATATAACTGACGGCCGATTGAATTTAAACAATCGCCTAAATCACCGTCTGGAAGGGACACGAATTCCGGAGTCGCACTCAATTGTTGGAAACCGATAGAGTCGACTTTGGAACGCCAGTTACTCCGCTGTCCAGGAAGTCCTCGGTCACGTGTGCCGTCAGCACCAGGGCTGGTTTAGTTACGAGGGGGAAATCTGCGATTTACTCTCCGAGAATGATGGGTTGCACATGACCTGAGTCAACCACAGCACAGGGGCCTTTCCAATGCGAGACATAAAAAATGCACAGGTGACATATAAACAAAAGAACTCAATGGGTACGCAGACTACAATGAAATGATGAACCTCTTCCCGTCTATCAAGACGGTTTACGGTCCCCGGACTAAGGGAATGCACTGCTAATCAGTTACAATGGAACAACTTTCCTGACGAGAAATCGTAAAATCTGGATTGCTGGACTGGACACATCAAAGGCGTTCTCAGCCGACTCACCTTGATATTCTAACAGATGTGGAGACAGGGATAAGTTCCTGTAGACGTCACCATTGTCCAACTACTGAAACGCCCGAGGAATCGTCAATTCTGTGACGGGATAATTGGGTCCTCTCAGGGCGGAGAGTCAGGATGCAATGACTCCCTCTTAATGCGGCCTCGATGGCACCCCCATTCAGATGGGATCCGAGGCACCCTTTTGTTGTTTAGTGGGACTCTGACTCTTTGTGCGAGGACCGGGCGCGTGGCAAGCGTAGATGGACTGTTTGACTTTGTCAGCAACGGTTCCCGATCCCCCCTTCGGCCCTTTTGACCATACCTTGACGCCGGACTCAGATGGGTGATTGAGGAGAGAAAACGGCAGATACACCGTGAGTCAACTATCACTATAAACTAATTCCCGCCCAAGTCCCGTCTCTGTGTTCACAATGCTGTGGGGTACACGGCGAACATCGTCGTCTAAGGCAGTCGAACTGTCGTCTGGAGATAGTAAATTATCATGGATGTCAGTCGCAGCTTCCTTATCTTTGCGGCAGGTCTACTCGGCAGTCTGTCAGCGTTTCCTTATTTTATTAATTCTACAATCATTTTACTATATTATTCAAACCTTTTTTTATCATTTCTGACTGGACAGACGACGGCTCTGAGCCTCCGTTTTCGACAAGATATTTTTAATAGGTCTTTGTGGGAGATTTTGAATAATTCATCCGACCCACTGGAGAAAACTTCCACGGCCTCGGCACGGTCGAAACTTGAGACGGCGAGGGCAAGGCATAGACACACTTTAACCACCTGAGCTACGAGGCTCCAACCGAGAACCCAGGATTTAACCACGTTTAGGTCAAGCAACCCACCCAGCCTATTGCAACGTATGGAATCCACCAATTGTGACGCAGTAAGTAGACTGCCTAAGCAGGCTTTTCCCAGCAATCAGGCTGGAATCCACCAGGCTACTACCAGGCTCATTTTATTAATGGTGTTATTGGCAGACTTCAGAAATGCATCAGACCCTCCTGAACATCCCAGAAGAAATCCTCGTCCGTATTCTAGTCAATCGCTTGAGCCTTCCCCTGGAGGAAGGTCTCCTTCCTGAAGGCCAATGCCGATTTTGGAGGAGTTGCAGAACTATCTGCATAATCTTCTCTGCCTGTCAAATCTAGCGAAAATCATTGCTTCGATTGAAAGGGATTCAAATAAAGTCAGTTCAAAGTCTTTGCTTGAGACTGACACATACCAACAATGATAAACCGAACCAAAATCATTATTCTTGTTATCATTTCGAAGAACCATATATTTCATGCAAGTTTTCATTTTCTAGCGATATTCCAAATGGTGAATCGAAGGCGAAAGATCAGGCTTGGGCTGTCTATTTAAGGTGAAATACTTCCGAGGGTCGCAAATGAGAGCGATAGTGGCATTTGGAGCGCAGTATTGATGGGAGGGGGGGGGGAGGGGTCTCACCTCCAGGTTTAATGGGGCTGAAATTCTCGAAAAAGGTGACAACCACGTAAGCTGCGAGCGGATTGAGTCATGCTTCTCCAGCCCCAGTCAATCAACAAATCAATGGCCTCCATATTCTGTGGTGATGCTTTACAGCATGGTCGTTAGATATTTCAGTCACAGCCGGATGCCGGCTTTTGAGTGAGGTTCTGTTCGGCCTTCTGAAAAACTGCGCTCTGTAAAAATGACCACTTAAGTAGTATGAGAGTTTGGTGAGAGTTATTTAGTTTTGGTAAACTTTCCAAGTTTTCGCACGGTAGGGTGGGGCTGTCTTCACTGGCGAGTTTCCACCAGTGGATTGGTGGTCTCGTTAAAAGGGGGTGGTTGTTAACTCTTTGGAAGAGAAAAAGTTAGTTCTCAGAGGGTCCGTTAATGATGGTTAGGGCGGCACCAGAATCACACTGCTTTTTAGTCATACGGTTGTACTTTAAAGACTTGTTAATTAGCGTCAAATTCACCAAACTATCCTTATTGTGAAAAGCATCTTGGTGAGTGCGGCGATGCCACTTGGAAAAGTGCTAGTTCTGGAGTGATTTGGATGGTTTTATTTTTTGTTGGTCGACCACCAGATTATTTAAATGAAAGTGATCAATCCAGCTCGACAGAGTGGATGAAGTTAGTCATAGGATAGGGATTCTTATTTTTTGTTTCCTATGGAGTTTCGATCGTCCATTCGGCCTCTATGAGCCATGGTCAGATAGCAGATGCTGCGAGCAAGCAATAAGTCCCTGAATAGAGGTATGACATGGGGTTATTAACAAAAACGAACCGAATGAGTCCGATACGCTCGCTGGATTACGTATTGCCGTCTCTCTTCATAGATGAAAGTTGAAGCTTCGGGAATGGCGGACTGTAGTTAGTAAAACATGATGGTGCCTTCGTCTACGCAAACCACGACACCAAGTCAGTTTCTACTAGCGGGCAAACTGGGTCCTTTTAAGGACTGACAGTCAGATTGCAATAGATCATAGATAATGTTGGCCCCTCCTTAACACGGCACGCTCACATGTGAAATCCCAGTCACCCTCACTGAAGCTTGGTACATGCGGTGGGATCCGGTCGTGTGCGTGTCACGCACAACGGACTGTCTAGCCACTGTTAGCCACTACACTCACGCAACCGCCTCCGGTCGTCTTGACATTGCCTGACCATCCCAGCATGGTGGACAAGGAGGAGGAGGAGAGAGACTGCGGCAGGTGTCGTCCAAGCGCGCCACATTAAAAAACTAATTCATGCGAAAATCGTCGGTGTCACGTCCATTCCGTGGGGCACGCGGTTAACGTCGTCGCTTGCGACGGCCGAAATGTTGTCGTATGACAAACACGACAGATTTGGTGTCTGTTCGTGCTAATTCCTCCCCCCCCCTTCCTGACTGCATGCCGTCCTTTGCTGTCGAAGTTCGAGTCATTATCTAGAGTCTTTAGAACAACGTTGTCAGTAACCTCCTTCGGTATAGCCATTCGGTCATAGCGGTTATTAGAGTTTGGTCGCTGTGTAAAGCACAGGTGAGAATTGGGTACCAGTTGGAGCCAAGTGGATCTATCATCGCTCGCACCAAGACCCTCTGAAACGGCCTCTTGTTCCTCCACTCCCACTTGGGCATTCGGTAGTCGTTAAGCGACCAACAGCCTGCTGTCAATGTGTCAGTTACTAATAAAAAATGAAGGGAGAGGCCGAAGATTGCCTACAAAGATTGACTAGTCTGTATCAGAATATTTTCCCTACCTGTGTCGTGCAAGGCGGAACAGTCTTATGTGTGTCACAGGAATAAATTGGATTAGAATTGCAAGGCCGTTCTGCGAATATCCTAGTAAGAAAATCGCCTGCCTCCATGTAGGTGTATTCTGATGTTAGCTGCCTGCTTTGTGCTCGCAGCTGGGTCGCTTGCGGAGGCTGAAGCGATTTTGGTCGAACTCATCTCTGTATTTGGCAAATTTTAGGAAGAATTTTTATGTTCTCTGATACGACTATTCAGGTCATGGAACGTTTTCAGATGCAAGGAAGACTACCGAAGAAATAAGATTATTGCCTTGGACATCCTTCTAACAGACTTTTTGGTACCTCGAGCCTATTATGAATGATTTTAAAAATAGCAAATATTACTCTCACAACAAGTGAGTTGGAAGTTTGCATGGCGTGACGGGTGTCGTCGCAGAAATATGCTGCATCGGAGGCACCCAACTGTGAGATCACTTTTATTTCCAGGCTCGGTGGTCATCTTACAGCTGTAGCTGGCATTATTTTGATTGCCTTACTGACCAACTACTTCCCAAGTAACCGTTTCTCCCCTGAAAACGGGAGAGCAGTGCTTTGTGGATCTAATAAAAGGGGACGTGGAAATTCTCGTTTATGGATATCGCGACAGGAAACAAACTATAAATGTCGATTGCTGTCGGCTGGTTTCCGCACCAAGATCGGTGTCAGTGCCTTGCTATGGGTCTGCTTGCAATTCAGTAAGGTGCTGTTATATGCCGTATATTGGTGAGAATTCTACTTTGTCCGATGGTGTGAATAAGGTCAGCAGACCTCGAGCAAGAATTTCTCAATCTGGTTTTTCACCTCAGTACCGAATAAATTTTTCTGATTGTTTTGTTAGAGGAGCCTACGTAAACACTGACACTTTGCCGACATCACCCACTCAGTCGCTTCATTTAGAATATAGACCTAAGTAGTGCTCTTATGCGAGGTGTAAGGTATTTAACAAACAAACTTACAATCACTTAATGAGTTCCTCCCAATGTTTTGGGGTTTTGAGATCGAGGTGTTCCTTTTAAGGGGATGGGGACACTTTCTACAATACTACCGTTACTGCTGTCGGAGCATAGCCGGAAAATTTTTTAATGACGGTGTACATTGTCACTTTAATTTAGAATAATAAAGCCACTCACAGTCCCTTAGAAGATCAAATGGAATTTAACTGTTCAGTTAATCCTATACGAACTCGTAAGGAATACGTCTATTACTTACAGAACTATTAGCAAGGTTTCGTTTTGCTCCGACCTACGGAGCATTTTGTTATTGAGCAATTTTGCGGCGACATTCGGTTTCGCGGTTTGGACGAGGTCATAAGCAAGGCTGCCGCAAAACCATTGTTTTGATGTTTACAACCAAGCTTGGAGGTAATATTCTTAGTTCATATGGTAGTGCCAAATGTCCAAGGGTATTCGGCTAGGAAATATATAACATAGGTTTTCTAAAACATTAGTCCATAACAACTAGTTCACTCAGCCTACAAAATGAGGATTTTTAATTTTCCAAGATGAAGCATCATAGATGGTGTCGTTCACCATAGGTTTTACAAAAATTTACATCTTGAAGATCTTATGCGGTGTAATCAAACTGTCTGTATGAACAGGGAATAAGCCGAGCTTTGGGAAACCTTTTACCAAATTCCAGGCCATTCCAGGGTCGAAAAAACAGTTTCATGCACGTTTTACGCGGCGGTTGACCTGTTTCCAAGAGTGACCGTCTGGTGGCACAGAGTAGGGTAGACAGGTTGCCTGAACGCCTTGAACTCCCCCCCATCTAACAGGAGAGGAGACACAATTTGCGAAGTGAGTAGCGGTAATATGGTCTTCCCAGCGTTCATTTTCCAGCAACAGAGATTTTCGCGGCTACATCGACTAAGATGTTCCTGCTGAAGTTTCGAAATTGCCTCTTGCCTCCGTTTTTAAAGAAATGGTGCAGACCGGCATAGCCCTAGCCATTTGGGAGATATTCAGTGCGGCGCACTTGTGGAACTACGTTTTGAAACCGCTAAAAGTGCAAGATTAAAGTGCGTTTCGCAGATCGTAGTCTGCCCTTACTCGCAACTACCTTGTTCCGAAGACTGGATAGTGGCTTGAACGTCGTCAGCAAAGGGCGGGTTTCAGTCCGGAGGATGCGCTGGGGGGAGGGGGGGGGATTAGAGGGGAGGAGGGGAAAATCACGCCAACAGCGGGTGAGCATTCATGCCAGACGCATTAACCGATGACGTGTTGGAGAAAATTAAAAAATCCCCATCGTCAACACACCAGTAGCCTCTGTACTGACGTGATGAGGGGTACCGTCTGCGCTTCGATATCTTAGCTGACTACTCAAATAATGCAGAAGAAACCTGATAGTGGACACTGGCCTCAACTCTGATGCCATATTTTGCAATTATGGACTTCTGCTAACAGTCACTAGCCGTGTTGTCTGAAGACGCAGTGCTGTATAGCTTGGTCCAGCGATCCAGGCGAGCTACGTAATATCTACTAAACTAATAGTACTGACCAATATGCAGCCTCCGGATTCCTACCTTCATAAGCCCAGATGCGTAAGCATAGCGTCGGTTGTCATTCCCAATGGGAGGTTCCTTCTTCATTCGCACTGAACGTCATGAGCTTCACAGGAAGCAGGGCGGTTAGTAACGCTCTGGTGAGGGCAGTTAACTGTATTACCATACCGAAGTTTCTCAATATGATACCTTAGGGGTTGGGTGGCTTTTATTACCGCCCTAAGGTGAAGGTGGAGGCGACGTTTTTGACAATTCTTGGCGCTTATAATGGTCCCTCAGAATGACCGGTTGTCGGAAACTGCATCTGCCCATAAAAATGTAGTCGATGAGTGTTGCAGGCCCATGTCCATTTAGAAACCCCAGGCACTGATAGTTGGCGTTTGTCATAGTAATTTTATTTGCTTATGCAAAGCCAAGAGGTTGCCATAGAGTGTGACCGATAGCTGATGGAAAACTTTCCGAGGTCTGTGCGGGTAATTGGGTTGGTCCTGCCCCCTTGTAAGCATTCCAGTCTGCTACAACAGTTCCGATATACGTGAAGGAGGTAGAAAAGGGGAGTTTTTGGAGGCAGTCGAAGAACTCATTCTCCTCTCGCCACTCGCTATGAACGTGGGTGCAGACACAGCGATTACAATTATGTTTGCACTTACGCCTTACCAGACCGATGTGCGGGTCACAGTTGTCCCCACAGTGGAGAAAGGCCAATCCTGGATTGTTCATATGACGAATACAGACAACGGGACTTCCGACTGACAGGCAGTGTCAGTACCCTATGTGGGATAAGCTGAGGATCAACAGGGGTCTTTGTGTCTGGGCCCTTGAAAGTGCGCACATCCCGGTAGGCAACACGGATATTCACACCTGCATGAAGTATGTTAGCCTGCCTTGTAGAAATCCGACCGACGAATGGAAGTCTGGATGCATTGGTTCTCTCGGAGATCTAGCGGGGATGCTAATTTACAGTAAAGGGATATGATCCAATCTTGTTTAATGGTGAACAGTATTCATCAGGGCATGAAACCCTTATGGATTGTGACATTTTTACACGCATCTACTTTGCCAGCCTTGTGCCTATTAGCACCTGAAGGAATTTCTGACGCATGATGCTAGGCCGCTTATCCCTCAGATCTGAAATCGGTCATTCCACTAAGTGCCACCCCTGAGCCGACAGCAAGGCTTATAGACAGATCCGCCCTCCTGGAATCATTCAACTGCGAGCACTTTGAGTTCGGAAATCCCCAAAAGTCTTCGTCCAACTGATTTTTCGAAGCAAGCAACGAAACTCAGAGAAGCAATGTATGTATTCGAAATTGCCAGAATCTCTCACGACCGTTTACCCCAAATATAATGCAGTTTTCAGGAACGAGTTAAAAGTTGTACCCAGACAAGTGCGTTCAACTTTACTGCATTCTTCGCAACACTGGACTTCAAACCTCAAATGCATAAATCACTGTTGATAGTCAGCAGCGGAATATGCGGTGGAGACGATTTTTTCAAAAGATTACTTTATTGGACATTAGCGTACACAAAGCCGCCAAAATGTACTAGAACTCAAACATGTGTTATGAATCCCGTATAGATAATGGCCGCGGAAGTCCTGGAACGGACCTGAATCCCCGGCATACACTCCCTGCTTAGGCAACTGCAACCGCGATGGGGGGGGGGCATCTGGTGAGAATGGACGACGTTCGCCTGCCAAAACAACCCTTCTACGGAGATGTCGCCACGGGTGCTCGCTTACCGGAAGAACCAAAACGACGCTACAAGGACACTATGAATACTTCTCTGAAACGATGACACATCAACCCAGAGATCTGGGAGGATCTCGTCCAGAAGAGACCGGCCTGGAAAAGAGAAATGAGGACTGGTGCAGACAACAACCCGGCAACGTCCACTCCTCCTCCCACTAACACCCTTACTACCGTCCCTGCCAAAAACACCGCCGCGACGACCACTCCCGTCACCGGTGATTAGTCTCCCGATGCCCCACTGCCATCCATCTCCAGCATCATCCGTCCTGCGTCAACCCCTACGTAGATCACAGTGACCAGCCCCACCAACACCACGACCTGTCGCACTCCCTCCAACGATGGGCCGACATCCGAGGTCCCGTCATTTGCTCCCATAACCACCAGCACCCTCACCTACAACGATATGGACTCGGTCCCAGCCTGTCCTAATTACGATCGCACATTCACTTCAAACATCGGTCTGGTCGGTCACTTGAGAATCCATCGCACGGAGACTGACGGACCAGTGCCTGTAGCACCAACATACACCAGACGCACTCGACTCAACTGTTTGCATTGTCCCCACACACATTCAGCCATCGCATGGGCCTAGTAGGTCGCATGTACATTCATGAAGACCTGCGGTAGATCACCGCCTGTCGTACCACATCATCACATTTCTCCTCACAAGCATCTGCTACGCACACCAACATCACCCATTAGCACACAACGCGAGCCCACAGTTGGCACTTCTCACGTAAGTGATAAGCGTGTTTCTCGGTTCCTTCTCCATGTGGCTACTCTACTGCGTGTGTGATCCGAGCTTGAGATTATCACGGTGCGCCAAGCGCCGTGGCTTGGAAGGTTGCCGACTTACACCTCAACTCAATCCACGCCGTCCGCCCAGTTGTGTGTATGGGTGTGTGCCTGTGTGGAGTGGGGGACTGATAGGCTGAGAGTCAGGCCGCAATGACTGCTTCTTAACGTGACCTCTGGCACTCTCACGCATGTGAGGAGTGTGGACGTGTTTTTATGGGTAGCGCCTCTCAGTCGATGACTGAAAAGTTACCCTGCCTTTGAAGAGTGACGGCCCGGGCTAAATGCAGGGCTGCGTCTCATCCTTCTGGGCCCTAAGGATTGTATGAATCTGCTATGCCATGATTCAGCAAACTATGGTCCTCACAGCCTGGGGTGCGCTGGAAGTTCTGTGACACCTAGTTCCTTGTCGGTAGATGCACTTGCGCTCCCGCTGGATGCACAGCCCGTGCGCATAGTTGTCCATCCCTTTCTGTTGTTGGTTAAAGTCCTGGTTAACTGTTTTTTGTGGAGCGGAGGGCGTGGTGGTATGCCTAAGTGCGGGTCTGGCCGTGCCAGCCACCTGTGCCCTCTCCCGCCTCCGGTCTTTTTGACTATGTCTTGGTACTAGGCTCAGGTAGGGAGGAGAGAGTGCGGTAGATGCTGCGGTATTCTATTCTCACTGTAAGCTAATTCACGCGCAAGTCATCGTGCCTGCCTCACCTTACGGTGGAGCACATGGTGGACATCATCGGGCACGACGGTCGAACTGTCAAACATAATGACGAGCTATAGTGGTGCCGCGACAGCATTATTTGATCCACCCGTGCTAAGGGCAGTCAGAATGATACGGTAACGTCAATGAGGGAACTTAGAATTTGCTACTGTCGTTGGCGGGTAAGGTAGGTCGGGCTTTCGTCAGGAATCAATTCGAATGATGCTAAAAAGCCGAAGGGTTGGACACGGGAATATGGTCCCCCGTATTAAAGGTGACCATGGCCTAAATTCCAAGTGGAGGGAGGGAGGGGGGTTAGAGTTAAACTTCAGCTTTGGGTTAAAGTTAGGACACGGAAGTAGGAATTTATTGCGAGGCCACCTGCAATAACGGAGGGGGGGGGACATATCCCAATGCCCGATAGTACTGCATCTCAGGCCTCGCAGATTAGACTATCCTATTACTTGAAGAAGGAGACACGATCGCTGGGATAAGAGCTTTAGTAGCCTGGCGTTTCGGCTCCCTGCTCGAACCCATCATCAGAGACAAAATCAGATACGAGTGGTTCATGCACAAAGGGCTGCAGTATTTATGGGATGCAGTCGCCATGCTTCCGCATACCTATGAATATACACGGCTGCCCCTTCATCCGGGATCGTCGCACTTGGTGTGCTGACTGTTTTGGAAAACTACCGATGCCTTCCCTGTCAGATACTGAGACTCGCTCATCGCAGACCACCAACAAATGTTAAGGTGATATCAGGACAACCAAGATAAGACAACAGTTGTCACTTCATCGTATGGCGTCGGGGTGGATCTTGACAGGGTCGGCTGAAAGCAACTGCTTGGGGCACGTGATGCATTAAAGCTCACACATAAGAGGGCGAAATTTGGGTGGCTTGTCTGCACGTAGAGGCCGAGAGATTAATATTTTGGGCTTCTGTGATTTGTCCTGCAGTCGTCTTACCTATCTGTCTTGTAACCTGCGCGCAGTCAAGTGCAGATCTTTTGCCGTTTTGCTGACTACGCGCAGCAGTGGGAGAGAGCCCTAAAGCCCACGCCTAGGACAGTTGCTCCGCTTTTTCACCATCAACCTCCCCCGGGCCAATTAAATCATTGCCGCGATAGTATCCCAGATGTGTGCTTTCCCCTTGGCTTTGTGACTAGGCGCCGGACAGTTGTCTCACTCCGATGGCCAAAATGCAAACAGTAGTCATCTGCGACAGGCCACCCGTGTTCTCTGTGAGACTTGATATTTGCGCGTCAAGACACAGCATAATCCGAGTCTTTGTCGTTCTCTGTCCGTTAGCACCAGTCCTCTCCCACCAGAACGTTAATTTAGTAGGTTCTGCAGGGTCCTTCAGTCGGGCTAAAAGTTGCACGAACTGCCAGCCTTACTTCTTCATTCTGCACACTAAAAGAACGCCTAGGCGCATTGTGAGTGGATTTTACAGCCCACAACCTGCGGTTTAGCTGAAAATGCTTAACTGCCGACTACAGTCCTCCTTTTGCGTGAGAAAAGTCCTTCAATACCGAAAGAGGCTAGCGTTCCGCAGTGTGATCGACTGGAACTGATGCGAGAAGTGAAGGACTGTGCAGCTGCTTTTGTGACCCCTGCATTCGGCGCAGTAATACCCGCAATACTACCTCATGCTTCACTGATAAGTACAGTTGTCTTCGGATAATCGGGCCACCGGGCAAGTGCGCCCACCGCATGTCCACTTCAGCTACTAACAAAGGAAATAAGCCATCAGGTGCACCAGTGATTATTTCCAGTCTGAATTCATTAAGACGAGGCAGGGAGGGTGCTCAGCATTTTCGAAAGACAGTAGCCTGCAAACAGCGAGTGACCCATCTCAGGAAATGTAAGCCGAAATTCTGAAATGCTTTTCGACTAGGAAGGAGTACTAAGCTGGGGCTAATGTATTAATTATCCCCCGGCACAATCCTATATTATTTCGGAGTCGTCATGATGTTGGCTTTAAATGCACTCTTTTCCGACCTCCTGTAGAAACCGTACTCATCAAAAATGCCTACTTAAGTAGTGATAACTTTCAAACTGATTTTCGATGGTCTTAGGAATCAGAGCAAAAGGTGGTCGAGTACCTCGAAAGGAAATCAGACACATAAAGTTCACGAGAACGCACCAATGCCAGATCTCATGAAATGTTGGCCAAAATTCTGGAATGCGTTTACGACTAGGAAGGATTACTTAAGTGAGGTTGTTATGCTGATTATCATGCAACGTAACCCTATAAAATTTAGGACTCGCTAGGATATCGGCTTCTGAATACAGATCTTGTTGACCTCCTGCAGAAACCACACTCGGTAAAAAATGGCTACTTGAGTAGCATGCATTTTTCCTATTGGTTTTCTGTGGCCTTGTAAATTCAAATATATTTTATAGAGAACATGCACAAAAATATGCTTTCTTTTTTAACTTAGTAGGAAATCACATTTTCTTCATATTTTATGCCCGAAGAAAGTTTATATTTTGGTTTTTAAAAAGTTTCTCAATTCTTGAATAATTTCCAGCCTGATCTGCCTTTGCATCAGCGTTTAGCAATTTCAGTCTACAAGGTGCATGCTTTCCGCGTAAGGAAAATCATATATTCCTCTACGCCCTTAAGAAGAAACCACATAGACTTCATGAAATTTTTCAATGGACCCGGATTTTGTTGTACATTTCATGAGGAGCATTGGTAAACGGATATGTGCGTTCTTGCATTGCATGGACATCGCACGGTCTTAAAAGCTCATAATTAGAAACTTTTTTAAAACCAACATATACGTTTTTCAGGTGTACAATGCAAAGAGAGTGTTAATTTCTACCAAAGAAGTAAAATGAAGCATATTTTTGTGCATGTTTTCCATAAAATATATTTGAATTTATAAGGCCACAGAAAACCAATAGGAAAAATGCATGCTACTCAAGTAGTCATTTTTTACCGAGTGTGGTTTCTGCAGGAAATCAACAAGATCTATATTCAGAAGCCGATATCCTAGCGAGTCCGAAATGTTATGGGGTTATGTTGCATGATAATCAGCATAACAACCTCACTTAAGTAATCCTTCCTAGTCGGAAACGCATTCCAGAATGTTGGTCAACATTTCATGAGATCGACCACGCACTGTATGTGAGACGGATAGCGTTGATAGTTTGACGAAGATAAAGAGCTTACTGGAACAGATTTATTGAACTACTGACGTTTCAAAAAACTTTGTCGACCCATCATTGTGAAAGCCTTAAATG
>CACRXP010000184.1:384361-403687 GCA_902702965.1 Spirometra erinaceieuropaei | reverse complement strand
CGGGTGAGCATTCATGCCGGACACATTAACCGATGACTTGTTGGAGAAAATTAAAAAATCCCCATTGTCAACACGTCAGTAGCCTCTGTAATGACGTGATAAGGGGTACCGTCTGCGCTTCGATTTCTTCGCTGACTACTCACCTAATGCAGCAGAAACCTGATAGTGGACACTGGCTTCATTTCTGATGCCATATTTTCCCAGGATTGACTTCTGCTAACTGTCACTAGGTGTGTTGTCTGACGACGCAGTGCTGTATAGCTTGGTCCAGCGATCCAGGCGAGCTACGTAATATCGATTAAATTAATAGTACCGACCAATATGCAGTCTCCGGATTCCTACCTTCATAAGCCCAGATGCGTAAGCATAGCGTCGGTTGTCATTCCCAATTGGAGGTTCCTTCTTCATTCGCACTGAACGTCATGAGCTTCACAGGTAGCAGGGCGGTTAGTAACGCTCTGGTGAGGGCAGTTAACTGTATTACCATACCGAAGTTTCTCAATATGATACCTTAGGGGTTGGGTGGCTTTCATGACCGCCCTAAGGTGAAGGTGGAGGCGACGTTTTTGACAATTCTTGGCGCTTATAATGGTCCCTCAGGATGACTGGTTGTCGGAAACTGTACCTGCCCATAAAAATGTAGTCGATGGGTGCTGCTGCCCCATGTCCATTTAGAAACCCCAGGCACTGATAGTTGGCGTTTATCATAGTAATCTTATTTGCCTACGAAAAGCCAAGAGATTGTCATGGAGTGTGACCAATAGCTGATGGAAAACTTTCCGAGGTCTGTGCGGGTAATTGGGTTGGTCCTGCCCCCTTGTAAGCATTCCAGTCTGCTACAACAGTTCCGATATACGTGAAGGAGGTAGAAAAGGGGAGTTTTTAGAGGCAGTCGAAGAACTCATTCTCCTCTCGCCACTCGCTATGAGCGTGGGTGCAGACACAGCGATTACACTTATGTTTGCACTTATACCTTTCAGCCGTCGGCTGACAAGTCAAGGTTTCATGAGTTCTTGGTCTGTCCTCTAGCGCCACGCGAGCATGACACCAAGTCTGTCGTAGTTGTCATACGACGACTGCATGCCTCACGGAGTGGACGTGACACCGACGATTTGTGCATGAATTAGTTTTAAATGTGGCACGCTTTGACGACACATGCCGCACTCTCTCCTCCTCCTCCTTGTCTACCATGCTCCGATGGCCAGACAATGTCAAGACGACCGGAGGTGGTTGCGTGAGTGCAGTGACTAACAGTGCGTCGTGCGTGTGTCGCACACGACCGGATCCTGCCGCAGGATGACTGGAATTTCACATGCGTGCGAGTGCCCTAAAAGGCACGTTAGGTAGGAGCCATTGCAGTCTAGCTGTCAGCCCTAAGAAGGGCAGAGTTGTCCCTTCAGTCGGCAATCTTCCATGGCATAACTATTAGCGCGTTGTGATGGATTCAGTTGCGTGAAATTTATCATAATGATAGATGGACTGATGTGCCCTACAGATGGACTCGCCTGATACTGTCTTCCCTTTCCCATGCAGCCGTCGACTTTCCGAGACTGTCGGGCAACAGGTAATGCGATTGGGTGCAGTGTCTGAAGGTCCACATTTGGGGAGCGCCACGCGCATGTACGGCGGTAGTTGTGGTCTCGCGTATACTCAGCCCAGACCGATGTGCGGGTCACAGTTGTCCCCACAGTGGCGAAACGCCAATCCTGGATTGTTCTTATGACGAATACAGACAACCGGACTTTCGACAGACAAGCAGTGTCAGTACCCTATGTGGGATAAGCTGCGGATCGACAGGGGTCTTTGTGTCTGGGCCCTTGAAAGTGCGCACATCCCGGTAGGCAACACGGATATTCACACCTGCATGAAGTATGTTAGCCTGCCTTGTAGAAGTCTGGATGTATCGGTTCTGTCGGAGATCTAGCGGGGATGCTAATTTACACTGAAGGGATATGATCCAATCCTGTTTAATGGTGAGCAGTATTCATCAGGTCATAAAACCCTTATGGATTGTGACATTTTTACACGCATCTACTTTGCCAGACCCATGCCTATTAACACCTGAAGGAATTTCTGACGCATGATGCTAGGCTGCTTATCCCTCAGATCTGAAATCGGTCATTCCACTAAGTGCCACCCCTGAGCTCACTGGGTAGCCGACAGCAAGGCTTATAGACAGATCCGACCTCCTGGAATCATTCAAGTGGGAGGACTTTGAGTTCGGAAATCCCCAAAAGTCTTCGCCCGACTGATTTTTCGAAGCCAACAACGAAACTCAGAGAAGCAAGGGATGTATTCGAAATTGCCAGAATCTCCCACGACCGTTTACCCCAAATATGGTGCAGTTTTCAGGAACGAGTTAAAAGTCGTTCCCAGACAAGTGCGTTCAACATTACTGCATTCTTCGCAACACTGGACTTCAAACCTCAAATGCATAAGTAACTGTTGATAGTCAGCAGCGGAATATGCGATGGAGACGATTTTTTTCAAAAGATTACTTTATTGGACATTAGCGCACACAAAGCCGCCAAAATGTACTAGAACTCAAACATGTGTTATGAATCCCGTATAGATAATGGCCGCGGAAGTCCTGGAACGGACCTGAATCCCCGGCATACACTCCCTGCTTAGGCAACTGCAACCGCGATGGGGGGGGGCATCTGGTGAGAATGGACGACGCTCGCCTGCCAAAACAACCCTTCTACGGAGATGTCGCCACGGGTGCTCGCTTACCGGAAGAACCAAAACGACGCTACAAGGACACTATGAATACTTCTCTGAAACGATGACACATCAACCCAGAGACCTGGGAGGATCTCGTCCAGAAGAGACCGGCCTGGAAAAGAGAAATGAGGACTGGTGCAGACAACAACCCGGCAACGTCCACTCCTCCTCCCACTAACACCCTTACTACCGTCCCTGCCAAAAACACCGCCGCGACGACCACTCCCGCCACCGGTGATTAGTCTCCCGATGCCCCACTGCCATCCATCTCCAGCATCATCCGTCCTGCGTCAACCCCTACGTAGATCACAGTGACCAGCCCCACCAACACCACGACCTGTCGCACTCCCTCCAACGATGGGCCGACATCCGAGGTCCCGTCATTTGCTCCCATAACCACCAGCACCCTCACCTACAACGATATGGACTCGGTCCCAGCCTGTCCTAATTACGATCGCACGTTCACTTCAAACATCGGTCTGGTCGGTCACTTGAGAATCCATCGCACGGAGACTGACGGACCAGTGCCTGTAGCACCAACATACACCAGACGCACTCGACTCAACTGTTTGCATTGTCCCCACACACATTCAGCCATCGCATGGGCCTAGTAGGTCGCATGTACATTCATGAAGACCTGCGGTAGATCACCGCCTGTCGTAGCACATCATCACATTTCTCCTCACAAGCATCTGCTACGCACACCAACATCACCCATTAGCACACAACGCGAGCCCACAGATGGCACTTCTCACGTAAGTGATAAGCGTGTTTCTCGGTTCCTTCTCCATGTGGCTACTCTACTGCGTGTGTGATCCGAGCTTGAGATTATCACGGTGCGCCAAGCGCCGTGGCTTGGAAGGTTGCCGACTTACACCTCAACTCAATCCACGCCGTCCGCCCAGTTGTGTGTATGGGTGTGTGCCTGTGTGGAGTGGGGGACTGATAGGCTGAGAGTCAGGCCGCAATGACTGCTTCTTAACGTGACCTCTGGCACTCTCACGCATGTGAGGAGTGTGGACGTGTTTTTATGGGTAGCGCCTCTCAGTCGATGACTGAAAAGTTACCCTGCCTTTGAAGAGTGACGGCCCGGGCTAAATGCAGGGCTGCGTCTCATCCTTCTGGGCCCTAAGGATTGTATGAATCTGCTATGCCATGATTCAGCAAACTATGGTCCTCACAGCCTGGGGTGCGCTGGAAGTTCTGTGACACCTAGTTCCTTGTCGGTAGATGCACTTGCGCTCCCGCTGGATGCACAGCCCGTGCGCATAGTTGTCCATCCGTTTCTGTTGTTGGTTAAAGTCCTGGTTAACTGTTTTTTGTGGACCAGAGGGTGTGGTGGTACGCCTAAGT
Source organism: Spirometra erinaceieuropaei (assembly GCA_902702965.1). Taxonomy (NCBI): domain Eukaryota; kingdom Metazoa; phylum Platyhelminthes; class Cestoda; order Diphyllobothriidea; family Diphyllobothriidae; genus Spirometra; species Spirometra erinaceieuropaei. The sequence goes on along the minus strand of CACRXP010000184.1, from coordinate 399,610 downwards.
GCAGGTGTGGCCGTGCCAGCCACCTGTGCCCTCTCCCGCCTCCGGTCTTTTTGACTATGTCTTGGCACTAGGCCCAGGTAGGGAGGAGAGAGTGCCGTAGATGCTGCGGTATTCTATTCTCACTATAAGCTAATTCACGCGCAAGTCATCGTGCCTGCCTCACCTTGCGGTGGAGCACACGATGGACATCATCGGGCACGACGGTCGAACTGTCATACATAATGACGAAATATAGTGGTGCCGCGACAGCATTATTTGATCCACGTGTGCTAAGGGCAGTCAGAATGATACGGGAACGTCAATGAGGGAACTTAGAATTTGCTACTGCCGTTGGCGGGTAAGGTAGGTCGGGCTTTCGTCAGGAATCAATTCGAATGATGCTAAAAAGCCGAAGGGTTGGACACGGGAATATGGTCCCCCCGTATTAAAGGTGACCATGGCCTAAATTCCAAGTGGAGGAAGGGGGGGGGGGTTAGAGTTAAACTTCAGCTTTAGGTTAAAGTTAGGACACGGAAGTAGGAATTTATTGCGAGGCCACCTGCAATAGCGGAGGGGGGGGGGCCTATATCCCAATGTCCGATAGTACTGCATCTCAGGCCTCGCAGATTAGACTATCCTATCACTTGAAGAAGGAGACACGATCGCTGGGACAAGAGCTTTATTAGCCTGGCGTTTCGGATCCCTGCTCGAACCCATCATCAGAGACAAAATCAGATACGAGTGGTTCATGCACAAGGGACTGCAGTATTTATGGGATGCAGTCGTCATGCTTCCGCATACCTACGAATATTCACGGCTGCCCCTTCATCCGGGATCGTCGCACTTGGTGTGCTGACTGTTTTGGAAAACTACCGATGCCTTCCCTGTCAGATACTGAGACTCGCCAATCGCAGACCACCAACAAATGTTAAGGTGATATCAGGACAACCAAGATAAGACAATAGTTGTCACTTCATCGTATGGCGTCGGGGTGGATCTTGACAGGGTCGGCTGAAAGCAACTGCTTGGGGCACGTGAAGCATTAAAGCTTACACATAAGAGGGCGAAATTTGGGTGGCTTGTCTGCACGTAGAGGCCGAGAGATTAATATTTTGGGCTTCTGTGATTTGTCCTGCAGTCGTCTTACCTATCTGTCTTGCAACCTGCGCACAGTCAAGTGCAGATCTTTTGCCGTTTTGCTGACTACGCGCAGCAGTGGGAGAGAGCCCTAAAGCCCACGCCTAGGTCAGTTGCTCCGCTTTTTCACCATTAACCTCCCCCGGGCCAATTAAATCACTGCCGCGATAGTATCCCAGCTGTGTGCTTTCCCCTCGGCTTTGTGACTAGGCGCCGGACAGTTGTCTCACTCCGATGGCCAAAATGCAAACAGTAGTCATCTGCGACAGGCCACCCGTGTTCTCTGTGAGACTTGATAGTTGCACGTCAAGACACAGCATAATTCCAGTCTTTGTCGTTCTCTGTCCGCTAGCAGCAGTCCTCTCCTACCAGATCGTTAATTTAGTAGGTTCTGTGGTGTCCTTCAGTCGGGCTAAAAGCTGCACGAACTGCCAGCCTTACTTCTTCATTCTGCACACTAAAAGAACGCCTAGGCGCATTGTGAGTGGATTTTACAGTACACAACCTGCGGTTTAGCTGAAAATGCTCAACTTCCGACTACAGTCCTCCTTTTGCGAGAGAAAAGTCCTTCAATACCGAAAGAGGCTAGCGTTCGTCAGTGTGATAGACTGGAACTGATGCGAGGAGTGAAGGACTGTGCAGCTGCTTTTGTGACCCCTGCATTCGGCGCAGTAATACCCGCAATACTACCTCATGCTTCACTGATAAGTACAGTTTTCTTCGGCTAATCGGGCCACCGGGCAAGTGCGCCCACCTCATGTCCACTTCAGCTACTAACAAAGGAAATAAGCCACCTGTTCTACCGCAAACGCCATCAGGTGCACCAGTGATTATTTCCAGTCTGAATTCATTTAGACGAGGCAGGACGGGTGGTCAGCATTTTCGAAAGACAGTAGCCTGCAAACAGCGAATGACCCATCTCAGGAAATGTAAACCGAAATTCTGAAATGCTTTTCGACTAGGAAGGAGTACTAAGCTGGGGCTAAAGTATTAATTATCCCGCGGCACAATCCTATATTACCTCGGAGTCGTCATGATGTTGGCTTTAAATCCACTCTTTTCCGACCTCCTGTAAAAACCGTACTCATCAAAAATGCCTACTTAAGTAGTGAGAACTTTCAAACTGATTTTCGATGGTCTTAGGAATCAGAGCAAAAGGTGGTAGAGTACCTCGAAAGGAAATCAGACAAATAAAGTTCACGAGAACACACCAATGCCAGATCTCATGAAATGTTGACCAAAATTCTGGAATGCGTTTACGACTAGGAAGGATTACTTAAGTGAGGTTGTTATGCTGATTATCATGCAACATAACCCTATAACATTTCGGACTCGCTAGGATATCGGCTTCTGAATACAGATCTTGTTGACCTTCTGCAGAAACCACACTCGGTAAAAAATGACTAATTGATTAGCATGTATGTTTCCTATTGGTTTTCTGTAGCCTTGTAAATTCAAATATATTTTATAGAAAACATGCACAAAAATATGCTTTCTTTTGTTAACTTAGTAGGAAATCACATTTTCTTCATATTTTATGCCCGAAGAAAGTTTACATTTTGTTTTTTAAAAAGTTTCTCAATTCTTGAATAATTTTTAGCCTGATCTGCCTTTGCATCAGCGTTTAGCAATTTCAGTCTACAAGGTGCATGCTTTCCGCGTAAGGAAAATCATATATTCCTCTACGCCTTTAAAATGAAACCACATAGACTTCATGAAATTTTTCGATGGACCCGGATTTTGTTGTACATTTCATGAGGCGCATTAGTAAACGGATATGTGCGTTCTTGCATACAGGGACATCGCACGGTCTTAAAAAGCTCATGATTAGAAACTTTTTTAAAGCCAACATATACGTTTTTTCAGGTATGCACTGCAAAGAGAGTGTTAATTGCTACCAAAGGAGTAAAATATAGCATATTTTTGTGCATGTTTTCCATAAAATATATTTGAATTTACAAAGCCACAGAAAACCAATAAGAAAAATGCATGCTACTCAAGTAGTCATTTTTACCGAGTGTGGTTTCTGCAGGAGGTCAACAAGATCTGTATTCAGAAGCCGATATCCTAGCGAGTCCGAAATGTTATAGGGTTATGTTGCATGATAATCAGCATAACAACCTCACTTAAGTAATCCTTCCTAGTCGTAAACGCATTCCAGAATTTTGGTCAACATTTCATGAGATCGATCACGCACTGTATGTGAGACGGATAGCGTTGATAGTTTGACGAAGATAAAGAGCTTACTGGAACAGATTTATTGAACTACTGACGTTTTAAAAAACTTTGTCGACCCATCATTGTGAAAGCCTGAAATGCTCTAAGTCGAACGGAAATGTAAATGACTAGGCGAGCTAGTGGGGGGGGGGGAGCATGGGATTGTTCGGTTTGGCGGCTCCTTTTCCTTCCCGTCGGATGAGTTCGTCGTCAAGTCGTATCTGCGCGGCTTTCTTGAGTTTTGTGCGACCATCTTGTCCTGACCTTTGTGTACGTAATGAAGCAGGCTTTTATAAGCTGCGGAAGGGTCGAGATACCTGTTGATGAAGTTGACATCTAGATACGATGTTTCAAGTGCTAGTTGTTTTGTCCTTAAATGGCCCCAACTTAGACGGTGGTTGCCTAAAGGTTAGAAGTATGGCCACTTTATGCAACGTATATTTCATGCTGAGGGTTTGGGTCTAGTCTTCGAGTTGCAAGTTCTTGTTCACGGAGGTGAGCCAATAACTTTTGTCCGGTTTCCCCAACGTAGCTGCAGTCCCCATAATTGCAGATAATTTGTGGACAACTCCCAAGGCTTAGATAAGAGGCAGTCTGTCCTTAGGTTTCATTGGACGGCGACTAATGGTCGCCTGGGGCCGTACTGTTGGTGGCTGTTCTCAGTACTTTATTTTACAGCAGCAAAACGTTAGCAGTATGAACGCCAAGCAATGAATATAATGGAGTCTTTCCTTTTCACTGAGGAATTTTGAACACTGGCGAAATAGAACTGCTTTATCCTGCTGCCCGAGATGGTTCATTTGACTACAAGTGTGCGGTGTTGTCAGACTAGGAATGCACCGGAGAAGCTAACTGTTCCGTGGTGCTCGAAGATGACCAGATATTGCTGAACAAGCGATCTGAGTTTATCCATAGATGTTAAATCCCAATGATTTAAACAGCTTGCCCGTATGAACCCACGGATGATTACCATTTTTAGCAAATGCCTGTTTGTATTGGCGCTAAGGACTGCACATGAAGTTAAAACACGTTCGTCTGCTTTTGTTAAGTTTGTGGTTCGTCCCCAGTTGGGCTGTCCTCCGAAAAATTCAATTGCAGTTTTTTAATCCTATTGAAGTAGGTTTGGTACAGCCGATGAGTCCGGGAATCATAAAAAATTGACACCCTATTCGGGAGTCATGGGAACTAGCGCAGTAAGTGCTGCTACAAAATAATTACGACTTGGAATTAAACGATGGCCTGAAATAGGCAATAAAACATTTCAGACTTACTTTGCCCACGGCGATTTCAAGAAATTCGGGCATTGTTATGTCGAATGCGGTCAGTGTTAAAGTATAATGGTTTTAGAAATATACCGTAATAAAAACTGCAAAGTTGTTTTGTGGACTGAGCAAAGTCTTTCTAATTACTATGAGCATGCAGATTATAGGAAAAAGGGTTACTTGAACGAATTCAAGCACAACTGAGTATGGCGATTTAGTGGAAATACATGAAGTTGCTAGCCAAGATATCAGGTCTGTAACTTTACGGCGTTGGGGTTTGTCTGGTTTCAACGGAGCTGAATTTTTACACGAATTAAGTGTCCGCTCCCGTTCTTTGTAGAGGACATTTCGAGTTGAATCGGGTAATCTTCCTGAAATTGCGACATCAGTGATATAATGCATATAGCCGATACGCACAGTTTGTCTTAAGGGGATCATTTTGAACGAACATAATTACGAATTCGATGGTTGGACCATAAAAACAGTCAATCAGGAGTGATTTTTCCTTCGGTACATAACCACTTTTTATTATCTTTCTATATTTTATGCAACCGACTATATACGAAAGGCTACTAAATTTCTTCGTTCGTTTATGCACCCTGTGCAATTATGCCAACCCCTCGGTCGGTCTAAAGCGTTTTAGCCCAGTATGAAACGCCTAACCGGGCTCCGGTGTACTTTAATCTGCTTGTCAGTGCCTCGTTCGGGCGCAGGGTTGTGCATGACTTACTGACCAACAGAAGACTGCGAGCTCGCTTTAGGACCATAAATAGTGCCTTCCAGTTGGGATTTCGCTGCGCTCGACTTTCGTGTTGGTTGGACTGACTGACTGTCTTGTCGAATTCATCATCTCTGAATTCCCCAAGTCTCTCAGACACGCATACCTCTTCAAACGCAGATAAGTGCCACCTATTTCAGATCAAAGAAGGCATATGGAGCGACTTACTTCCCGTTTCTCACCGAAATCTAACTGCATACTTGGTCTCGGGATCAAATTCCTAAGTATAAGTCTAAATGGTACTGACATTCACAGACTGTCGAAACATAAATTTGATATGTAATAGTCACGGCAGCTTTGCAGTCTCCTTAGCTCTCTTCAGATTGTTTATGACAGCGTTGATATAATTCTTGTTGTCACATGCGATAGACGTAATCCGGCTTGCTCCACGTTAACCAATGGAATGCTTTTTGCAAACTCAGTTTACTTTTCCCTGGTCACGAACTAACGGCAAGAGAGCCAATCAACGCAGGCAATGGGCTAGTTAAATAGTAGTCAGAATTACATGTTTTCAACTGAACCTAGACAGATTACTTCATCTTTCGACCGGAACTCTAAGTTACATAGGCTTATCGAGAAATAAGGCAGGAATGCACAACTGACCCCTTCAAGTAATGAGTTACAGTGACCACTTTGGTGTGAAAAAATCAGTAGTACAACGAGAAGATCGAAAAATACGGTTATTGTGGAAGATATGGGGTGTGAAGGGAAAGATTCCGTGTACAGGCTGTGTCTACAGGACGTGATACATGTCTCCTGGATTGTAAATTATTGAACGCAGTCCCTTTTGTCATATCACAGATGAATGTATTGACTGTGGTCAAGTGCGCCGGCTCCATGGTTCAGCAACAGCTTGCTGATTCACGATGACGTCTAGGTCTTTACATTAAAAAACTGGACGTTAACAAACCTTAGCAGTTACTGCCGATAGTTTGTACGCTTTCGTCGCCTGCACTCTCTAAAGTCTCTCTTCCTTGACTTCCAATTCGGTCAGAAAGGCATAAACCAACGCCCTAGACCGCTCAGCAGTCCTGAGGTCGCTTCGCATCCTAACCGGTGAAGCATGCTCATATGAGCTACATGGGCGATAGAACATACGCATGCTGCTGCAGCCTCGTGCCCCTTCCTTGATGATGATCCTGGTTATGGACCTCTGCGCACTGTCGATACGCCTTGCGCGGTTAGCGAACGCGGTAGGCAGAAAAAGTGGAGTTGCGCGTGAGAGTGGCACACGCAAAAGTGTGCCTGCTGTGTGGTTTCGACGGTTCAAACGTGCACAGACGTCGTCGATTCTAAAATAGGCGTTTGCCTGACCGACAGCCTAGTCGCCGCCGAGATGTGCACACACATACACACACACGTTGATTAGCTCTGGGCGCCAATCCTGTCATAAAAGTACGCAGGTCCCAAGGCCGTGCACAGATTTACGCACAGGTGCACGTGTCTTTGCGCTCGAGTTTGTATGCGAGATCACGCAAGTGCGAATGGAAAAAAAGCCACGTTACGAGTCATTGCAGCTAGGTTTTCAGTCTTTATTAGCACCGAGTTACCCCTTAAGCTAACAGAATTCCAAGTCACGACTGGTAGTGCGTCGTGCTAGATTCAAGGCGCGTTGGACTCGTTATGGTGAAGAATGAAATGCTGGATACGAGTTGGATTGACCTCTCTCTGTTTTTCCCCCTCTCCCTCCCTCTTCTTATCTATCTCTCGCTCTCACTGGCGTGAGATCTGTAGGCCCTTGAAAGAAGCTTAGTATGTGTGGATTCAGAGACCAGGTACTTTTGGACGAGTTGTTCGACTTTGCCTGTCACCGTATCCACGTTCATCGTCAGTCATAATTACCTCGTCATGCCACAGAGACAAGGTGGTTGTAGGAGGAAGGAAAGAGATAGGCGCATTGAATGTTAGCTTCATAACAAGAAAATTAAGGCGCAAGTCATGGCTGCATCCAACCTGTGGTACAGTGGTGGACTTTATTGCTCGCGACGGTCAAATCATCCGGCGTTCAGGAAGTCATTAAGTTGGCCGTTGCATGCTTATGCAACTTGTCGATTTTACCAGGGGTTGTTGTGCTATCTAAAATAGGATACCCATTCCAGATCATCGGATTCAGCGAATATATTATTCTCAAACGGGCTGCGACACGGGTGGTACAGGGAAGGGCAGACTTATATTTGCCCACGCTATGCGCTACAAGGGCTGCCTTGAATCTGTAGGAGAGAATATAAAGCTCATGCTAATTCGGTGAACTGCCCACAACAAGAGATCTGCTGACTTCGAAATAGCCAAGATGCCGTAGAGGCCATGGTCTGGAAAAGGACTGAGGGACAAGAAGATTGATCCTGTTCAGAACTGATGGGTAGACTGCAATGCCTCTATCTAGATGTTATTTTGGAGATGTTCTCATTATGCAAGTTCTAGGATGTTCACTTTGATACCTGATTTATGTGAGTCAGGAACAAAATTGTGCTTATGCCTTTGATAACCACTGCGTCTTAGTCCATGTTCAGTCATCTCTATCTTGTTTTACTTTTGAAACAGGATGTATGCATGAATAAAGAGTGAAGTACTTTCTACAGTAGTTTGCTTTACTATAAGTTTAACCTCAAAGTACTGCTACATCATCGGAACAGTTGTGGACTTCTTTGTTAGCAGCGGTGGGACTACTCGGTGAAGTCGCGTCGACTTGCAGAACGAGCTCAATACCATAACGAGACAACTCCAAATCCAACTTGGAGTCGCGATCAAGTATGCAATGACATCTTCCTCCCTAACAGTCAGAAAAGGCTGCTGTTAGTGAAAGCGATGGGAGGCCCAGACGACTTCATTTGGCTAAGAGACAAACTCGACTGGGGTCTACCGCAAAAAACGCGAAGCAAAAGAACGGTCCTGGAGACTCCGCCGGATCGGTCTAACGAACGCACATGGGAGGACCCTCGGGACAGCCCATTTGAGTTTAAAATTTCCATCGTGCCATAAAGCCTTAGGGTCTAATATGAAAATGTTATCTCGAGGTACAGGTTAGAACACATGATAAACAGGGGTTCGTCAAACTCGGGAGACAGTGGAAGTTTTCTAGGCCATTTTAGAGTCACATGCGTCAAAGCGAACGTAATTCGGCTTTTATAGCTGGGGCGACAAATGACAGCAGCCTATATACTGAGTATATCATGCGAGGCCGCCGTGCCTTACAAAGGTTGCCTGCTTAGATCACGCCATGGTCATCAAAGTGGTATCACGTAACTGCAGTCAGCGTTCGTAATGCAAGACTAGTATTACCTGGTCATCAGTAGAGGGAAGGCAGACAGGTTAGATAATAGTCTGGTATAGGACACTAGTTCATAATTGGAAGCACACCCACATGGTACCCAGGGTTATGCTTAGCTACATGAAGGCAGTGTAAACCCGAAACAGTTCTGTATCAATCTGTCCGCATTCTCTGTCGTTGGCGTTGTGCAAACTCTGTGTACGTTTCGTCTCTCTAGCCCATAAAAGAACAAAGTTTCGAAGGAAAAAACTGTAAGGAGACTAAAGGTCAGGTAAGAGTCGTATCCTAACGTTATCAACCCGCCGAGTCTAAAAAGCAGGACTGGAAAAAAAACAGCTGATCAAAAACTGCCTTGTCGGCCGAGTTCGAAATGTGAATGTCGCATGGCAGTGCCTTTCATCTATATTGTTTTATTACGGGCATTTTGCGCGAAGAACCGATAAGGTTCAAAACAGTGCGATTCCAGGATAGAATAGCCGAATACGAGGGGATGATTGCTGGAGCGGCATTATATTGAATCCAAATTATCTGACATGTGTAGCCGTTCAGCAATAGGGACTGACGAACTCGCGGCGCGGACAGCGCTACAAGGGCGAGATGTGGGGGACGGTTACTGTGTGCGTCAATTTGCGCTTTTCTGACTCTGCACTGTTCTCTGGCTCGTGCCTGGCCGAAAAACACCGGCCTCAGTAGTATTCTCCTCTTCTCCTTCAGAAACCAATAGGGCGAATGTTTGCCAACGAAGGTACGATAGACTGAAACTACTATTTCTCTTGTGGTGGAAGTTCCTGTTGGCGTACAGTTTTTCAGTATGTTATTACCGACAAAGACAAAGGAGACTGGAATGGCCATTTCTGGCTTATTGGCGCATGATGTTGATTCAGGGCATCGTATGGACCCCTCTGAAGCTCTTCGTGTAATTTATAAGGTCCCCTCGAGCTACCCTAAGCTACTGGGCCAGAGCCTGTTAGCAACAGCAGAAGCGACCTCAATCAGATTACGAAAACCGACCGCATGCGCCCAGAAGAACCCGCTTCGGGCTCCGCGCTTATCGTGGTCAAACGATGACCAACCACATGCAACGTTCTGTGCCCTTCCGCTCTCGCCTGTGTTCTAAAACTAACTTTTATCGATTTTTCAAACACTACCATGTTTGCCTGTACCCCAACCCCATATAATTGTACTCGACTGAAGAGAATTTATCGAAAGCAACGTTTGCTAGCCAACTTGTCTTATGAAACTGCGTTGATTGTTCTAGCTCTATGGAATACAGAGGACGCTGTCATTCTGCAACATCCAGTAGAGGGAATGCGCCTGGAAATGAAACGCGAAATCTCAGACTTTTCAGCATCACAGGGGGGGGATTAGTACGCTCAGAGCCTTCGAGCAGTCACCAGCATAACCTTCATCGAAATACTTTCGTTTGGCTCTAGCAATGGCAAACGATGGTCTGGTACTGCCTCACAGAAAGAACTCGCATAATCTGGAGAAACAAAATTGGTTTTTAGTTCAGAAAAGCATGATGCCCGATTGGGTGTGTACAGAGGGCTAGAGTAAGACAATGACTTCACATATTGGCTTCCTCAGAAATTCTTGCATATATGGCGCCAGTGCAGCTACGCAGGGCAATATGAAGTAATAAAGTCAAGCTACTAATTATTCCTTGTTCACAGAAAATTTTTAGTTCAGTTCAGAACTGAGATGAATTAAACATTTTTGACTGCGATTACAGGTACGTTCTTGCAGCTTTTATAGTTATACGCGTATATGGTGGGTCACAGGTTTTGTTGGTGAACTGAATGCTGAGATGTAAAATAGGAAACTCCCAAGCATCTTCCACGAAAGATTCAGAGTTACTACTACTACTACTACTACTACTACTACTACTACTACTACTACTACTACTACTACTACTACTACTACTACTACTACTACTACTACTACTACTACTACTACTACTACTACTACTACTATTGCTACTACTACTGTAATCCTATTGTCGACGAATATTATGATTAAATGTAACCTGACGGAAAAAATGCTTTCCAGTGTGTAGTCTCATTTGACGCCCGCCCCATGAGCGACTGAATTACTCGCCAGTTCCGCATCAATTCTCCTCCGTTCAGGCAAAATGCAGCAGGAGGTGACGTTGTGTAGAGTAATTCCACAAACTTCGAAAATCATCGTTGTTTGTCTGGTTCTTCCCTCTACACCTATTACAGACTCAAACAGTTTCCCAAATGGCGCCGGCAATGCGCTGCTTAAGCCAGTGCTTGGTCCAATGCATAGAATATAAGGGGCAGGAGGTCGTAGCTGCGGATGTAAGCCAGAATAGAGGCAGATAACGTTTGCCGCCATAAGATATTGGTGAAAAGTGCACAGCCATCGTCTAGACTGGAACTCACACACACGCATGTGTGTATGTGCGTGAAAGTACTTCTGCCAGTTGCTTCAAAGACGAATGCAAAAGCAGGAGGGGGGGAGTAGTAATAACCACGTTGACGTCACTGGCTTAGAGTCAGAGCAGAAAGACGCAAGGTCGCTCCGTTTTAGAGGTATGGTTATTGACGTCCGTCAGCATTTCATGGGCTTGCATTCACACAACACTCGTGTAGGTAAAAGTTCGATTTTTTCGCTCTTTGTGTCACTAGCAGCCCTCCCAAACGAGGTCCGTGATTTCTTTGAATGACGTCTTCGGATAACTGTCCCCAGTCTCACTTTTGGCGAGTGCCGACTATGCTGTAGCATCAGTACAGAACTGAATGACAGAGCATGCATGTAACACCTGTTTTTTTTTATAAATGTATCTTAAAATTAGTGGAAGAAAGAGGAGTCCTTTTGCTCTAAAAGCGCATTTGTCCCAGAACCTCGAACTGCGTGCAAAAAAATAGAACGAAGCTGGACTAACCGAAAGGGAAATACGGAGCAAGAACACCTATATGTCATGCGAAACATGCACTCTGTACACATGAACCATACACGCGCCTGTTCTCTCTAGCAGGAAAAATTCCTTACCACACTATGCCAAAAGTTGAAAGCGTTTCGGACTTAACGCAGTCTTCGACTCCCACAAATAAGATTCTGATTTGATCATCTTTTGATAGACCTCCAGCAATGACAGCATAGAAGTAACCTCATGACCATTTTAGCGAAACAGTGGTCCTTTCGCGCATACCTAGCCATGATTTTTTCTGGGGTGAGCGAATTTGCCTGCAGTTGCGCAATTAAATTTTTGATGTCAACTGAGAATTTTTCCAGCTGCTAAGTCAACATGCTCGCATTTTGTCGCTTTCCTTGTGTGCATGATGAAGGCATGGGTAACCAGTTGTGGTAATCGAAAAAGGTCCATCAAATCAAAAGTATATACACAACTTCCGTCCGGAGTATGATTTTAACTTCTGCAGGCCGACAACGAGATTGCGAGTCTAAACTGCGGTGTAGTTCACACTGCTTCATATGTCCTGTACCCGCTCATACTGCACTGGAATCATCAAAAGATCGGCCACACCATCTTTCGTACACCTTGGGAACTGGTTCTACAAAGTGAGCAGGAGTGGAACCGGTCACTTGGGAGGGAATTAATTCGATTGCTGCAACAACAGCCTAACTCATATCGGAACTGTAACTTGTTGAGTTAGTCACCAGTTACATCCTTTCAGGAGAAAATCGTCCATCCGGTCATGCGTGGTTTACTTTTACTCATGTGCCCCTAAAACGGATCGTGCGGGCGTTTGATTGGGCCAATACGGGGGACAGATCAGGATGCGACACGCGTTACTGGACTGCGCACGCATAACAAGTGCCATATATGGGGGACGATCGGGGGGGGGTGGGACGCCTTGGCGATGCTCACACCATGCCATCCGCCTGCGCCCTCTCCCACCTCCTGTCGTCTTGCCTCTGTCTTGACATTGGGCCCAGGCGGGTGAGGGAGGGGCGTGTGCGGTAGATGCGGCACAAGCCCACTGCCACCATAAACTAATTCACACACAAGTCACCGTTCCCTCCTTCATCCTGCTATTGGCGCATGGTAGACATCGTCGTGCGCGACAGCCACGCATATCATCGCCGTATTTTAAAAATCATCTTCGCATAGTGCACATTCCTTTACCGCTAGCATAATGCACCATCCGTCCTCGCATTAACAAAAGATCCCTTTTAGCTTCAATAGCGTGGATAGGACTGTGTGACAACCTATGCTGGCACCTGAGCAGAAAAGTTAAAGAACGACTGTTCTTTTAATTCATGCTCGAGGAGGTTCAAAGGTCTCGGTCAAAAAGAATAAGAATTCCCAAATAGTGAAATACTGGAAACCGCAATAAGCTTCCTAGACCACATAGGCAATTTAGTCTGACCTGTTTCTGGTTTCTAGGAAACTAGTATGTGCAAGCTACGTGGATACCTACCAATTCGAATATGCTTGAGTTTATTCTGCCTTTACACGGGTTTCAGCAAGTCAGTTCAAGGAGTGGTGGCCTATCCAAGCCGTTTATTCCTACTCCAGGGCTTAAATATCCAAGGCACCCGAAATGCGACCTACGGCTATTAATGTGAGCTCAGCCCGGGTGGTTGGATCGCATTTCCATAAAAGACGCGGCTTACTACGACTTTATGCAGCCGGATGGTCCTACCAAAGGCAGAATTTGCCATGGGAGTACTTACATTAGCTAATCTTCCTGAAAGTGGATTATCCCTTAACGATTAGTAGGCACTTCAGTGGCCTAGGCATTTGTGTGCTTTTAATCCGTCGAATCCTCTACACACCACATTACTCAAAAAACAGAGGATTTCTTAAGTACCGCGTGAAAATTCTGAAAGAGTTGGACTCTTAAGTTATTAACAGCAGCTCCTGCAGTAAAACAACATCGAGCAGGGACAGAAGAATGAACGGAAAGTTACGATGACCGACAACAGGAAGAGTACCAAATCAAAGCTCAAGGAAGACAAGGTTTGGACAAAATTCACTGCGGCCTGAAAGCGTACACGAAGCTCAGTCGGTAACGCTAATAAACGTGGTCAACAGTCGTTTAATTTCTCACTCAAACATTGAATATTTGCCGGTGCCTGAGCTTTGTACGGCTGCGACCAATCGACTTAGACGTCACAGCACCGGCGAGTCGAAGGCCGATGCAGGCGCGTGACCACAGCACTTTGACAGGCCTGTCAGGAAAACCGAAGGAGGCATGGGCAAACGGCCACGGTGACGACCGTGAGAGAGAACAGCTACAGTACCCCGACCCAGAACGCAGATCGGCGACAAAGCGACGTCAAAGGTAAGTGCAATGTCAAATAACACGAGTTATAAGGCAGCCGGAGAACGAACCTGACGACTATTGCGATTGTTGCAAATGTCAAAGACATGGGAAGAATCGAGATCAGAGGGGATGTGGGTAGGCGTGGTAAAGACGGGAGGAGGCAGAGAGGTGAAGGAACACGGGGTAGGGGAGTCGGTGCATAAACAGTAAACAATCCGAGTTCGAACCTCAGGCTACACAAACCTGCATATAGATAGGAACATCCGCTGACGACTTGTAAGTCAGAAATTCCAACCTCAGCCTTCCCTGACCTTGGTCGGAAAGTCATTTCTGTTAGAATGGTTGACAGTTCAACTTATGTACGTCTGTGACGGCCAGCGAGCCCAGTTCGTATGACCGCTATGCACTGTTGGCCACCAAATTCACATCACTCTTGGATTGATTTCATCCAATCGAACAGAACATTTCGACCCAGGAAAACAACAAATGTCCCTGGTCAAGGGCGACACTTCTCCCGCCAATGTCTTCCCGGCACACAGCTAATAACTAGATACCCCCTTCCAAATGGCCCATCGGACACGAACACATCATCAATCACTCCAAAGGCCTAGGTAAGCCAGGCCACGAGATCTCATTTCGAAGTAACACTGTTCAAGCAACCAGATCACCCACGTTCATTCATGAGCGTGTAGATCATATTCCTGAATAAGCATTCTCCCACTCGGGAGTTAATACGCTCAGACTGCGATTAATTTACTTCGAAATTAAATTCTTGGCTATGGAACACCGAAAATTAAAATTCCGCGCACTGCCATCACACTTTTAGACGCACAGTCAATACGGTTTTGCATATCAACCAAAAGTAGATATTCTCACCTTGGTTTTTCCAATGGGATTTCGAGTGCGAATGCGACAATACGCACATACGCATCCACAGCGGTGCTGCACAATGCCCATCCCATAGAGCGAGATGCGGGACAGTGTGTACGTGTAGGTCGAGATCAACTCATCTCCACCCTCCCTCCCCTCCTCAACTGACTTTCTTCCAAGATCAAGATTTCGGATGTGGACCCAAATGTAAAAGACAGTGAACAGTACTACACCAGGCCACATGCAACCATCAACATGCCTCTATGTGCATGCATCTACACTGACTGCTACAACAAAGACATCTCGTGGCTCTTTCCCCATGTGTCTAACTTGGCGGGCTTATCCTGCAGCGATGGGCCGAGCATTTTCGAGGCGTCCTCAACCGCCCCTCCGTCATCTCCGACGCCGCCATCGAGCGCTTGCCGCAAGTGGAGACCAACGTGGACCTCGACCTCCCGCCATCTCTCCAGGAGACCATCAGGG
>CACRXP010000184.1:360606-382830 GCA_902702965.1 Spirometra erinaceieuropaei | reverse complement strand
GGGTGTGGGGATGGGAAGGGAGAGTGAGGTCGACGACTCAGCGCACTTTCTCCTCACTATAAACAATCTGACGCGCTTGAAGCTATCACGGCGCGCTAAAAGCCGTGGCTTGGAAGGTTGCCAACTGACGGGGTACCTTGGACCTCCTCCTTCACTGGAGGCGGTCTGAGAGTCAGGCTGCAATGGCTCCTTTTAAATGTGGCCTTTATGGCATTCCCACCACAGTGTGGGATCCGAGCCAGGCGTTGGCGGCACGCCCAGGTGCGGCTTCGGCCGTGCCAGCCTCCAAATCTCTGTTGTGTTGGTCGAAATCCTGGTTATTGCTGTGTGGACCAGGGGGTGTGGTGGAACGCCAAGGTGAGGATCCGTCCGAGCCATCCACCTGCGGCCTCCCTCGTCTCCGGTCTTCTTGACTCTGTCTTGACACCGGGTCCAGGCGGGGGAGGAGGAGAGAGTGTAGGTAGATGCTACGCAAGTCTACCGGCACTATAAACCCCTGCGTAAGTCACCGTCCCTGCTCCCATTGCTGCTGCAACTGTGGGGCACACGGTGGACATCATCGAAACCGATGGTCGAACTGTCATCATGCAGCCCACTGAAGCGGTCGGGGCTGTCTCTCGCTTTGAAGTTGCCTGACGTTAGCCTAAAGTGCAGCCGTGTCAGATTAAGACAGTGTGCGATCTTCAAGGCCAACCAACATGAAAGTCTATTTGTTTGTCTGGGAGCAGGCTGCCTGCACCACATCAACCAACCAACTCGCCAAGATGTCATCCGGGGTGGCGCGTGATTTCACCCATAGAGTTACTAGTATGCGCTTGCGTGATTAACAGGTGGCATCCGTAGTGAAGAAATGCAGCCCCTCACACATACAGACAGAAATCTAATTGCCACTCTCCCTTCATTAAGGCCGGACCTCTGCAAGGTCACACTATACCAGCTCCGTGCTAAATGCTTCATACGTCGCATTTCTCGGCCAAGGACATTCTTCACGAGGGACCCTCAAGCGCTCCAACCACATTCTGCTCTTGCACTTCCCCAACTCTCACCGCCCTCCCTTCCACACACCGTGGACTACCAGGTCACACATGCGAAACAGGTTTCAGTAGGCAACTCGTTGAATATCATTAATCAAGAAGCGAGAACTTAAACTACACTCCACCGTGAATTATTTAAGTCGAAGGACAAGAATGCTATTTCTCTGACGATTGTCTCCCCAGTTGTCCGAGATCCAAGTTTGTGTGTCCCATTTGCATGACCTTGTTGGAAATCGTTCTTGCAATAGTCTCGGACGAAAGCGCTCAGCAATATATACAATGACGCGACAAGCTAGTGTTTAGCAGTCAGACACGACAAAATCCGAAAATCCGTCTTTTCTCTTGGCCCGAGATTGTCGGTCGTTCGAGAAGAAATATTGGCATTTTGCATGACTCTTGTTCGCATGTATTTAAACCAGGCGTCATTTTGTACGACTCCTTCCAACTCAAAGTCGACTAAATACTTCTCTTCCATCATTCGGTAAACGTTACCCAAATGAACAAAGACACAATCAATAAAAGCCTGACAAAGGATCATCCTAGCAAACTGATCTTCAAGACCGCCACCTACCAATCAGTACGCACCAAAGCATAGGTCATGCCAACAAGGAAATCCGCCTACCTAACTACAATCCACAACCAGACTTACTAAACACTGCACCGTCAACATTTGTTCACTAGAAATGAGTAAACCCCCTCACCTAATAATAACGTCTTCGGAAATTAGGAAAGTTGATTATCAAGTATGTCCCCCAGACCATTAGCAGTAATGGCTTCTCAAGAGGGAACCGCCTTGCCTCGCTTTAATACTGGCTTCATGTCACATTTGAGCCTACCATAGTCTACGTATGCTGGACGAACATCTCAGAATCTTCGGGAGATTTGAAAAGTACCAGTATGACAGGGATTACTATTTACCCATGCATCTTCATATCTACGAACGGCGTGCATTTGACTCGTTTGTAACTATCTCCCTCCCTCCCTCCCTGGATGAATGCTCAAATGCCAGACACTTGAGTTAATAAAGAAGAAAAAGGAGGCTAACGGCGGTGCGTCCTAAAATGCCTAAGCTTCTGCTGCTTGGTCGGTCGCATTTTTCATAGAAAGCGGTTGTCAATTACGTAGCTGGTCCGAACATTGCCTGTTTTGAAAGGAATGCGGCGGAGTTTCTATCCACCCTCGCCTTAGCTTATTGCAAATGTGCCTAATTTAAAAATGAACTTTGTTTCTGTGGCGTTTTGGCCATATACAAATTTCAATGTATAAAGGGGCATCCACCGGGTGTTGGCGAAATTTTAGAGAAAACGGGAATAGTTTACTCTCTCTCTCCCTCTCTCTCTCTGAAGTAAGGAAAGTTTAATAGTAAGATAAGAGGAGGACAGGCAGAACGAATTTATTAACATTTTTCAAATTTTCTCACTAAGAACTCAGATCTCGTATCTGCGAATTCTCCCTAAAATCTACAAAGCAGTGGGTTGAACAAATGCGCCTGGAGAACAATTCACTTGCGAAGTGGAAGTAATATTTGGCTCTTATTCTGTCTGCCGATGCGCGTCCAACAAATGCGCTTAGAGGCACAGATGAACAGGAAATGCTTTTTTTGCAATTAAAACTTATCGCGTACAGCTTGCCTGCGCCTAAATTGTCACCTGCTACAGGGCCGGCTTGAGCACATTTCAACACTATTTTAATCGCAGCGAGGAGGGAATGCGGGTAGATTGATACAGCACTGTTTCGCGCTATTGTGCCCTGACCAACAGCTGGGACTAATTGAATCAGTAATTACACTCGGTCTTGGAAAGACGCAGGTGGGGTGTAACCGAACGCCTACACATAACGCAAACCCTATGTGCCTCCGGTGAAATGACCATTTTTCAGGTTTTTGCTTTTCATAAGACAAAAGTAGCTACCATCCTGTGCACTATGCAGCGACTCAGTTATCGATGCCGGCGTGTGTTTTTTGATGGAATTTAGGAGCTGCATATCCTAATTACCAGTAGGTCCCTCGATTTAATACAGAAGTTCACATCTAATGAAGTCATGTTAGTTTGTGAAGGACTTTGTCATTGGGGTCCTAACCTTATGGAAAAGTAATGTGATACAATCTGAATAAAAGGCGTCTCGAGAAAGTAGATTTAAGCTTCTACGTCATAAAAATTTAAACTTCAGTTCGTCGACAAAATTTTTCCTTAAAACATCGCTACCAGAGTATGTTGACCTCGAACCGACCGCTCTGTCTGAAATTCCACAAAGACTCACCTCATCTTTGTAAAATCAAAAGCCCAGTTTAAGGAATCTGGCAGTTCTAACGTATCTTCAGTCAAAAAATCCCCTGCAAAGTGAAAAGCTTATTCTGGTTTATTCTAAGGGTGAGATATCTGAGGGACTTTGGAGAGAAGGGCCGTTCTAAGTCCTTGCCAGAATTTGTGACTACTGGCTGGAAATGCAGTTAAGTACTCTCAAGCCGCATTGATTGACAAAGGGAAACTGTGTCGCATCTGCGAACGAGGAAGTTGTATGCGCAGCATCATGTGTTTTCGTCTCTCTCAAGCTTTACAACATATATTCAAAAAGCCATTCCGAGTTTACTTTGTCTGGCTTTTTTTCCACGACCGCGCAGCTAGTAGTCCTTGCAAACTACCGCACACGACCGTACCTTGCGTAATAGTCTGTCGCTACATTTTGAAAACTTTCTTATTGAAACCTATGCTTTTTCATTTAGAATACCATGGTAACAATAAAATAACCATTTATTGGACAAATTTGCAAATATTTTACCATAAAGAAAATAATGAGGAAACAGTGTTGCGTCTGAAACCAGCCAAAAATAAATTTATAGGCATGAATAATCGCTGCACCCCATATTGTCAGCTGTGTTTAAAAAGCATGCAGAATCTGGCAAAAGTGAAGACAATTATAGGCTCTTACTGGCACACGGCTCGCCGGTGGTAGTATTTGGCGGCACCGATTTTAGGTATCTCAACACTTATAATAATACAAAAAGACTAGTGTCATCAAATAACGAGTACTCATCCACAGGATGGCCTACATAAATGTACTGGCCTTTATTTTCACCATTTGGTTCCAGCCAAACATCTCTAGCAATGACTGCAAGTTGCCCAACTTATAAGGAAGAGACTGAGAATGACCTTCGTGGAGTTAACCAAATATGCCTCCAGCAGATGCTCGTGGATATTGGAACGCCCAATGCGTCCTCAAATTCGCTTTCGGGTGAAGACCTTGGCAATCCCAAAATGAATGATGTAGCCTGTCGAAGGCCTGAACGGGCCTGTAGATTCGACCTACTGTTTCATCCTTCACATTGTCTTTATTAAAATTGTAGTTCTCGTACAGGAGAGTCAGAGCACAGATGGGTGGCAACTTTCGGGAATATTGATCTTGGTTTCACTGTGTTCACCAGATGGCGCCTGGTGATACATGATTACCTTCTCGTCCGCGTGAATGGTGCGAAGTTTGTGCAGCCGAGAGCAAAGATTTCAGAGTTCTTTGCTTTTCCTCTCACGTCGTGTTGCTTAGTAGACAGTCAGCCTCCAACACGAGGCAATGTACACAGACGTTGAAAATTCACCCGGTAGTCAGCATGCCAGTTTTGCATCTGGGATTCGGTTTTCAATCGGGTCTCACGGTAGAATTCCATCAGCATGATGAGGGACATGAGACTTAGTCTAGTGGGGACGAGTATAAAGTCCAGCTCCAGATTCGTCAGTTTTCTGCACGTTTTTATATCTTAATGATAATAAAATTTTTGAAATAATGTGTGTTTTGCCCTTGACGCCAGATAAAACGGTTATGCAAACTTCTCCATGAGTCGGGGGTCACCGTATTTGAAGGTTTCTTCCGAATTTGTCGATGTCCGGTGATTTTCCACTGGACAGCTGAACAATGGTACAATAACCTTTGGCTTGGTGACAGTCGGCCGGCTTGAATTTCCATTAATTTCAACTGCATTGGGATTCGGCTTTGGAAGTACACTGTGTTCTCGGTGTTGGTTCTCTCTTTGACGGCAATCGTGCTTTACCTGTCCTGCTCGGAAAGTAGATCGGGAGTTTCCTAGTCGATGCCAACAAACCACCGTGGACTATTGGAGCACTCCGGTGGGTGACGCCGTCGAGTTCTGGCAATACCTCAAGGAACATTCATTTGATCCAGACTGATATTCATGCAATAGATAAAATTTGTCCTGCATTCAGCTATATTCCGTGATACAGTATTTAACTTGCCTAGCATTCGCTTGACTTGCAGAAGCCCACGAAGTTGCAGTTGAAGCGTCATCTTAGAAACAGCCATGTAGCGGTTCGGTCAACAGTCTACATCATATCGTCTTGGCCATTGTCAGGCCAAGCTGGTCACGCCTCCAGACGAGGACGTAGTTCTGCAGTTGCCAGTGACGCGAGCGGGGTCGTACCCACGTAGTCTACTTTCAAATTGGACGGCGAAAATTGTTGTTCAGGAAAAGATTGTGTTCCTTGTTTGCAACTGCCGATACCTTGGCAACCTAACGCTCAACTCCAGACAGCGTGGTCTGTTTCAGTGCGGGTACTGAAGTCACCAGGGTCGATCAATGTGCCCGCCTTCGGCGCAGCCGCTAGGGGGGCATACATCTCCTCGTATCGTTTGTTTCTCGTGTCATATGAGTTCGTTACTGAAGGGGCCTAGGTGCTAGTTACGGCGACGAATTTTGCCCAGTGGAATGCTAGTTTCGCAGCCATAGGACAGCCGTTGACTCCCTGCGGGAAGCTGGACGGTAGTCTCACGTCGTTTCTTGATGGCGAAGACTGCTGCGTCATCTCGTTGTCCTGTCTTTGGCCATTCGTGCCAGAAAAGGACGCATTCCGCACCTACTTCCTCCAATTTTCCATGTTCTGTGAAGCCGGTCTCACTGAAAACCAAGATGCACACTTTGTAATTGCCAATTCTCAGATGGCCAGAGCTGACTCCCTTTCCGTTTGGTTGGCCACTCGATTGTCCAAAAGAGAATGGACATTCCGGACTGCCAGAATGAGCAGTGCGATGCTGGCAGCATGTGGGTTAGCACCGGTATGGAGCTACTTTTTTGTCGTTTTTCGGTCATATGCTTTGCGTCCACAAGCCACGGGGTCAACCTGACGAAGGTGTGTTTTGGGAACATTCTGCTAGGGGCACATTTGAAAGTCTCCTCCGTAAGGACGGGCAAGCAATGCATTTTTAACTCGGACTGCTGTGTCATTTTAGGTGGCCTCCAAAACCATCTGCGGGTTACGCTTTGCTAAACTGGAAAGACGACCCGAATTGTTATAGATCACCTACGGGATTGCATGTCACCATCTACGTAAGACTTTTTGTCTAGGGAGAGGGCTAGGTATGATTACTACCGGGTGTGAAGAAACACATCAGCCGGATGTCCTCATACGGATTGTCTTGATGGTCAGGGGTGGTAAATGGGGTGTGGCCACCGCGCTGAGCATGGCTTCATCGAACCAGAGATGAGAGCCGGCTACCAGGACGGGGCAGTTCATGTATGCGTTTTGTGGGAATCGCCAGTGTTTTGTATATCGGTACCCGCTACGACTGTGGTCGTGTAGGGTACGTCACTTTTCCATGCGTGACCGTCCGGGGAACCGGGAGTGACCATGAAGCTGTCACATGGTTTATTCTAAG
Organism: Spirometra erinaceieuropaei; assembly: GCA_902702965.1. Classification (NCBI taxonomy): domain Eukaryota; kingdom Metazoa; phylum Platyhelminthes; class Cestoda; order Diphyllobothriidea; family Diphyllobothriidae; genus Spirometra; species Spirometra erinaceieuropaei. The sequence goes on along the minus strand of CACRXP010000184.1, from coordinate 376,138 downwards.
GGTGAGATATCTGAGGGACTTTGGAGAGAAGGGCCGTTCTAAGTCCTTGCCAGAATTTGTGACTACTGGCTGGAAATGCATTTAAGTACTCTCAAGCCGCATTGATTGACAAAGGGAAACTGTCTCGCATCTGCGAACGGGGAAGTTGTATGCGCAGCATCATGTGTTTTCGTCTCTCTCAAGCTTTACAACATATATTAAAAAAGCCATTCCGAATTTACTTTGTTTGGCTTTTTTTCCACGACCGCGCAGCTAGTAGTCCTTGCAAACTACCGCATACGACCGTAACTTGCGTAATAGACTGTCGCTACATTTTGAAAACTTTCTTATTGAAACCTATGCTTTTTCCTTTAGAATACCATGGTAACAATAAAATAACAATTTCTTGGACAAATTTCCAAATATTTTACCATAAAGAAAATAATGAGGAAACAGTGTTGCGTCTGAAACCAGCCAAAAATAAATTTATAGGCATGAATAATTGCTGCACCCCATATTGTCAGCTGTGTTTAAAAAGCATGCAGAATCTGGTAAAAGTGAAGGCAGTTATAGGCTCTTACTGGCACACGCTCGCCGGTAGTAGTATTTGGCGGCACCGATTTGAGATATCTAAACGCTTATAATAATACAAAAAGACTAATGTCGTCAAATAACGAGTACTCCTCCACAGGATGGCCTACATAAATGTACTGGCCTGTACTTTCACCATTTGGTTCTAGTCAAACATCTCCAGCAGTGACTGCAAATTGCCCAACTTATAAAGAAGAGACTGAGAATGACCTTTGTGGAGTTAACCAAATATGCCTCCAGCAGATGCTCGTGGCTATTGGAACGCCCAATGCGTCTTCAAATTCGCTTTCGGGTGAGGATCTTGGCAATTCCAAAGTGAATGATGTAGCCTGTCGAAGGCCTGAACGGGCTTGTAGATTCGACCTACTGTTTCATCCTTCACACTGGTCTTTACTAAAATTGTAGTTCTCGTACAGGAGAGTCAGAGCACAGATGGGTGGCAACTTTCGGGAATATTGATCTTGGTTTCCCTGTGTTCACCAGATGGCGCCTGGTGATACATGATTACCTTCTCGTCCGCGTGAATGGTGCGAAGTTTGTGCAGCCGAGAGCAAAGATTTCAGAGTTCTTTGCTTTTCCTCTCACGTCGTGTTGCTTAGTAGACAGTCAGCCTCCAACACGAGGCAATGTACACAGACGCTGAAAATTTACCCGGTAGTCAGCATGTCAGTTTTGCATCTGGGATTCGGTTCTCACGGTAAAATTCCATCAGCATAATGAAGGACATGAGACTTAGTCTAGTGGGAACGAGTATAAAGTCCAGCTCCAGATTCGTCAGTTTTCTGCACGTTTTTATATCTCAATGATAATTAAATTTTTGAAATAATGTGTGTTTTGCCCTTGACGCCAGATAAAACGGTTATGCAAACTTCTCCATGAGTCGGGGGTCACCGTATTTGAAGGTTTCTTCCGAATTTGTCGATGTCCGGTGATTTCCCATTGGACAGCTGAGCAATGGTGCAATAACCTTTGGCGTGGTGACAGCCGGCTGGCTTGAATTTCCATTAATTTCAGCTGTATTGGGATTTGGCATTGGAAGTAAACTGTTTTCTCGGTGTTGGTTCTCTCTTTGACGGCAATTGTGCTTTACCTGTCCTGCTCGGATAGTATATCGGGAATTTCCTAGTCGATGCCAACAAACCACCGTGGACTATTGGAGCAGTCCGGTGGGTGACGCCATCGAGTTCTTCATTACCTCCAAGAACATGCATTTGATCCAGACTGAGATTCATGCAATAGATAAAATTTGTCCTGGGTTCAGCTGTATTCCGTGATACAGTATTTAACTTGCCTAGCATTCACTTGACTTGCAGAAGCCCACGAAGTTGCAGTTGAAGCGTCATCTTAGAAACAGTCATGCAGCGGTTCGGTCAACAGTCTACACCATATCGTCTTGGCCATTGTCATGCCAAACTGGTCACGCCTCCAGACGAGGACGTAGTTCTGCAGTTGCCAGTGACGCGAGCGGGGTCGTACCCACGTAGTCTACTTTCAAATTGGACGGCGAAAATTGTTGTTCAGGGAAAGATTGGGCTCCTTGTTTGCAACTGCCGATACCTTGGCAATCTAACGCTCAACTCCAGACAGCGTGGTCTGTTTCGGTGCGCGCACTGAAGTCACCAGGGTCGATCAATGTACTCGCCTTCGGCGCAGCTGCTAGGGGGGCATACAGCTCCTCATATCGTTTGTTTCTCGTGTCATATGAGTTCGTTACTGAAGGGGCCTAGGTGCTAGTTACGGCGACGAATTTTGCCCAGTGGAATGCTAGTTTCGCAGCCATAGGACAGCCGTTGACTCCCTGCGGGAAGCTGGACGGTAGTCTCACGTCGTTTCTTGATGGCGAAGACGGCTGCCGCATCTGGTTGTCCTGTCTTTGGCCATTCATGCCAGAAAGGGATGCATTCCGCATCTACTTCCTCCAATTTTCCTTGTTCTGGGAAGGCGGTCCCACTGAAAACCAAGATGCACACTTTGTAACTGCCAATTCTCAGATCGTCAGAGCTGACCCCATTTCCGTTTGGTTGGCCACTCGATTGTCCAAAAGAGAATGGACATTCCGGACTGCCAGAATGAGCAGTGCGATGCTGGCAGCATGTGGGTTAGCACCGGTAGGGAGCTACGTTTTTTGTCGTTTTTCGGTCATAGGCTTTGCGTCCACAAGCCACGCGGTCAACCTGACGAATGCTTGTTTTGGGAGCATTCTGCTAGGGGCACATTTGAAAGACTCCTCCGTAAGGATGGACAAGCAATGCATCTTTAAATCGGACTGCTTTGTCATTTTAGGTGGCCTCCAAAACCATCTGCGGGTTACGCTTTGCTAAACTGGAAAGACGACCCGAATTGTTATAGATCACCTACGGGATTGCATATCACCATCTACGTAAGACTTTTTGTCTAGGGAGAGGGCTAGGTGTGATTACTACCGGGTGTGAAGAAAAACATCCGCCGGATGTCATCATACGGATTGTCCTGATGGTCAGGGGTGGTAACTGGGGTGCGGCCACCGTGCTGAGCATGGCTTCGTCGAACCAGAGGTGAGAGCCGGCCACCAGAACGGGGCAGTTCATCTATGCGTTTTGTGGGAATCGCCAGTGTTTTGTATATCGGTACCCGTTACGACTGTGGTCGTGTCGGGTATGTCACTTTTCCATGCGTGACTATCCGGGGAACCGGGAGTGACCATAGAGCTGCCACATGCGTCCCCACACACCCCGTGCACTCTCGTAAAGAGCTCATTTGTGTACAGAACGCAAAACAAGGTAAATGCGATCTGAAATGTCTGTTAATATTCCGGATTCCCGACAACTTTTGAAGTGATTTTCATCTGAAATGGCCTCTAGAAGAGAAGAGACATACCTAGATTATGGATGGGAAATAGGTTTGCTTTGGCGAAAGTGCCAAACGTTTCATAGGTGTGCATTAAAAGTGATAAGCCTACCATGAATGGCGTGTTTCTTAGAAAGTTGACCGAAAAATCAAAATGTGATTTCGATGGTAAAGGAGTACTTAGGTAGGACTGTGGCGCTGAATATCGTGCAGCATGATCCAAAGACGTATCAGTTGTACCGGGATGCCAGCTTTTGGATGCTAGTCTTTCTGACAGTCCGCAAAAAGACTGCTTACTTAGTATGGGTTTTTCCCTGTACTTCGATGTCCTTATGGATCCGAACATTTTTCATAGAAGACATGCATGTAAATATCTCTTCTTGTGCTCATTTTGCAAAAATTACGTTTTCCTCACTTTTCAAGACGTGAAGCATATGCCCAAGTGAGGTTGAGACCGTCTGCTTGTTAGAGTTCATTCTGAAACATACGTCTGTTGCAAGATGTCATGAACCCTGTATGCGCCTTCTTGAGGAAAGTTTGATTGTTCTCTAATGAGAAGTTCACGTTTGAAGTTTGGAAACCCAAGCCGGACTAAAAATTATTTGGAAATTAAAAGATTGTTAGGAAGAATATTTTCCATCAACAGGTTCCGTTAAATATGTTTGCATTTATAAGGATATCATCAAGGTAATTCTTTATTTCCAAAGTCACATTTCAGAATTTCGGTTAATGTTAACTGAGGTACGTCGACAAAGGCAAGTCAAGTCAACGTACGGTGACGGACCCCATGAAATGTTCCCCGCAATTCAGAAATGTGTTTTTAAGTAGAAATGATTACTTAAGCAAGCCCGTATTATTGAGTATCATGCGGCATACTCTTAAAATATTTCAGTCACAAATACGTCGGCTTTTAAATGTATTTTTTGTGATCACCTGCAAAATCGACAGTGAATAAAAAACAGCAAATTTTTTCCCACTGGTCTGTGAAACGCGTATAAATTCCACTATGTTTTATAGAAAAAGGTTCAATAATAACCTTCCTTGCACTCACTTTGTATCAGACTAAGAATTCTTTGAATTATTGCATGAACAATGTTCTATTTGTCTTAAGGGAATTTTCCAATTCATGAATATTTTTGAACTCATCATGCAGTTACAATAGTATTTAAGTTTTCCAACTACAAGCTGTATGATTTCCGTGTAAGGAAAAGTCCATCTTCCTATATGCGTTCAAGATTATGCTAGATGGGGTCGATAAAATTTTGCTATGGATTTGGAGTACGCTGTAGACTTCAGGAGGAGTAGTAATAAACGGACAAATACGGTGGTTTCACAATGGATATGGGACAGTCTTGAAAATCCCACAATTTCAGTCGCTTTTAAAACCTAGGTATACTCCACTTTGAATGTAACATTTGAAGACGAAACTATTTGCTTCAAAATGAGTATAGAAAAGAATATATCTGTGCGTGTTTTCAATGAACTGCACTTGTGTTTATAGGGACATTAAAAACCAACAGAAGAAATCATGCTATGTGAGTAGTCAGTTCTTACCGACCGCGGCTTTTGCAGGCGTCCCACCTAAGTAATCCATCGCAATCGAAAACGCATTTGGGAATTTCGATTAACAATTCATGAGATCGGCCACTGTCTGCAAGTCATTACCATTCTGGCATAAACTTAGGCACAACGGACTTATTCAGATAACAGAGTAGTTTACTCATGCTGCCGACCTCCTTTGTGCTCCAGTGGCGGTTTATTCAAAGCCAAAATGAGGCGGGTATGCGTTTCACCGTCATCGTTGGATCAGTGCATTTGTCTGAAAACATGCAATAATTGATTTGAGAGGTGTCCATCTGTGAATATGATGTAATATTTCTAGTTAAAACCATCAGATTCGCTCTAATTTTCGAGGTATTCTTGTTAAACATCCAGTCGCTGTCTCGCAACCTGTGTAACCGAATGACGGAGATGTTCGCCTCAAGCGCCGAATTCACATCACAACGCTGTTTTTCCGATGAGGATGCGATACATGATCGGTAACAATCGGGAGATAGCACCCAAAAAAATCCGCCTAACCAAAGCAGCCTATCTTACGGGACAGGTGGTAATAGGGGTCTTATGGGTGATGCCTGGTCGGGATGTACGATACTAGCTGACGGAAAGCCTTATTTGAACAGGTGAATGATCGAAGTTGGCTCGCTCTCCGTTCCGTTATTACAAAATGGGTCGCCAAAGCAGTATAATGGTAACGAACGAGTGAAAGGCGTATAATCGTCTTCCCTCAGAAGGTTATCTACATTTCACTGTTAACCACTCAAAGAACTTCAAGGACCCTATCACCGGACGTCACACCAATGCCATTGAGGCATAGTGGAGTAGACTGAAAAGGAAACTCCACGAGCGAGGTCCTGTATTTGGTCGAGTTGTGTGGGTTCACATAGACGAAGTACACTATCGTCCAAATAGATTGCTGATAAAAGCGAACAGACGAGTCCCAGGTAGCAGTTCAGAAGATGAAGATGCGATCACTGGGACAAGAAGTTTATTTGCCTGACGTTTCGGATTCTCACTCGAATCCATCATCAGAGACATTCGCAGATAGAGGTCCGGACCTCTATCTGTACAGTATCGTCTTTGGTTTGGCCTCAATGCCATGTCTTTGACAGATGCCTGGGAACTGTTCCTGTCCCATGTTGTGCAGACTTATCCTATTTAAAAGCGATTTTGTTTTGTAATAAACTGCCGTAATGGGAATGTATGCCGTATATTCAGGGGTACGTGTGTAACGATGGGGAAGGTTGGGTAACAGCAACCATCGTCCATGTAACCCCCTGCGATGTTCGTTAGGCCAGCCCATGTTAGGCCGTCGGGAAAAGTCGAAGTGGTGCGTGAAAGTAGGCCTGCAACCGCCGATATAGCCTGAAGGCGTTTGAGTCCACTGGCGAAGGTATTATTTCTAGGTAACGGATTTTTTTGGGTGCCATCTCCCGATTGTTACCACACGATCTACCCCTCGACTAACAGCAGATGACTTAGGGCGCTCGGATTTAAGGTGCGCCTAATCCCTGAGTCCCACCTCACCTGCAGTCCCTTCGGGCGCCACACGACCTATCGTAGGAGGGCTCGCGTTGCGATGATACGCATAATACGCGCGTTGTATTGGTTGTCCTACCGTACTGTGCTGGCTGTTCCCACCGCATACAATAGGTGGCTAATTCATGAACAGTCAATCGAAATTGCGAAATGCGTTTTAGTTTCGAAAAGATTAATTAAGTAGGGTTGTAAAAGTGATCGTCCTGCAGCATTATTCTATAATAATTTAGTTACTTCAGGATTCTGGTTTTCGAAAGAACTGCTTTCCGACTGCATGCAAAAACTATAATCTGCAAAAATGACCACTTAAGTAGCATGCATTTTTCTCATTAACTTTCGATACCCTTAAGAATACAATTATACTTCATGGAAGGAGTCATAGAAATATTCGTTCTTTTACTCATTCGGAAGGAACTTACGTCTCCTTTCATTTTTTATACTCGAAAGAAGGCTATAATTTGGTTTTTCCAAACTTTTCCAATTCTCGAATAATTATGAACTTGACCTGCGGTTACACTTGCATCCAGGGTTTCCAAACTGCAAGCCGTATATTTTCCTCGTACAGACAACCGTGAATTGCTCTACAGTATTAAGATGAGATCATATGGAGTTCATAAAATGTGGCAGTGGATTCGAGCCATATTGTTAACTTTACAAGCCACATTGGTAGATGCAGAGACATGACATTTTGTAAACGGTCATTTCACGATATTAAAAATCTCGAACTCGGAAACTTTTTAAAAACCGAATTATACCCTTCCTTCGAATATAAAATTGAAAGAACACATAATTTCCTACCGAATGAGTAAAAGAACAAATATTTTTATGCATGTCTTTCATGAAGTATAATTGGATTCTTAAGAGTATCGAAAGTCGATGAGAAAAAATGCATGCTACTTAAGTGGTCATTTTTACAAAGCATAGGTTTTGCATGCAGTCGGAAAGTAGTTGTTTCGAAAGCCGGAATCCTGAGGTAATTGAATTACTATAGGATAATTCTGCAGGACGATTACTTTAACAACCCTTCTTAATTAATCTTTTCGAAACGAAAACGCATTCCGGAATTTCGGTTGACATTTCATGAGTTAGCCCACCTACTGTATGCGGGAGAGCCTGGTGAATATTTCTACCTCGTCCCCACCGACACCGAGACCTCACTAGTGACCCCGAACCGCGATTTGCATTTTAATCAGCGGCTAAACTAGCGGCGGGCATCCGGTTTGCTTCTTGTTGCACGCGGTAACTCCTACATCAATTCCAATGCCCACCTAGAAAACAAATAAGTCCTGCAGAGTGAGGACCTGCATAAGTGAGCATGGATCAGTACAAATTTAGCTGCCTGTGAGCACAGCCGTATAAACGCCCTCGTCATTAACGTGCCAAGCACGGGCTGAGGATCTCTCTCTCTCATAACCTGTCCAAGTTGCAAGCCCGAGTCATGCCGAATTGATGCACAACTTCACGCATTGACTGGTCCGGTATACTGTCTCCTGATCATGCGTGCTACACACGTGTTTAGTTCAGTTTAGGTTGGATGCAACAGCGGTGCCGTTCGTGGAGCTCCGACAAAATGTGCTGATGGTCGTTATAAATGTCATTTTATTTGCTTTAGCTCCGGACTCGTATTTTAGGTAAATTAAAAAGACTACTTTTAAAGAACTATTTGCCGGAGCGTCCTATGTTAGGAAAGGATGCTCCTTTCAATATGCTTCATTTTTGGTCAGACGGTAGAAGAATTGTGGTTTCCTAAGTTCTTTAGCAATCATTCGCTAACGTGGAGTAGATTAGTCTGTCTGAAATTTGATCTGAATATTTAGACCGAAGTCCATCAGACGCAGTGGAATAACCGCGTAGTATCCATTTAAATTTTCGGTGTGAATCTATGAGTCTTAAGCAGACTGATCTGCCGCAAGTCAACGATTAACTTCTAAGAGAATTAAAAAGCTTGAATTTCAAAATTGGAATCTCTACCAGGAAAGCACACGAGGAACCCCTCGCAGCTGTGTCACGCAGCGGCAGCATATCGGCGACACACGTGTCTGGGCTGTTGACTAGCACACGTGCTGTCAAATATGGTATATCAGGCTACTGGCGAATGAATTCTGAAATTAAAGTTCGTTCTCGTAGAACATATAAGAGGTAATGTTCAATATATTTTATTCTGGACAAAGGAATTATCACAGCACTTATCTTTGTAAATAGACTGTTAACATGGAAACAACCTTTCAAACAAGCTGCTTGAAGAAAATACCGCATTAATTTGTCAAACTCTGTAGTTTCCAACAAAAAGTGTCACTTATTCTACTTTTTGATTGCGAAGGTTAATCAAGTACAGTAGGTAACGGGTAAGACCGAATTTGGGTACTGCGTCACCATGACACTCAGTGCATATTCCCCAATAAAAACCATCTCAGACGCTTTTAAACTGCCAAATTGCGTTTAAAAGCCATGGCTTAGAAGACTACCACCTGACAGGATAACTCGACCCTCCTCTCAGAACGGAGAGTCAGGCTTAGTAGCTCCTTCATAATATGGTCTCTATGACATTCACACTAAGATGGGATCCTGGCCTCCCCTTGTTTCTGTAAAACCTGGTCGATTGTGAGTGAACCACGTGTTTACAGCACGTATAGACGAGCTCTTTATTTTTTATCAGATGCTGCGTCCGGTGCCGTCTACGGCCATCTTGACTGTGTCTCGCCAGGGGACTCATGTGGGCGAGGGAGGAGAGAGTGCGGTAGGCGCTGCGCAAGTCTACCATCAATGTAAACCAGTCCACGTGCAAGTTACTGTCTCTGCCACGACATTGCTGTGGTGCACACTGTGGGCATCGTTGGTAACAACGGTTGAACTATCAGGTGAGAGGTTTGTTCAAATGTTAGCCGAAACTGTGAAACGTGTTTACGACTAGAAAGGATTTCTTAGGTGGGGCTAGAATATTGGTTAGCCTGCAGCATACTCCGTTAAAATTTCGGTCTAGTTAGGATGTCAACTTTTGAATGTGTTTTTCTTCCGGCCGCGCGCAATAGTCACACTGGTTACAAAGCAGTTACTTAAAGTGCTATTTTTTCTTTGACTTTCGATGCCCATACAAATTCAATGATATTTTATAGAAGATATGCACAAAAATACCCATTGTTGCTTCGACTTGATGAAAAATGACTTCTCCAAATTGTATAATCCCAGAAATTGTATCTTTGCGTTCTAAAAGGTTTTTAAATTCCCGAATTATCTTGAACCCGATCCGCCGCTGCGCCTACACATAGGGCTTCCGAGATAAAACTGCATACTTTCTATGAAAGGAAAATCATAAATTTCTCTCAGCTATCAAGAAGATATCATATAAAACTAATGAAATTTTTTATTGTTCACGAACCGTGCTGCATACTTCAGGAAGAGCATTAAAAAGGACAGAGATAACTCTATTTGAATAAAACTTTCATGGTGTCAAAAATGTAACAATTTAAGTTACCACTAGTAAAATAGCCGCGCTGTAGCTAATGTGATTTTTGCAGGCAGCCGGAAAGAAGCACAATCAAAAGCCGACATCCTAACAGGACTGAAATTTAATGAATGCCATTTTGTACCGGAACCAGTATGACAATCCAGGTTAAGTAAACCTTTCTAACCGCAAACACTTTCCAATCTGTTTTCGACAAAAAAGCTTGTCAGCCATGACTGAAAGTTTCCGTGTAGCAATGGATATCTAGGCGGTTTATTTCAAACAACTAGTTAGAAAGCCCACCCCAAAACAAACTTAGCGTAGTGAGAAAACCAGCTCTCCAATTAACGATTCTTTTAAGGCTAAGCGGCAAACGAAGTTATAAAAAAGCCGCATCGCCGGTCGTTGCACGACATTCCTTCCTCCCCAACGAAGGGTGTTTTCCTCGAACCATAAGAGCGGCTGACTCGAATGTGGACTAGAGCGGCTATTGTTGATCACCTAATATTCGGAACCGTCCTCACCTCGCCATGTGACAAAGATAATATCAACGAAAAACTTCCAACTTTTGGGAGAACATTCCTGAATGTTCATAACACTTGTCCTGGAAAATAAAAAACCACACCGGGTTGCATCCTTGCAAATCTCACAGACATTGCTCTTTGCGCGAACGCCAAAATGAATTTTCCAGTGGAGTCCAGAAATGTAGAGCTGCGATGTTAAACAATTCTGCTGCTGATCAAAGCTGGGACATTAGGGTTGCCTACCCGTTGAGGTTATTCTACCACCAACACGACTTTCGTACTCCTCGCCATTAATCTTGACTTTTAGACAGACGCCCTCCGTCTGTCAGTCTTGGATATATCATAAGTGACAACAGGGGTACTAGCTAAAAGCCAGACACTAATTTCACCAATATAATGCTGCTGCATGAAACGGATGCTAGGGGTTCGGGCCATCAGCATACTATGTCCTAAAATGATACTGTGTTGATAACATATTCTGGCCTGCGGACAGTTTGTCCAAACTCCCAAATCTCCATAGTACTATCTATCAGGATCCCAATGGCCATTTTGCGGATTTTGCAACAGATCCCTGACTGCGCGCAGACGTTTTCTTGCTTGAAATAAAAGTCGGCCAGTCTGTTCTCGTTTTTCACTCTTACCTTGCCTCTGGCTAAGTGAATGAATGAACATCTGTTAACGATAAAGTTTACTGGTTTTACTGCTCATCCCGCTGTTTACAGTTTAGACATTTATGCTGGAAGTAAGGAATATTTTGTGGCTACATTCGGTGACAGACAGGAATTCCTATGAGAAAAAATTTGCCATTTCGAGACAAATGTTCTCAAGCAATGCCTTTCGAATGCTATGTGAAACCTTAATTGGTTCGTGCTGGAAACATTGTCTTATCTTGGTATATGTATCAAAAATACTCACTTATTGAACCTAGAGTTTCTCATGAAGATTTAGCGCTCGAGCAAATGCGACGATCGAAAGAAGCCAATTCATCTAAAATTTCGCCAACACCCACTGGAGGCTCCTTTATACATCGAAATTTGCATATGGCCAAAACGCCACAGAAACAAAGTTCATTTTTAAATTAGGCACATCTGCAGTAAGCTAAGGAGAGGGTGGATAGAAACTCCGACGTATAGCTTTAAAAACAGACAATGTTCGGATCAGCTACGTAATTGAGAACCGCTTTCTATGAAAAATGCAACCTGTCAATCAGCAGAAGCTGAGGCATTTTTCGGACGCACCGCCGTTATCCTGCTCTTACTTCTCTATTAACTCAAGTGTCTGGCACTTGAGCATTCATCCAGGGAGGGAGGGAGATAGTTACAAACGAGGCAAATGTATGCCGTTCGTAGATATGCAGATGCATGGGTAAATAGTGAACCCTCTCATAACAGTACTTTTCAAATCACCCGAAGATGCTGTGATATTCGTCCAGCATACGTAGACTATGGTAGACCCAAATGTGACATGAAGCCAATGTTAAAGCGAGGTAAGGCGGTTCCCTCTTGAGAAGCCATTACAGTTAATGTTCTAGAGGACATACTTGATAATCAACTTTCATAATCTCCGAAAACGCTACTATTAGGTGAGGGGGTTTACTTATTTCTAGTGAACCAATGTTGACGGAGCAGTGTTTAGTAAGTCTGGTTGTGGATTGTAGTTAGGCAAGAGGATTTCCTTGTTGGCATGGCCTATGCTTTGGTGCGTACGGATTAGGAGGTGGCAGTCTTGAAGATCGGTGTGCTAGGATGATCCTTTGTTAGGCTTTTATTGGTTATATCTTTGTTCATTTGGATAACGTTAACCAAATTATTGAAGAGAGGTATTTAGTCGACTTTGATTTGTAAGGAGTCGTACAAAATGACGCCTGGTTTAAATACATGCGAACAAGAATCATGCAAAATGTCAATATTTCTTCTCGAACGACCAACAATCTGGGTCCATGTGAAAAGACGGATTTTCGGATTTTGTCATGTCTGACTGCTGAACACTAGCTTGTCGCATCCTTGTATATACTACTGAGCGCTTTCGTCCGAGACAATTGCAAGAATAATTTACAGCAATGTCATGCAAATGGGACACGCAAACTTGGATTTCCGAAACTGGTGAGCTACTATTAGGAGAAATAACATCCGTGTCCGAGAAATGGCATTCTTGTCCTCCGACTTAAATAATTCCCGGTGGAGTGCATTGTAAGTTCTTACATCTTGTCTAACGATAGTCAGTGTCTTGCCTACGTGAACCGTTTTCGCATGTGTGACCCTGTTGTCGACGGTGAGATGGAGGTAGGGAGGGAGGTGAGAAAGAGTTTGGTTGGTTGACCTTGAAGATCGCACACTGACTTAATCTGACACGGCTGCACTTTAGGCTGGCGTCAGGCAACTTCAAAGCGAGAGACAGCCCCGACCGCTTCCGTAGGCTGCGTGATAAGCACGCCAAGTTAGACACATGGGGAAAGAGCCACGAGATGTCTTTGTTGTAGCAGTCAGTGTAGAAGCATGCACATAGAGGCATGCTGATGGTTACATGTGGCCTGATGTAGTACTGCTCACTGTCTTCCACATTTGCGTCTTCATCCGCAATCTTGATCTTGGAAGAAAGTCAGTTGAGGGGGATAAGGAGGGTGAAGATGAGTTGATCTCGACCTACACGTACACACTGTCCCGCATCTCGCTCTATGGGATGGGCATTTTGCAGCACCGCTGTGGATGTGTATGTGCGTATTGTCGCATTCGCACTCGAAATCCCATTGGAGAAACCAGGGGGAGAATATCTACTTTTGGTTGATACACAACGTCGTATTGACTGTGCGCCTAAAAGTGTGATGGCAGTGCGTGGAATTGTAATTTTCGATGTTCCATAGCCAAGAATGTAATTTTGCAGTACATTAAACGAAGTCAGAGCGTATGAACTCCCGAGTGGGAGAATGCTTATTCAGGAATATGAACTACACGCTCATGAAAGAACGTGGGTGGTCTGGTTGCTCGAACAGTGTTACTTCGGAGTGAGATCTCGTGACCTGGCTTACCTGGACCTTTGGAGTGATTGATGATGTCTTCGTGTCCGATAGGCCATTTGGACAGGGGTATCTAGTTATTAGCTCTGTGACAGGAAGACATTGGAGAGAGAAGTGTCGCCCTTGACAAAGGACATGTGGTGTTTTCCTGGGTCGAAATGTTCTGTCCGATTGGATGAAGTCAGTCCAAGAGTGCTGTGAATTTGGTGGCCAACAGTGCATAGCGGCCATACGAGCTGGGTGTGCTGGCCGACACAGACGTACATAAGTTGAACTGTCAACCATTCTAACAGAAGTGGCTTTCCGACCAAGGTGAGGGAAGGCTGAGTTTGGAATTTCTGACTTACAAGTCGTCAGCGGATACTCATATCCATATCCAGGTTTGTGTAACCTAAGGTTCGAACTCGGATTGTTTACTGTTTATGCACCGACTCCCCTACCCCGTGCTCCTTCACCTCCCTACCCCCTCCTATCCCTCCTACCCCTACCACACATATCCGCACCCCCCTAATCTCGATTATTCCCATGTCTTTGACATTTGCAACAATCGCAATAGTCGTCAGGTTCATTATTGGGCTGCCTTATAACTCGTGTTATTTGACATTGCACTTACCTTTGACGTCGCTTTGTCGCCGATCTGCGTTCTGGATCGGGGTACTGTAGCTATTCTCTCTCACGGTCGTCACCGTGGCCGCTTGCCCATGCCTCCTTCGGTCTTCCTGACAGGCCTGTCAAAGTGCTGTGGTCACGCGCCTGCATCAGCCTTCGACTCGCCGGTGCTGTGACGTCTAAGTCGATTGGTCGCAGCCGTACAAAGCTCAGGCACCGGCAAATATTCAATGCTCGAGTGAGAAATTAAACGACTGGTGACCACGTTTGCTAGCATTACCGACTGAGCTTCGTGTACGCTTTCAGGCCGCAGTGAATTTTGTCCAAACCTTGGCCTCCTTGAGCTTTGATTTGGTAATCTTCCTGTTGTCGGTCATCGTAACTTGCAATTCATTCTTCTGCCCCTGCTCGATGTTGTTTTACTGCAGGAGCTGCTGTTAATGACTAAACAGTCCAACTCTTTCAGAATCTTCACGGGGTACTTAAAAATCCTCTGTTTTTTTTAGTAATGTGGTGTGTAGAAGATTTGACGGATTAAAAGCACACTAATGCGTAGGCCACTGAAGGGAGTACCAACCGTTAAGTGATAATCCACTTTCAGGAAGATTAGCTAGTGTAAGTACTCCCATGGCAACTTCTACCTTTGGTAGGACCAACCGGCTGCACAAAGTCGTACTGAGCGAAAGGATGCCTCCCTCCTCCACTTCCACTAATTTTAAAAGACATTTATAAAAAAACATGTGTTGCATGCATGCTCTGTCATTCAGTTCTAGACTGATGAAACAGCATAGCTAGCACTCGCCAAAAGTGAGACCGGGGACAGTTCTCCGAAGACGTCATTCAAATAGATCACGGACCTCATTTGTGGAGGCTGCTAGTGACACAAAGAGCAAAGAAATCGAACTTTTACTTACACGAGTGTTGTGTGAATGCAAGCCCATGAAATGCTGACGGACGTCAATAACCATACCTCTAAAACGGAGCGACCTTGCGCCTTTCTGCTCTGACTCTAGGCCAGTGACGTCAACGTGGTTATTACTACCCCCTCCTGCTTTTGCATTTGTTTCTGAAGTAACCGGCAGAAGTACTTTCACACACCCACACACGCATGCCTATGTGTGTGATTTCCAGTCTAGACGATGGATGTGCACTTTTCACCAGTATCTTATGGCGGCAAACGTTACCTGCCTCTGTTGTGGCTTTCATCCGCAGCTACGACCTCCTGCCCCTTACATTCTATGCATTGGACCAAGCACTGGCTTAAGCAGCGCATTGCCAGCGTCATTTGGGAAGCTGTTTGTGTCTGTAATGGTGTAGGGGTGTCAGCGGTGGGTCCACGTGATGGTCGTAGTGGTCGCTCACTTGCTTGCAGGTGAGACTACGCCTAGCGTCCATTTGCTGGCACCTAACTCTCACCTGTGGCTCCACGTAGCTGGGCTCTGCTCAGCGGCC
>CACRXP010000184.1:316604-360565 GCA_902702965.1 Spirometra erinaceieuropaei | reverse complement strand
CATTCAGTTCACCAATAAAACCTGTGACCCACATTTTGTTGGTGAAGTCTTTGGTACGTCTTCCGTATAGACGCATAACTAATAAAGTTGCAAGAACTTACCCGTAATCGCAGTCAGAAATGTCTAGTTCATTTCAGTCGAGGACTGGACAGACATTTTTCTGTGAACAAGGAGTAATTAGCAGCTTGATTGCATTACTTCATATTGCCCTGCGTAACTGCACTGGCCCCATATATGCAAGAATTTCTGAGGAAGCCAATATGTGAAGTCATTGTCTGACTCTAGTCCTCTGTACACACCCAATCGGGCATCATGCTTTCCTAGACTGAAAACCAATTTAGTTTCTCCAGATTATGCGAGCTCTTTCTGTGAGGCAGTAACAAAACATCGTTTGCCGTTGTTAGAGCATAACGACAATATTTCGATGAAGGTTATGCTGGCAATTGCTGCAAGGCTCAGAGCGTACTAATTTCCCCTCGTGATGCTGAAAAGTCTGAGATTTCGCGTTTCATGTTCAGGCACATTCCATCTACTGGATATTGCAGAATAGCAGCCGCTTCTGTATTCCATAGAGTTACAACAATAAACGCAGTTTCAGAAGACAAGTTGCCGAGCAAACGTTGCTTTCGTTAAATTCCCTTCAGGCGAGTACAATTATATGGGAACGGGGTACAGGCAAACGTGGTAGTGTTTGAGAAATCGATAAAATCAAAAAGATTTTCCGACCAAGAGCAGGGACGGCTGAGGTTGGCGTTTCTGACTTACAGGGCGTCGTCGGATATTCATATCTTTATCCAGGTTTGCGTTGCTCGAGGTTTTAACTCGGATTGTTTGCTCTCTGTGCACCGACTCCCCTACCCCGTGTTCCTCCACCTCCCTACCTCCTCCCATCCCTACCACACCTACCCACATCCCGTGGTCTCAACTATTCCAGCGTCATTGACATTTACAACAATCGTGACAGTCGTCTGCGTCTCGCTGTATGAGATGGGCATTGTGCAGCATCACTGTGTGTGTGCATGTGAGCATTCTCACACTCGCACTCGAAATCCCATTGCGGAAACAGGAGTGTGAATATCTAGTTTTGGTTGATACGCAACGCTGTATTTGCTGTGTCAGTAAGTAGACCCTCAAAACTGACTGCGCTGTAGAGATACCAAGCCCTAACGGAGGCACACTGCACGCATTAGTTGCTGTGTGTAGGGTGTAGTATCTCTTAAAGTCGGTCACAAATGGAAAGGGGTGTGATGGCACGCCTACTTAAATAGCATGCATTTTACCCATTGATTTTAGATGGTCTTGAATATTCAAATATATTGCTTAGAAACCACAAACAAAAATGCGCATTCTTTCCTTCGTTTGATAAAGAATCACGACATCGTTATATTTTATACTCGAAGAAGTAGTATAATTCGGTTTGAAGGAAGTTTCCAATTATGCGTTTTCTTAAGACAGCGCAATATCCATTTATATTACGTCGTACCTGTCCGCTTACCACTGGTCCTCATGAAATATACAACCTAGCCCGCAACAATTGCAAAATTTTCTGGACTCCATATGATAGCTTTTTAAAGGCATTGAAGAGTACATGATTTTCTTACATGGAGCGCATGCGTCTTGTAGACTGAAATCAATAAGCGATAATGCGAGGACTGATCAGGCTCCAAATTGTTCGGCAATTAGAAAACCTTTTTAAAACCGAATAATACTCCTTCTTCGAGTATAAAATATAAAGATGACGTGATTCTCTATGAAACGAATGAAAGAAGGCATATTTTTGTTTGCGGTTTCTACAGAATATGTTTGAATTTTTAAGACAATCTAAAGTCATTGGGTAAAATGCATGTTATTTAAGTAGTCATTCTTTGCCGAGTACGGTTTCTACGGCAGTTTGCAAAGCTGTCATCCTGCCGAGCCCGAGATACTATGGGAGTATGCCGCAAGAGATTTAGTATTACAGCCGTACCTAAGTAATCCTTCCTAATCGCATTACAGAATTTCAGCCAAGAATTCATGAGATCGGCCACTCAATATATACGCAGGCTTCACATCATGAAATTTAATTGCGTCTAATCCCACCGTAATATGGCTTACCAACTCGGACGACGGATTAGGCAAGAGGGAATGAGGTAGACTCAACAGAATCAATGCCTACGGCACCTTTAAAGCACTCCTTACTAGAAGAAATTCTGATGCGTTTGATTCTTTCACGACGAGCTTGACGTAGACGTTTGAAAGGTTGCCAACTGACTGGCTAACTCGTCCCTCTCAGGACCCAGAGTCAGGCTCAGTAGGATATTCGTGCTATGGGCTCTATGACACTCCATCCAGATGGTATTCGAGCCTCCCTCCTGTTTCTCTGAAAGCCGTGGATCGTGCGTGGCGCGCGTTAACTAGTTGTATACTTCTGCCCCCGATCGCGCTTCCGGCCATCCTGACTATAGCATACTACTCAGCCCACTTGGACGAGGGAGGAGAAAATGCGGCAGGTACTGCTTGAGTCTGCTATTATAAACTTATTCATGCGTAAACCGTCGTCCTACGCGTACGGTAGATCGAATCATTGTGCCAGAACCTGTAAGGCCGTGTTTGGAGGTGTACTTTTGGCGGTTCGACAGGCACAAAATGAGGGTTAAATTAGACTAAAGGGGGACAACTTGGACTAACTCCAGATTGGGGGCAGCCTAAGCCAAGAAATCACACACTCTTAGAAGGATGCGTGAGGTCCTATTGCGTGCGCAGATGGTTACTTCTCAAGGAGATGTCTTAGACCTGACTCACCTAGTCCTTCAGAGTGATTAATGGTCAGTCCGTGTTCGGTGGGCCACTTGAAAAAAGGGCATCTAATTAATATCTAGCTGGACATAGGACATTGGTGGGGGAGGCGCTGCCGCTGACCAGGAACATGTTGCGGCGTATTCCGGTAGCAAAATGTTCCTCTCGACCAGTTTAAGGCAATAAAAATAGTGGTATGAATTGGGTGACCAACTCTGTAAAGCAGCCAAACGCACCGAGTGCGGAAGTTGACACAAATGCACTTAAATATTTTCAGAAAAGAGGTCGGACTATCAATCATCCAAACAGTAGCGATGTGTGAGGGAATACGGACAAAGGAAAGGAAAACTGGAGCGGCAATTTATGATTCGTTAGCCGTCGACAGCCATCCACACTCACAACCGAGTTCGTATAACCTGGGAGTCGGAATTGGCGTCTGTGAGCTTGCTGCATTAATTCCAACGCGCTAGCATTGAGTCGTGGACCATTTTTCCAGTCGGTAGTCATGCGAGAATTTAAGGCATTCATTTGAAAGAATTGCCGGTAGGTCACGGGAGTAGAAACAACCCCCGTAACGCGGATGGTCTCGCGCGACTTTCCAAGAGAGCCAAGTATTTCCTTGTCCTAACCCTAACGCCAATGCTAACCCCAAGCCTAATCCTTATTTCAACCCTGAAATTAACTCTATCCCAAAACCTAATCCCTACCCCAATGTTAGCACTAGCTCTTATCTTCCAAGAAATTGGCATAGAGCACCGGAAAAGCGGGGGGATTCATATTCCCGTCTGGCCGAATTGTTTACGGAAGTTAACTTGGAGGCTTTAGAACAATATGAGCCTTGACCTTGAGAAGAGCAAATAAACGAATCCCAAGTTCTCATTGGGTTCGAAGGTTGTCTGCTGCTTGGACAGGTTCGCGGCTTTAGTGAAAAGTAAGCGTCGCCTCTAAGGGCCAATTTTGTGTCCAGAAGCAGAAGGAATTACACATCAGACTTTGTTCTGAATAGCATAGGATTGTTTGACTTACATAGGGAACTCTCCAATGTCGTAAAAGAGCCAACCAAAAAGATGGGTCATATATGAATGCTAGATGGTTATTCCATTCCATTTATTTTCAGGGCTGCCATGTGGGTTATCGGCACTGGGTTTTCGGCGCCTACCTCATATTGTCTTAATGCTGTAGTAGCTGGCATTAAGCTAACAGTTCAGCTATTGAAAAATCGCCACAGGGTTCTGAAGATTTCCCGCTTTCGAGTACTGTTGTACAACAAAACTTAGAGCACAAGGAAACGCTTACTATACCATCTTTCACCCAGGTGACTAACAACCGCTGAGTGGTACTCCAGGTTCACGAATGTTAGCTAAACCAGGCACTTCAATGCCAACGTTCACCCTGAGTGAGGCCTCTTAGCTGCAAGAGGGCGTAATAAATCGTTTCTCGTTTGAAAAGAAGGTCTAATGAGGTTATGTAGCTCCACCTGAAGTAAGCAAACCCCAGTCATTTCTAATACGGGGCCAGTGGTAATAGGGGTTTTTACAGGTTTGGCCGAAGAACGCACAGGCGACGAGGTCAAGTAGATGTAGGCACAAGAAAAGCAAAAGGGAATGCGCTTTTGTACTTTAAATGTTTGCGAAATAGTTTTACTAATCCCTAACCCTAACCCTAGCTGCTAACTATAACCCCTAATCCTAAACCCTTAGTTATAACTCTTAACCCTAAACCCAACAGTATTGTGTCCATCAGGTGGGACTACCAAACCACATTTTACCGAAAGGAACAATGCAACCATGTGAAATGAAGCACAGGTCCTCCGTACCAAATGCTGCATACGGATAAAATGTTCGGTTAGATAACCCCTCACTGAACTGGCTTACTGGAGTCCGCGTAGTGGCAGAAAGAGAAATCCCAGCGTATCCTGAACAGTGGGAATCTAAGTAGCCTGCACATACTAATTCTGTAGAGGTTTCGAGCTGGTTAACCTGGGGTGCGTGTGTTGTCTAGAGGGAAGCCTACAGAGGTCTCCGAAATTCACTATTTAGGGATTCCTACTTTTTATCAGGAGGTTTGCTTCTCACAGATCAACGTCCTTAACAATAACCAGTCTAACAGTCGATGTGCTAACCTATGAAATGTTAGCCGAAATTCTGAAATGCGGATTAGACTTGAGAAGGTTTCTTAAATGGGGTTGTAACATTAGTTATCATGCAACATAATACTATGATAATTCAGTTACTTCAAGATGATGGCTTTCGAAGGAAACTTTTTCCGTACGTCCGCAAAACTACGCTCTACAAAAAAATGACTGCTTAAGTAGTATTCATTTTTTCATCAATTTTCGATGCCCTTGTAAATTCAAATATATTTCGTGCACGAAAAGATTCATTTCCTTACTCATTTGGTAGAAAATTACGTCTTCAAGCTCTATACTTGAAGGAATAGTATAATTCGGTTCGAAAAACTTTTCCAACTTCCATATAATTTTGAATCCGATCTGCCATTACACTTGCATTCAAGGTTTCCAAACTACAAGCAGCATCTACGACACTCTCCCAATATCAAACAGGCTCCGATGGCGCGACAATCTGTGGACGATCGGAGGTGAGTTTGGACTCAGCGACTAAACAACCCGTCTGCCACCAGTTTACGCCAATAAACATGCTTTCGAATGGCGTGAGCGATTCATGTCCTGTCAGTGTGTTGAGTGTTGTAAGCCGGGTTTCGAGTGCGTGGATGTGGAGGTGGGTAAGGTCTGCGGTGTTTTACTACCGATTTTCATGAATGCGCATACGGTTGGATAGATCATTTAATGGCGGAATACCCTTAGGAAATAGTGCGCAGATGGGGGGCGGGAGTGAAGAGCGAATATTGGGGACCCTGACAGTGGCGTGTCAGTCTCAGTGCGATGGATTCGCAAGTGTCCACCCAGACCGATGCGAAACATAAACACGAGAGGGCAGTACGGACAGGATGTGACTGTGACCAGTGAGCTGGCGGTGTGGCGGTAATAGTTGCTGTGGCGACACTGTTGTCGGTGGAGTTTATTACCCTGATGGTAGAAGAGTCTTCAGGTTTAGGGGTTAGGTTTGTCCGGATAAAAATGTAGCGAATTCCACTGTCGTGAAAATTTATATGGTTAATTAGTCGCACGCAGTGAATGAATGGTCTGGGGCATTGGAAGTGGATGAGGCATTTGTCAGGGCTACAGGTACTGATTCGCCAGTTTCTGTGCGATGAATTCGCAAGTGACCGGCCGGGCCTTTGCGTGGTGAGAAAGTGCGGTTGCAATGGTGACAAGTTAAAATTACGACCACATTGTTGGTGATAGGAGAGCAGTGGCGGCAATGTTTTGCAGGTCGACAGGATATCACTGTTGACGCTACTTGTAATGGAGGTTGTGATGGTGTGTTGTGAGATGAGAAGCTAGTTGCTTGTACTGACATTACACTGGACCCGCAGATGTCCAACAAGGCCGATCCTTGCCCCGACTGTCCGTTGACAGTTCGGACACGATGGCGGGTGATAAATGCTTGCGCCATTGGAACGTGACACAGGAGTCCTGCAGGTCTGTCTCTTTGCGTTGCCAGTGGCCATTCGATTGGCTTTGAAGATCACTGTTCTCGTGTTTACCGCCGTGTGTTGCGCTTGCCGATCTTTAGTAAGCTCCTCTCCTGTCTCCCAGGTTATTTTCAGGTACCTACAGCAGGTGGGCTAACTCATGAAATGCCATGAGTTAACACAAGAAAATCCCTATAGCGCGAAATCCGCCCAACCTGCGTTCACCAAAGTCCTACGGCAGTAAATAACGACTTTTCTTAAAAAGAAGACCTAGTTGGGGTTATAAATTAGTATTTACAAACGTAGGAATAATTAATTTTCATTGAAAAACTAAAATTTCAGAAGATGGCCATATTACAATTAGCTTAACTAGGGCTAACTTTAAGAGTGCAAAATGAAAGGGGACGCATGAAATGGTGAAAATAATGTAAAATAATAACAAATGCAAACCATCAGTACTTTGCTGATTGTCCATTTGCATCAATCATGGCTGTAAGTCATTCAGGCATGGAGACGGTTAGGTTGTCTACAGTCGCTTGTTCAATTTGATTGTCCAGAATAAAATCAAGTTTTTCATGCATGGACAGTTTCTTATTCTCCTTATGCCAATGTCTTCTGATTAGTGCGAAAATATGTTCGATGGGATTGAGATCTGGATTGTTGACAGGGATGAAAATCGACTGAGTCCACATGCGGACAGGCTGGCTGTTGTCAAAAAAGCCAGATTACTGTTAAATGCGTTAGCAGATTCATACTTCTTTAGAATGATGGACAGGTGCATTGTCGTGTAATATTGTGGTATCCAGTTGGCGTCGATGGATGTCGCTGTTATCGAAAACATCCCTCAAAATGTTGACGAACACCTTTCTGTTGATGGTGTCCGTAGTCGACCGTCAGACTGGCCGCTCTCCGCATTTAATTGCCATCCAAACCATTAACCGTCGACAATGCTTGGATGTTGTCGTTGGCACGTTGTTCTCTTTTGAAAAGTTTTTTTCCGCATATGACCGCCTGGGTCGATTCCAGTGGCTTGTCTAAAAATAAGACCTCATCACAGAAGAAAATGCTCTTCCAGAATGAGGGTTGACAATTAATATATTTCTTAGCAAATAAAAAACGTTATATTATAAGTTTTCTACTCAAAAACAGCTTAATCATGGCTTTTGTTGATAAAGTTCAAATTCCCGCATCCTTTTCCTAATTATGTCCAGAGAGAACATCGACACATTTTCCCTGTGAATGGTCATAATGGGCATATAATGATAATTTTTAGTGTACTACGAATACAGTCGTTGTCTTGCTTACTTGTGGACCGTTTTGGTCCACCCTGCTTATTTTTGGGTGCGGTTCTATCATTAAGTATTCGCCACAGAGTAACCTTACTAATATTAAAAATACTTGTTATCGAATCACGCGACAACCCTTCCGCGGCCAATTTCCGTATCCTTTCATAGTAACCTGCTGAAAGACATTGTCTGGACATGTTCATCACACGGCGTGACACAGAAAAATGGCAGCATGTCGCGCGTACTCAATATATATCTGTTTATGCACATTGTTCCTCGGTGTGGTAAAACAAACTACTGTAGAACAAAATTATTACTAAATTTTATGGCACAAAACGCCAAAAATTTACAAAACAGGATTGTATAAGTCAATTTCGGCCCTTATTCTTGAAAACAGCGGAAGTTCTCAAGCTCGTCCTCACCGGATTTTCTTCGGAGAAAAATCGAATTTTCCGTTCCCAGACGGGATCTATCTCGTACTTTTCCAGTTTATATTAATCTTTGTTTACGACACAATGCACGTAAACATAAAGTTTTGATCAGCAAATTTCCACAACGTAGGAAATTATCTGGATATCAAGAAAGGTCAGATTTAGCCCAATTCTGACCTCTTTTCTTCAATAAAACGGACATGAAATGAAACTTTCTTCAGTAAATGGCTTTCTGTGTCGCAACTCACTTTAATAAACACAAATAAGAACACCAAATGCATGAAAGACTTCCCACTCAAATTTCGATCATGACATGTCATGAGTCAGGCCACCTACTGTATGTGAGTTCTCCAAGGCGGCCTTTTTTTACGACGCTCCTATGCAACCTTTTCAACCACACGTGGCCCCAGAATAATTACTTGGACAGGCGCTCGTTGCCAACCCCCACGACGTAGCCGCTCCGCCGCAGTTGTATCTGCCTCAGAACTACGTGGATACTGATGATCTCAGTGCTTAGGATCCTTTCCTGCCGAGGTGAAAATGGCTGAGTCCTCTTGATTGGTCTTCATAAATAGTCCACATTTTCGACGCGTAAAAGGGCGTTGTTAAGACAACAGCCCTGCACATCCCTAGTTTTGTGTTGATTTGCAACAGTTCCACATGAGGTACTTTAGTCGGCCGAAGGCAAGTACTTTAACTTTGCACCTGGAAAAATGACCACTTGGGACGATTGGCAGCTGCTGTGTTTACTAGCACCCTAGTTGCGTAATTTTTAGGTAAATTCATCCACCTCCGGAAAAAATCATGACTAGGTGTGTGTAAAAGGGCCCTGCTTCGTTAAGATGGACATAAAGTAATTTTTAAGCAGTCTCAGTTGAAGGTCTCTTCAAAAGTGTTTGAATCAGAATCTTGGTCCGGACAGTTGAAGCCTACAGTAAGCCGGAAACGCGTTCCATTTTCCGACGCCATGTCGTCGAGGCCTTTCCTGCTAGAGTTATCAAGTGTGTGTGGCGTATTAGTATAGGGTGCAGGTTTTGTATCAGTTACAGCTGGTTTGCACCCTGTAGTATTTTTAGGTTAGTCAAGCCTCTTGTTAATTTAATTTCTGCTACTTGTCTTCACGCACTTGTGTTAATTCAGGGGCAACTGCGTCTTTAGGTAAAAGGGTTCCTTTCCTGTTTTCTCTTTCTATCTATCCATCTAGCACCTCAACTAATTTTAAAACGGCCATTCGCAGAAAATCAGATATTACTTGTTCTGGTCTGTCCGTCATATTTTAGCCGACGACTGAAGGTCCTCCTAACTCTCAGAAAGTGAGACTACGGACAGAGCTCCGAAAGTGTCACTCAAAATAGTCCCTCCAAGTTCCTCCACATTAGCAGAATATATTTCACGATAAAAGTACTCTCGTCTCCGTAGCAACTGGTAGGAGCAATTGCACATATAGTTAGTGATCTAACTCATGAGATTTGTCGAAATTTACGAATGATTGCTTATCACTCGCAAACTGACACGATTTCATAAGTCCAATGTCTATGTTAATTAAGTACAAGTTTAAAGGAATTTAAAACATAAAAGAAATATTAAAGGCAGTGTTGAGTTGTTAAGAAATGCCAATTTATCTTGAAAGCACGATATCCCGAAAACGTCAGAAATGGCCCTAGTTTAGTAAACTTCGTTTTTAGATGTATAGAATGTATTTTCATACCAAACACGTAGTAAATATGGAAGTAAAAATAAAATAGCGTCTGATACTAGGGTTTAAGTGAAGTGTGCATCTAAATATCGTTTAATAATTAGTGTGATCTTATATATAACGGTTTGTCAACTGCCTACATTCTGAGTGTAGATTCCAAACCAGTTATCCATGGTTTCTTGTTATCCTTGACTCTTTTCAGTTAAACGAGATGGGGTTTAATAAGAGAAACTGGATTTTGCTTGATTTCACCGATGGGGACGTCATAGGAACAAAAGATTTCATAAACTGACATGCTATGAGGCCGGTCAATGCCTGATGAATTTAAAAAGAGCTGACAGGCATGATCGTAAACATACCATTTTGTGGTTATAAAGAGAACTTTTCTCCCGTTAAATTTATTCATTTACACTCTTCGTTCGTGTTGGATTACGTTGAGTTTCATATCGTCATCGAAATGTTGCTGAATATTTCATGATTTTCAGAGTTTTCACCCGATCGTCCATAAAGACAGATTCTGAATTACACGTCTGTTAGGAACTTTAAAATAAGATTATTCTTGAAGGCATTTACCGGATTAGTGAACGTTCGGGCGCTGCCTTTCACGAAGATGGTCGTATGGGTCATATGCGAAAACTCATTCAAACATCGAACTTCATTTTCGAGAAAAATGGCTGTCCGCAACGAAAGTCAGCAACGTGTGTTCCAGTCTAGACGAAGAATGCGCACTTTTCGCCAGCATTTGATGTCAGTAAACGTCACTTTATCCTATTTTGACCTACATTCAAAACTGTGGACCCCTGTCTTTGCAATCTTCACTTGAATAAATATAAGCCATAACACCACACCTTCCTCCTCACTTTGCAAGCAGTTTGACTCTGTGGGAAGTGCGCAGAAAACCCATCCCAATCAGATGACTTGCGAAGCTCTTATCGAATCGCTTCACACTGTCATCTCTTATTGAGTTTAACTTGGACGAAGGAGAGCTAACATGGGATCAACAGGTAACGAAGCCGTTTACAGAGCGGGGGTCATAGGAGACCACACTACTGAGATTGATCCTTCCCAACAGATGGCATTTAATTAGAAAAATCGTTATCACTCTATTTAGGGTAACAGGAGCTCTGCAATACTCGAGACATGTGCTCCGAAATGTTTCTATTCTAAACCATGGTGTTTTGCTAATTGAAGAAACATGTGGCTCACGTTTTATTGATGGAATTACACTACAACTTCCCGATCGGCCAATGACTAATATGCTGATGGGAACCTACTTGAAACCGCAGTCGGAACTTATTAGAATTGCTTTCCGCCAACTCTCATAGCTTTCTAACTTTTTGAAAGACAAGTTAATTAATTTGGCTTCCGAGTCAAACTTACCTCAATAAATCTAGACGCAGAATCACATGTCTGTGATTAGAAAAGTGGTAATCATTCAAAAATATGCCCGTCTTTAACACAATTAAAACAGCGTCCCTCTGACACACAGAATGCCCACAGTCGACGGCAAGGCTTTCTACGTCTGCCATTATTTCCTCTTTCCTCAGAGGAGTATATGGTGAACGTAAAAAGTTTCGCATAAGTGCCATAAGTCCCAGTTCTTCGTGCACTTCCTCAATTCAGGACTGACTAGCTGACAATTCAGAGCTGTTTTCGGCAGATTTCAAATAATTCACCTTGATTCAACTGTGAAAAACTCGGTACCTCGGTGGGATTCGAACCCACGACAGCAAGGGGAGGCTTTTATACAGCCAACGCTCTAATCAATTCAGCTACGAGGCCCCACCGGACGACGCAAGCTTAGTCACATTTGAGTCCAGTTTACACGACCAACCTACCGCAACGTCTATAATTCACCAAATCTGATACAGTAAGCTGACTGCCAAGCAGGATTTCCTATGTAATACATCTAGAATCCACTCAGATGACTACCAGACTCACGTAATTCAGAGGTAACTGGCAATTCTATCCACGAACTTGTTTTCTGCGGGAGGGTAGCGCGCCTATTTACTGCGTCCGCAGGATAGAAATGGATGATTCAAGTTTGCCTTGTAGCTTAGCTCCTACATCATACGTATTCAGTTGAAGAGCTAATAGCAATGAATTATCGAATTCAAAGCAAAAACAAAGTGCGCGTTCAGATTAGCAAAGTTGAGAGATCTGGGTTGAAGAAGAAAAAGATGGGCCGACCGGAATGGGTTTAGTTAGATGCGGACATTTCGAAGAGCCTAGTCGGATCCTCATTGTCAAAGCGTAAAGCGCACTTAATCACCCCGGGATTTCGAGTCGCATGCCGCGTCAGTCGGCCTCATGCTGATCGATTTTTCTCTCCTCTCGCTGCCTCGGCCTCTCGGGGGATGGTTGACGGACGTTTTGTCTGCGTGCTTTGTGAGTCACCGCTTCGTCGAGGGGAGGTGATTGAACCTTCGTCGGGTGATCGGTTTGGTGGTTCTTCTTCCTCTCCGAGTAGACGCGCTTTCGGGCTTTCTGTATGGCCTTCTTAAGTCCAGTGTGGTTTCTTGGACCTGAACTCTACGGGCGTGATGACGTAGGGCTTTGTGGTCTGCAGGAAGGTCCAGATGCCTGTTGATGGTGTTGGTATCGGAGTACCAAGCCTCGAGAGCTAGCCGTTCTGCTTTGTGTTGTCCCGGCCTAAGATGTTAGCTCTCTGGAGGTCGAAAGTATGCCCAGTTTCTACAACGTGCGTTGCTTGTTGGGAGCTTGGATCTAGCCTCCGAGTAGTCGATTTCTGCTCTTGTGGGCGGGTTGGCAATTTTCGCCCGGTTTCCCTAATAGAGTTGCCGTTGCCTCATTGCAATTTAGTTTGTAAACAATTCCTGAGACTTCAGTGGGTGTTAGTGTGTCTTTAGGCTGCATCAGACGACGCCGTAGTGTTGCCTGGGGTCGATGGGCTATGTCTACGCTAGCGAGTTGTAATAACTGAGACACCGCCTCGGAGACCACTTAAATGTAGGGAATGGCCTTTTAGACTTCGGGTTGCTCCTCATTTAACCGTCATCTGTGCGCTCGGCGCCTGCTTCTTTCGATAAAATGTCCGGGATAAACATTGGCTGCAAACAGATTCTGAAGATACAGTCGTCCAGCCCTTTTATCTTCCGGCGTGCTACAGTGTGTTTTAACTCTTTGGAATAGAGTGCGGACACAGCTACGTTTGTGAGACTGAGGATGGTTGCTGTTGAAGTGTAAGATTTGCCTCTTTTCGGTGGTTTTTTGGAATACTACGGTTTGCAGTTGTCCATTTGTACACCGGCGTACAAGCACGTCAAGGAAAGGCAGTTGGTTGTCTGTTTCTGCTTCCATCGTGAATTTGGTGTCCGGATCAACCGAGTTCAGTAGTTCCTTTAGGTGCTCAATGTCAATTGTTTTGACAACGACAAAGCCCAGAACTTGGGTTGATACTTGGTGAACACTAAGTGTTCTATCGGTTGAAGAACTATTTCAGCAATAAGGCCTGACGGAGGGAAGCCCATAGGAGTGCCCTTTATTTGTTCGTACATTTGTCCACCAAAGGTAAAATAGGTCTTGAGGCATTGTTACAGAAGTTCGAGCAGATGTTCGGACTTCAGGGGTTTGTCCCTCTCCTCATAGCACTCAGTCAGTAGTTGGTCCACAACGTCTATTTTTGGCCGAAGGCTCACCAACCACAGTAGCATCTGTGAAGTAATTCCTCAAACGCATAAAATACCTGAAATTAGAGCTGGACGAACCATGGTATCCTTTGATGTCGTTTTATTCTTCACCTCCATTCCACAGCAGCTAGCGATAGACGTTGCGAACCAACTACTGAATGGGCGCTATGAGGAGAGGGACAAGCCCCTGGAGTCCAAACGTCTGCTCTAGCTTCTGTAACACTGCCTCAAGACCTACTTTACCTTTGACTGACAAATTTACGGACACATTTTGCCTCAGTTTGCATCCAAAAATTGCATTAATCATAGTCGGACAAGTTCAGAAGGTATATTTATTTAGAAGAATTAGTTTTATTCATCATGAACATCGATAAACGCCCTTTTTGTCAATTCTGCCCTTTTAAGGTCATTGAGACGAGCATACAAGTAGATATTTTTAAGTTTAGATTTCAGCAGTACACCGTGACACAAAATTTATGCATACTTGCAGCTCATTTTAGATAACAGAAAGCTTAGCAGATGATTTTGCGAGTCGTTTGATCTGGAGATGAACAAATTACATTATTAGCAAGTTTTTATTTTTTTAAAAATGCAGTGCTTCCAGGCCTGTCGATCCAATTGGCGCCTGCGTTGGGCAAAGTACCCATCAAAGCTCAACCATTTTAACATAAAATCGTACTAGCACAGTCCATATGCGCTCGAAGGTAGCCTCCATCTTATAATGAGGGGAGTTTTTGCAAATTATCGTTTCTCTTAATCCCTGCTGTAAAGCGCCCCAGGGTTTAAGCTATTTCGCAACAACGCTGGCAATGCTAACCAATGAAGCGGGCGCCCGGTTTTAATTAAAGATCAATATTCCAAAGCTCTAAGTTCTACGAACGCGATAGAGCGCCGCTAAGTGCCTACTGCCGTCAAAGGGAAGGGCTAAAAAGTACACGTTTGTCGTCTAGCTTGGGACACACTTGTGGGCAAAGTGCTCCCTCCAGCTGCTGTGTGAACACGAGCACTTTAATCTTTTCAGCGATAAAATCTCATTGGACGGCAGTCTAGGCTGATTTATTAAAAATGCGAGATTCATTTACTGGAAAGTTTTAGACGGCGTATCTGCAATAGCCGATCTACACAGGTCTGCTTCAGGCCTAATCTCTCCTTATTATCTTCTCAGTTCATTACCCATTCCCTTGAAGTTTGTTGTTGATGGGGAAAAAATGCGCTTTGATCGGTAATTTGAAGGCTGAACTGGTCGGCATTTACGAAGATTTTTCCACATGAGATGAGACGTAATCGCAGACTAAAACAGCTTAAAGGGCCCTATAGTTTTTCCTCGGTCAAGTAAGTGTCTTTAGCCGAAATTTGTACAGACGGAAGAACTAGGAAGAGAAGGAACACAAGAAATAGAAGAGACGGCAGGTGTGTGTGTCAGCCCCTTAATTGTCTGACTGAAGGCAGAATAAGCAGGAAGTAGGGTCACCTTGATTTTTCAGCACTTATGCAGTCGGCACACATACTGTTACAGTTTAACCAAGCTCATTCTGACAGGCGGTTACCTTTTCTTGAACTTTGTTGCCGATTCAAAGCATCGAGATCCTAGTGGGATGGTGCACGTAGATTCCTATTTATACATATATATACATATATGCATATGTTAGGGGACGCTCACCGATCGTTCATACGGAACTCACTCGTTCCGTTGTGCCTTAAGGGCTCTCTCTCGAGCCCAACCAGCAGCCGCACAGCGGCGCATTATATATAGGCAGAATGATATTACCGACAAATACAAGGGAGACTGGAATGGCCATTTCTGGCTTATTAGCCGTCGTCAGCCAGCCATACCCAAGCCCGAAGTGTGGAACACCCGAGCCTCGAACTCGCGACCTGTTGGTTTAGAAGTCAACGCCTCTACTCACCGGGCCACGAGCCCGTTGCCCTGTCGGTTTTCGATTGGGAATATACAATGTGAGGGGGCGCTCACCGATCGTTCATACGGGTGTTCCACACTTCGGGCTTGGGTATGGCTTGCTGACGACGGCTAATAAGCCAGAAATGGCCATTCCAGTCTCCCTTGTCTTTGTCGGTAATATCATTCTGCCTATATATGCATATATATGCGCGTATACAGCTGACAGGCTATCTACTGAAACGCTTGTGAATTCATAAAAAGTTCCCACTAACTCGGAATTCAGCCAAAAATACATCAACCAAAACATCTGAACAGCCTTCAGTTAAGTCATATCATGGAAGAATTGCAGAAAGTAGTACTGCTCTGGCAAGGAGTAAAAATGGTTTGGAGATATAAGGAATACTGAACGACAAAAAAATCGGGCCAAACGAGTAAACCTGATTTCTAGAGGTATGGTAGGTACATATTCGTGCGTGTGTGACGCTCGGCGGCAAATCTCTAAACACACGCACCGTCAGTCCACACTCAGACCGACGATGACCCCTCCTCGCCTCAAATCAACGGGTAAGTTACCCCCATAACATGTGAGTAAGTTGTAATCCCCTACACACCCTTCACGACCTCACTCCTCCCTATCTACTACGGCCTTTCTGTCATCCAGTTTACTATTTGCTGCTGCACAAAGAGCGTCGTCCAGGTCTCCCCAGTCTTGGGCTATTTACAGCAGTACTGCCCTAATGCTCCTTCGTGCAATATTATCCGCCCTCAGGACTGACTCATATCCTGCCCCGTCTGTCGGGATGCTAGATCTCGCCATCCATTGACCTGTCTGGCAGTACGCTGCAGCCGCCCACGCCCTGATCTGACGGGCATTACCTCACAACAGGCGATAAGAATGCACCAGAAAAGTGCATAATTAGGCTGCCAAGGCTAGCCCAAACACCTACGAACATTGGTGACTTTATTCTTACCGAAAAGTGTAATATTGCGAAGCCCTACTTGCCGTCACAGTTGCGTTTTGTGGTTCCCAAAGCAGATGCCCTGCACTTCCCATTTAGGCAAAATTACACATTCCTCAGGACTATCAGGAAAATGCTATCTGTCGCTCATAGAATTGTGCAACAGATGCGTGTGTTACGTCGTTCCAAAACTAACGGGTAACTTTTGTAATGGTTTCGAGGTCGGAAAAATTATCCTACTGTAAACTTTGTAAAAAGTGAAAAGTGTAAGTGCACTGTTGGCATTGAAGGTAAATTAAGTCGAAGTGGGGAAAGTAGTGGGGAAAGTAGCCGAGGCTGGATGTATACACACCATGTAGCTCCATGAAACCAATTATTCTAATTCAGCAACCATGTGAGTGTTATTGTTGCAGGGGGTTGTTAGCTTTTATGAAATATCCTAAGTGCACTAGTACATGCAAATCAGCTTTGAAGCCCCACATAAGTAATCCTCTCCAACCAAGATAATATTTTCAATTTCGGTTAGTTTCTCATAGATTGGGTCGCGTTCAGGACGCGGTTAGGATGAAGAGTGGTTGGATTAACAATGTATGTAATGTTGCACTGCGCAGTGAAGCCCCGGCTGCCTATCTGAAGCGCCCACTGTGGTCTAAAAGTACATCAGTTCCGACTTCAGTGGGAGGGAGGGGGAAGGGATGCACCACGTTTGCGATGACTAACTAGGTCTTCTTACTACTGCAGGGTTTGTCTGCGCGGAGGGATGGGTGCTTTGTTCTCCTCTCGTCACAGCTATCCTCCCGAGGTATCATGCTATCTGGCAGTCAGTTGGGCTATGGAAGATAAGCAAGTTAACGCATTTGACAGCCACCAGCGTGGGTGAACCCCAGACCGCCGTTACAGAATATGATATGAACCAGATGGTGATTATGTGTTTCCCCTATAGCGGCCGTCCAGCGACAACAACGACGTGACGCCAGAGAAACCGTCGTGATGCGTGCGCTGCAATTCGTTCGTATAGTCCTTCATACAGTTCCATGAAGGGGAATTAAAAACATCAATTCATACCGTGGAGTTTATAGACAGGATGACCGCAAAAACAGACATCATATTTTGTCGACAGCTTGCCAATGCCTGTTCATGTGGTAGTAATTGCGGAGTCAATTTACCTCCTCACCCTCAGCTTTACTTAACTTGACGTTCTCTAATCTAAAACAAGGCTAGTTGAATGTAATGGTGTTTATACGAATGTCGTGGGTTTGACACAGTTCATTGGGGTTTCGCTACTGTAATGCTGCTTGCTTGTGTAGTCATCATTGTGCGCTGTCGCTAGCTGCGAGCAGCAGGGTTGCGGCTTAACACCCCGAGACACAAAGTCATTCATGAAGCATTTATCAACTAGGTCGCCTTTTTGTTATGATGACTCTTGCTCCTCACATCCATCTTAGTAACAATCTCTCGAGAGTTTATTCTCCCTAAAAATGTAACAAGCTACACTTACTGTACTTACTAATCGATAAAAGGGGTACCGTTAGTAGTACTTCAAATATTAATGCAAAACTCAATAAAAAGCCCTAAAATATAAATCTGAAAACGGGTAGATCGCAGTTGGTAGCCCGGAATGGGAAGCGGACGGCAGCCTTAACCCTAACCCTAACCTCAACCGTTACCGTTAACCGTTAACCCTAACGGCAACCCTAACCCTAGTCGTAATCGTAAACGTAACCGTAGCCCTTAGACATAGCCGTAACTGAGAAGCCTAACCGTAATACTAGAACCTATTCGTACGCTCAAACCCTTGATCGTAACCCGAAAACCGAAGCCTAAAGGCATAATCCTAACCGGAAAATCGGAAACAATTAAGCGCTACCCTAATTCTAACCTCAAACGTAAAACGGAAGCCAAATGTGTCGGATGTGACTATGGAGGCCCACAAAATAACCCCAGTAAACAACCCCCTCCAGTCACCTGTAATGCGGGTCCGGGCTAAAAACTGCGATCTAGCCCTGAAAACTTCCAAAAAAGTGTGAGTGGTTTCGGGGTTCGGCTGTCGATACCGGCGATCCTCAATGGATGTCCCGTAGCGTGGTGGGCTCAAGAACGATGATTTGCGCGTAATTCAATCTAGATTAATAGCAGATTTGCACTGCATCCATCGCACACTCTCCTTCTCTCTCACCTGAGCTCGATGTCATGGTAAAGTAAAGAGAACCGGAGACGGAATCGGGCTGGCATGTCGTGAGCCTGCACCCCGGCGTGTCTCCCCCCTCTGCATTCTTGGTGTCTGTTATGAGCGCTCTTCACAATCACGCCTATCGCACCCTGATCTGGCCCCTTACTGGCCCAGCGCATCTACCGCGTGGCCCGTTTCGGGGGCATGATGTTAGCTTATGCCGCTAAAATGTTGTTTAGACGAGTATACGGTAGGTGGGCTAACTCATGAAATGTCAACAGAAATTCTGAAATGCGTTTGCGTTTCGAAAATATTAAGTAAGTACAGTTGTAAAACCAATCATCATGCGGCATAATTCTATAATAAATCAGCTACCGCTAGATGCCGACCTTCGAACAAACTTCTTTCCAGCTGCATCCAGGAACCATACTCCGTAGCAATGACTACTTAAGTAGCATGAATTTTTCCCATTGATTTTCGATGCCCTTAAAAAGTCAACTATATTTCACGGAAAACATGCAGAAAAATATTCATTCTTTTTCTCATTCGGTAGACATTACGTCTTCTTCCAATTTTGTACTCGAAGGAAAAGTATAATTCGGTTTTAAAAAGTTTCTAATTGTGAGATTTTTAATACCGTGAAATGGCCTTCATAAAACGTCATGTCTCTGCATTTACCGATGTGGCTTGTGAAATTAACAATGTGGCTCAAATCCACTGCTTAATTTCATGAACCCCATATGGTCTCCTCTTAATACAGTAGAGAAATGTATGGTTTTCCATACGCGGAAATTATTCGGCTTGCAGTTTGAGAACCATGAATAATAGTGTGACGGCATGTCGGGTTCAAAATTATTCGGGAATCGGAAAAGTTTTATAAAACCAAATTATACCCTTCCTTCGAGTGCAAAGTTGAAAGAAGACGTAATTGTCTACCGAATGAGCAAGATAATAAATATTTTTATGCAAGTTTTCAAGGAAATATAATTGAATCTTTAAAAGAATAGAAAATCGATGAAAAAATGCATGCTACTTAAGTAGTCATTTTTTACGGAGTATGTTTTTTACGTTCAGCCGGAAAAAATTTTTTGAAAGCTTATGTCCTAGGGTAACTGAATTGTTATGGAATTATGCTGCACGATGATTGGTTCTTTAACCCTACTTAATTAATCATCTCCAAACGAACACGTATTTCAGAATCTCTGTTGAGATTTCACGAGTCAGCTCACTTACTGTACATTGAAAATTAATACAATTAACCGACTACGCTACGTTTTCGACAGATGACTCCCGGGGGGCTCTATTTTTATGTTTTGTGAATTTCAGTGTGCGCAAAAATTCATCTAAAATAGCCTTTGAATTATGGCGTCTACGTTCAAGTTTGATTGAGATGTTTGAATCTGAAGATTCCAACCAGTATCGGTGTACGTTTATTCCACAAAAGCGGATATTAAGTGGAATCAGAACCGTCTGTTCAAAAATGATCCTGAAAGTTTCGAGAAGCTGTCCCCCTGGTGCAAGCACACACACAGATTTCGTCGCATATTCTGCGTTTTCATGAATCTGAGGCCCAACATGCAGGCGTCCAAATGATGTGGATGAAGTAGACTAATGTTTTATTAAAAAGGTGCTAATCGTAACAGTTGCCTCGAACATAAGGTCAAGTTTTGATTGGGCCGGCTGTGAATTCGAAGTTCATGCATGCTTTATTTGTCTCGGAAGACCTAATGCTCGTAACGTTTATAATTTACTGCAATCAGCACATTGGTAGTCAGGCAAATGTTCACTGTGCACACCCTGTCAGCTGAAATCGGGCATCTTCAGTAGCAGGAGAGTGGCGTGCACTGATTCGCTCTGGAAAGAAGACGAAGCTGGGAATTTTCGCTATCCTATGCATACGACAGGCAAAGCTGCAGTTTTTTCCCAGAGGCCTATGCTCTGAGTGTTCGCTGACCCCTATTAGTGCGCTGCCAAGGCAAACCTTTCGCGGATGAGGTTATGAAAGGCTGTTTTTGAAACATGGGAATTTTCTTACTGTTAACGAAACAGGAACAAGGGATTTTGCTTTACGGATTCGGATAACATTTACCATGAACCTAAATGTCATGGCCGTAAATTGGTCAACACAATATTAGTTCCAATATTTCTTTAGTATTTTAATTTGAATGATGGTAGTTCGTTATGACTTGGGAGCTTTAGTCTATGCGTCTGGGGCGATGTCCGATTGATTAGGCGTTCTCCGCTAAGCAAGGCACATTTCGGGATTTACGCAACCAACCCAATGAGGCAAGCCTACGGTCACTTGCGTTTCGTCTATGAGGTTGGATGATCGTTGCGTGACAGTATTCCGCCGGAGGTACTCTGCCACAGATACACTGCTGAATAATGCCACGCATGGAATAATGATGTAGGCGATATCATCTGGGCCGGTTAGATAAGGCACGAACACCGACGTAGCAGGTACTTGCAAGTCATACACCGAAAGGCTTCCCCTAAACGTTACCCCCAGGGCATATTTTATTGGCTCAGGGCCTTCCCACAACACTCGCCATCTCAACTTAAGCAGTACAGAGTAGTTCCTGAGTCCGTTCATACGACGGCATACTAACGACAGGTCTGAGCTCATTCAGGACTGTTCTTAAAATTTGGTGTCGGCAGCCTTTCGCTGTGTCATGTCTGCTTAAGGGGACAATTGGCATATAGTTCAAGATTTCCGAACCTCCCTGTCAAATGGCTTTATTGCTGATGAATGTTTGCTACAAACTTTTGATCAAACATCGTCCAGCAAATTCGAGAGGGGAGGCCAAGGACGAACGCGCACAATGATAAGAAATACATTCTGTCCGGAGAGGAAGTACTAAAGATCTGCCCCCAAGTGTGTTCATGGTGAAACGAACATGAACAGAATATTCCTCACTCTTTCCGTCACAGGAGAGGACTGCTCAAAGCTTGGACACATGCTGGAAGTACGTTCAATGGTCGGTTACGGGACTTTCTCATCCGTCTGTGCCATGGCGCTGAGTATAGAGCCCTCGCAGACAGTCGCACAGCGGCCACGAATTTATGTCGAAGAGAGTTCCAAAGAAGACAAGGGCAATCGAGGTGGGCATTTCCGGCCTAATAACCATCGTCAGACGGCTTTACCAAGGCCCGGTTTTTTATCGCGCTTGATCCCTAAACACGCGTTCTTTGACTATCAGGCGTCATTAAACCCAACCCTCCTAACTTCTCAGCCAGAGACCCGCTGCCCTCACGGTTGTGATCGGGAACACCAACTTATATTGCAGGTGCGTTCACCGATCGGGCTATGGGACCTGCACGTCCTGTTGCGCCTTTGTAGGGCCCTCAGGCAGGCAGCCGTCACATGGTGACCAGGGATAATTGCTCGGCACGTTCATCCTTCACGCAATGTATTACACTCTGTAGGATGCACGGCAGCATGTCCTTGCTAAATGGCAGCAACCCCCTCCCCCCGTATCCCGCTCTTTATATTTGGAATAATATTCTGAAGGCAGATGTTTGCGTAAACCCTGGGAATGGTGCAAATAAACCGTGAGCATTCATTCAAGTGCAAAGTACAGTAGATGTGCTAACTCATGAAATGTCAACCAAAATTTCGAAATGCGTTCTCGTTTCGAAAAGATAAATTAAGTAGTGTTGTAAAACTAATCATGATGCAGCATAAATCTATAATGATCCAGTTACCTCAGGGTGTCGACTTTCGAAAGAACTTATTTTCGGCTGCATGCAAGATCTATACTCTACAAAAAATGACTACTTATGTAGTCTGCAATTTTCTCATTGATTTTCGATGCCCTTGAAAATTCAATTATATTTCATGGAAAAAATGCATAGAAATATTCATTCTTTTACTTGTTCGGTAGAAAATCACGTCAGCACGCGTATACAGAAAGTTTGTGACAGTCCGGCTACTGCGTCCACGCCCCCTTACGGTCGCCTTGATCTTAGCCTGCCAATGCAACAGAATGGGTTTAGAGAAGGAGAAGACATGGCCGGTGCTGTGCCTCTCCATTATTGCAAGTCAAATCACGAACAGGGTACTTTTGCCTGTCCAGACAGCGAAGGTTCTCCTAGGTTCCACCGTACGTATTAACGTATCCCTACAGGATTGGGCGCGCATCGATAAGTTGGCCTCCCAAAGCAGACACTGACTAACCGCATATCTGTCGCCATCTCTCTGAGAATTTGCACTGCGTCAGGGCTTCAGCTTTTTCAAAAGCATTTGGATCAAAAAATTATATATATTGCCTGAAATAAGGTTGTAAATAAATCCAACAGCGCTTCAGATAAAGAGCAAGTTAAATACAGAAAGTAGCTGTCGTACGCCAGACGTTCCACAAGAACTAAACGACTGGGAAATCACAGGCAAGGAAGAGGCTGGGCATAAGACCGTGAATGTTAAAAAATGGTTCGATAAATGGAGCAAATTAACAAGTCAAAACTTATCAAAATGATATTCGGTATAAATAAATGCTCCAGATATCAAGGCTTCACCGGAGGGTGACGATGATGAAGTGGCGTACAGTAATGGGGAGAGTTAGAGGGAATTGGTATTGGAGGCCTGACTAGCAGCGGAAGGTCTATGCCGCAGGATCTCATTAACGGCCTGTTTCTTCTCCTCCGGGGAGAGGGCGGCGAGTTCTGACCATTTGGCCATGTTCTTCAAAGCCTGATCCAGCATTGGACGTTGGGAAGGAATAGCTCTGACAACTACTTCAAAGCATGGCAGGCAGATAGCTTTGTAGAAGCCCACCTTTCACAGAAGAAAGATGCTGAGTCACTCACGATGAATTCAGGGTAAAAAAGATGCACAAGATCTACAGAGGGTGGGAGCATCCACATCTGCTACTCACTCCAAATCAGATAGATATCGCTAAACTACTACGGGTGCCAGTACAACTACTATTCTACTACTACTACTACTACTACTACTACTACTACTACTACTACTACTACTACTACTACTACTACTACTACTACTACTACTACTACTACCACTACTACCGCCGCCGCCGTAATAATAATAATAATAATAATAATAATAATCATCATCATCATCATCATCATCACCACCACCACCACCCTCATCATCATCGTCATCATCATCATCATCATCATCATCATCATCATCATCATCATCATCATCATCATCATCATCATCATCATCATCATCATCATCATCATCATCATCATCATCATCAGCAGCAGCAGCAGCAGCAGCAGCAGCAGGAGGAGGAGGATCGTCGTCATCAATCCAGCGCACACGCTCCCTGATGTCTCGCGAGTGAGGAGTCCGGCGTATGATATTTATGACCCGAAAATCCTGATAGAAGATGCGCAGATGAGCAGTCCTGACATGAAACAGACTCTTACTTTCAAACCGGGGAACTGTTTTACTCCAAACCTTTACTTATTTTCTTCGCCATAGTTAATAGTGACGCACTTCCAACGTACAAAACACAATAATAGTCGTGTTTTGGAAGGTTGACATCGGGATTTTTCTTTCAAAACTTATTTCCAAACAATACAAAGTAGTCGGGCACAATTTCCGCACAGTGATCACCGGGGTGCATTCGCGGAGACAGACGCGAATATATTGGGCTGCTTTTCGTTGATCAAATTGCCCGATTCCTGTTATGACGCTGGGGCGACTATCAGTCGAAGAACGCTTTCCATTCACTGTCATCATCATTAAACTTCGGGACATAGATAACAACAGCTGTATTGGCTTGCATTGGGACATTTAGCCGAGCGCCACCGATGACCAGAAAAGAGATTCGTACATCTATCTGTCGCCGGCGTTAGAGTAAGGCTGCAGCTGCTACATGCATAGAGGATGTGCATAGGAAAAAACTCCTTGTCACTTTGAGAGCGCAAACATATCGCATAAATATGCTGAAACTCGTTTAGTTGATGAATACTGCCAGTTTGCAAACTTGAGATCGAGCACACTGAAGCGGGACTGCAACATCAGTCTGCGATACTTCCTCAGAGTAATTCATTTTTCATCCCACTCAGTTTTGAAAAACGGCGGCCTCGACGGGATTCAAACCCAGGACAGCAAGGCAAATGCCTGGGGTAGGAGGTTCTGAACGAGATCCGTGGGTTGAATCGAACTTGGGTCAAGCTATCTGCCAAACTTACTGCAGCGTATGGAATCCAAGTATTCTGAGATATTAAGCTCATTTCCCGAGCAGGATTTCCTAACCAACCAAGTTAGAATCCACCAAATAACTACTAGGCTCACTTAATCAATATGTGTTTTTTGGCAGATCTGTACAATTTATTTGTGAAAAACACGGCGTGAGATGGGATTCTAGGCTGATTTTGTAGGAAATACTGGATGAGCAATTTGCTTTCTATATCAGAATGGGTGGATTCCATACGCTGTAGTACGTTAAGCGGGTAACTTAACCCAGCTGTGATTAAACTCATTTCTCCTGGTCGTCGCTTCGTAGCCCAGGTGATTAGAGCAATGCACCTGCTGTCGTAGGTTCGAATCCCACTGAGGCTGGCAAGTTTTTCGTAATTGGTTCTAATGGACTATGCAAATCTGCCAAATAACATGTATTTAGTCATTTTTGTATGTTTAGGGCAGTTTTGAGTAATCAAGAGAATATTACGCGGTCGTATTGTCGATTGAGCTCAGATTGGGACGTGGACCCCAACGAAGGACGATGATGTGCACAAAATCCAGTCGTTTGTGTATATTTTAAGAGATGCTTTTTGTAGCATTCATCCTGATCACCGAGGTATTAGGTTGGCGAATAGCCAACCCTCAAAATGTCACTGCTGTTTATTTGTAGCATTCTCTCCCCCTTAACTTGCAGCTGTCGTTAATATTGAGAAGAGCACTTAAGCATGCGTCAGGCCTGGGTTTGTGGATAGGCAATCATCATGGTAGTCAGGGAGGGCCTCGTTCTCTGACGGAGACACAACATACAACCATTGGTAAAT
This sequence comes from Spirometra erinaceieuropaei, assembly GCA_902702965.1. Lineage (NCBI taxonomy): Eukaryota > Metazoa > Platyhelminthes > Cestoda > Diphyllobothriidea > Diphyllobothriidae > Spirometra > Spirometra erinaceieuropaei. Next base: position 335,165 of record CACRXP010000184.1, on the reverse strand, counting down.
TCGTTCACCACGAAAGCCGCGTGATATGTGGATCTGTACGAAGTATTACTCCAAGAGTGACTTAATGGATCCTAAAAAGGCGACAATGGTGTAGAAAGTGGACTTTCTCTCACCTGGTCGTCGGGCAGAAGATAACTCAGGGCGCGGTCCATCAGTTGAACAGGTTTTAAGCCTTGTTTCTTTTCTTCGTCGCCCTACAGGGAAGAAAATTCGGTTTACCAGTAAGTATCAAGGTAACGCTTCAACGCAGGCCTACAAGATGTCAACAGGTGCTCCTCTCAGTTTCCAAATCGTTTGATAAGCACTGATGAATGCGCTTTCGCGAGGCCGTCAGTGGCAGCCACTGACGAATACAAGCATGAGACTATGAGGGGCAATAAAAAGATGCGGTGGCCGCCACGGTCTCTTTCAAAAAATTTTCTGGTACGCCAATTTTTTTGCATCACCTTTAATGGGTCATATACAAAATTATTGAAGCATCCGTAATAGACACGCCCTTGGGGTTTGGGCTAAATGAATGACAGGACTAGACGGTTCGCCCTCGACATGGTTTCAAACTTCACACGTACCAGACCTCATTGGGCAGATGTTGGATTGCATGTTTCGGGAAGCCAATGAATATGTAGGTCCCTCCTATGAAGCAGACTTCCTTAAATGATTACCCAAAAGGGAATTACGACTGATGGCTGCCCAAACGCAAAGAGCTAGCGAGACCGTAACGTTGAGAGTACCTAGTGAAAGTTTGCTTATTATTCAGTGGAGATAACATTTTTGTTGAACTGGACTAAGATTTCGCAAGACCACTGAGAGATTCTAAACAACGAGTAACCATATTTGCTTAAATTAAACCAGTACCTGGAGCACCAACCTACACCAACGTGAAAACTTGCGGTAGACAATCATCCGCTACACCACACCAGCGCAACTTCCCCCACAGGCGTCAGCACCTGAACTACACTACAACATCACACATCCCCACCTAACGCAAACATCCAGTTGACACCTCTCACTTAAGTGGGAAGTGTGCCTTTCGGCTTCTTCTCCATGTGGCTCCGCTGCTGCATGTGTGACCCGATTACGAAACTATCAGGGTGTGCTAAGTCTCGTGGCTTGAAAGGCTGCCGACTGACGTCCCAACTCAGTCCACGCAGTCTGCCCAGTTGTGTGCGTTTGTGCGGAGTGGCGGACTGATGGGCTGGATCAGGCAGCAACTGCTCCTTCTTAACGTGACCTCTGGCACTCACGCATGTGAAGAGTGTGTGTGTGTTGTATCCAGTTGGTCAGCGTTTGGAATTCTCCACGCCCTATCCGCAAGTGCTTCCACTTTTGACCCTCGTCGACATTTCCCTTTCCCGTTTGTAACCCTCTTTCGAACATGATCCGCGTTCTTTAAAGTAACTAGTTTTATGTTCTGACCTTCAGCTGGAAATTCGATTTGTTGGAACGGTGACGAAGGAATTCTTTGGCTAGGGTATCCCTTTTTGGAGGTTTTTACGTTGTCCATTATTGCCTGTATTATATCAATGGCAAAGTATGTACACCGAAGTCAGTTTTTTTGGCTTATACGCGTCGCTTGGAATGGCAAAAGAATTCTATAGTGTGTACATGTTTTATGGGTAGTGCCTCTCAATAGACGACTGAATAGTTGCTCAGCCTTTGAAGGGTGCGGGCCCAGACTAACTGCAGGGCTGGATCTCACCTGTTATGCCATGGTCTGCAAAACACGACCCTTGCAGTTCGGTGGATGCTGGCAGTCCTCTGGCACCTAGTTTACTGCCGGTAGATGCGTTTGAGTTCTTGATGCGTATACCGGTCGTGTGCATGGTTGCCCAGTCATCCTCCTCTTTCTAAACCGTTTATTTGGCTGTTAATTAAAGTCCCGGTCAATTGTTCGGTGTGAATCAGGGCTGTGGTGCTACGCCTAGGTGCGGGTTCTGTCGTGCCAGCCACCTCTCCCGCCCTCAATCTCCTTGACTATTTCCTGACACCGAACTCAGGTGGGGAGGAGGGAAGAGTGCAGCATATGCTGCGAAAGTCCACTCCCACTATAAACTACTTCCCGCGCAAGTCACCATGCCTGCTTCACCCTGCTGTGGAGCATGCGGTACACATCGTCGGTTTCGACAGTCGAACTGTTATCATCGCATCTATAATACGGTAAGCTTACTAGCAGCGCCTAACAGACCGCAGACTCGGAGCAATCCAACCCGTACTTGCACTCAATAATCAGTCAACTATGTGGTATCACTTTCTACATAAGTAGCTTTGTGAAAATTACTTTCCAATGGACAAGACGCCGAATATTATTAGGTTGCATTGATAATGACTTCCTTATTTGGCCTAGTCAAGATCTGCATCTCTGTGAACCTATAGTATGTAAAGAAGCGAGAAAATTGATTTTAGGAAAGGATCATAATTAAATAACCAGATTGCCTGGTAGATGCGGCAAAACGCTTGATTGTTTGCCTGAACGCATTGCAGAGTTTGATGAAACAGGGACTTCCAACTGTCCTAAAATTAAGAAACCTCAGCTGGTGTGGCTGCTTGCTTGATTTTCGTAACCTCTGCGCAAGTCTACTCTCACCAGATGCTAAGTCACGTGCAAGTTACCGTGCCTGCTTCACCTTGCTGTGGAGCACGCGGTGGACATCGTCGGTGACGACGGTCGAACTGTCATAAAACAACAACATCGGGCAAACTGACTAATGCTATGCTGCCAATTCAGTTACTTAAAATTGCAATTTAAACTGCGGATAAATTTGAAGTTGTGGTTGCAATGCCTAATGCGACGCTGTTGATTGGGCACACGTAGAAGAGACCGATGCAAACACGTACACCGAATTCTTTCACAAAACCTATTTTAGACACAGGTTACAATGCAAGCCCTGCACTAGCGTTTATCATCCCCGTGCATTCTGTCGGTCATCTACGGTAGGCGGAGATCGTGATATTAGGAGGGCGAGAAAGTTGTTAGAAATCACATCATGTTCTGAATCTTGTACTATTCCTGAAAGGGGCTGCTGTTACGTATTCTCCATTGATGACACCTACACGGTCATTCTCGCCTTGTAAGAATTCAAATGAATGGACGACGCATAAATTTATGTTTTCAAACCGATTTGTCTCCTTCTGTTAAAGTATAGCACATGCATCTATTCTGTCAGATAGACTGGACCTGTAAGTAGAGCAGACCGAAGCTGCCGAGAGGACCGAGGCAACAGCCTTTCCAGACTAAACAATGCACTTTTTCAAACAGTCGTACCCTCAGTCAATACGTATGCTGGGACGTGACGCATACAATCAGATGCTAATTTGGTTGCTACGACCTGTTCGGGTATTCGGTTCTGAATGAGTATGCGAGCACTATTTAGAGTGGCTCATTAAGGAAAGTATCAAACGCCGTTTTGCCCTCCCTCAGTTTGCCAACAGCGAGGCCCTGCGCCACAGTCGGCCAGCAGGTTCAAATGCGTGGTCCAGCACAAGCTGGCAGCAGTTTTGCGGTGCTGTGAGGCAGTATTGATGCCCATTCAATAGCTCTGAGATATTAATGAGGAAATGTACCTCCTGCGGTGGGTGTGAATTGAGTCACTTGTCAGGCCCACACTTTCTGTCAGTATAAGGATCAACTTCATAACCGAGTTTTGTGGTCAGAAAGGGTCAGAATAGCCTCCCCTACCTTTGTCGTTAATACTTTCTCGTTAATGATCGCCATCTGCCTCACGACAGCCAGGAAGTCCAAGGTCGAAACCGGGCCAAATCGGTATGCATTGCACTCGGCAAATCGTAACGCCTACCACTGATCCAACTGAAATCCCACGTTCTTCAAGCACATAAGGCATTTATGCGTAAAGTCGAACTAAAAGGGTGTTGTTGAAACAGAGTAAAGTCTGGCTTTTTAAATTTTCGATAATATTTTATGAAGCATACGAAAAAACGTGCTCTTGCTCAAAGGAAACATAATAAGACTGTTGAGTCCGCGGCATACCTGGGACCAAAATTCCTCCATGACAATCAGGACAACCTTCATGTGTACGGGCCATTCCTTGTACATTGCGCAAAGGTCGGAGGAGGGAAATAGGAGACCAATCACGGCCAGTCTGTGGTGAGAAAAAACAGCTAAGTCTTATTTTATGGTTAATGGGAAATTTGTATTGAAATAAGATCATCGTGGATCACAAGTTCAAGCTCACGTTGCACCACCCTGTGCAGACTACGGTCAGTACTTGCCCTTAAGCATGTAAGTCTCCGACACGACCTAATGGATGGACTTCGATCTGCCTTGAAACAAGTTGCTTGCTTCCTACTCTCAAGTACTCCAAGTATACTTTGCAATATGGCTGACAAACGATGGCAAGTTTGGTAATTCGCAGTTACGTTGCTCGACCAAGAACGCTTCAAAAGTAGACTTACGACCTTTTCTTTCAGAACTGACGACGTTTTCTAAATGGGATGAAGTAATGGCCCATCCATATACATAGGAGGGCTCACTCATGCAATGTCAACCGAAATTCCGAAATGCGTTTTCGTATCGAAAAGATTAATTAAGTAGGGTCGTAAAACTCGTCAGCCTGCAACATAATTCTATAATATTCCAGTTACCTCAGGATGCCGGCTTTCGAACGAACTTCTTTCCAACTGCAAAAATCACTACTTAAGTAGCATATATTTTTCTCATAGATTTTGGATGCCCTTAAAGACCAAATTATATTTCACGGAAAACTAACATAAAATATTCATTCTTTTGCTCATTCGGTAGATAATTACATCTTCTTCTAATTTTATGCTCGAAGGAGGGACATAATTCGACTTTAAAAAAGTTTCTAATTGTGGGACTTTAAGATACCGTGAAATGGCCGTTCATAAATCGTCATGTCTCTGCGTTTACCATTGTGGCTTGTGATGTAAACAATGTGGATCAAATCCACTGCTTACTTTTATGAACCCTATATAGTCCCCCTTTAGTACCGTAGAGACAGGTGTGGTTTTCCGTACGCGGAAAATATACGGCTTGCAGTTTGGAAACCCTGAAGCCAATTGTAATGGTAGTGCGTATTAAGATTATTCGGGAATTGGAATCGTTTTTGAGAACCGAATTATACCCTTCCTTGGAGTATAAAATTGGAAGGAGACGCAATTTTCTACTGAATGAGCAAAAGAATGTATCTTTTTATGCATTTTTTCCATGAAATATAATTGGATTTTTAGGGACATTAAAAATCAATGAGAAAAATTCATGCTGTTTAAGTAGTCATTTCATACAGTGTAGTTTTCTCATGCAGCCGGAAGGAAGTCCATTCAAAAGCTGGCATCCTGAGGTAACTGAAATTTTATAGAATTATGTTGCAGGGTGACTAGTTTTACAACCCTAATTAATCTTTTCGAAACGAAAACGCACTTCGGAATTTCGGTCCTCCTCCTCCTACTCCCCATCCTCCATCTTAACATACGCTGTGACGGCTCCTGCACCCACAACCACTATACACCATCCTGACATACCAACAAACATCAACCTCCGCACCGTCGGCGCCAGCGATGCGGGTTTGATCCATACCTGTCCTCATTAAGACCGCACTTTCATCTCACACATCGGCCTGGTCGGTTACTCGGGAATCCATCGAAGAGAGACTGGTGAACCAGTGCCTGGAGCACCAGCCTACACTCGCCGCATTCGCCACCTCTGACCACATATTCCCCGCACATTTACTTACCGCAAGGGGCCTGTGGCGAGGTACCAGATTAATTCACCTTTGACAATCCAGTCCCGTCTTCTTTTACCGAATTGCTGGTTTTACCGTGATAAAAACAACTTAGCTGGACAATTCCTGCTATCGGGCTCTGTTGTCAGGTCATTTTATGTTCTGAATATCGGTAATATTTACTATCCGGTTTTGCTTACTGCTCTCGATACTTAGAGCTCGTGAGAACTTTATCATTTACGTTGTTGGTGACGCCCATACCTTTCTCTGTCATATTGAATAACAGTTAACGTACTATTTATTCGTAAATTTTTATTCCACTTACGCCAACTTTCCTCACGAGTTTTCTCGATATTGTGTCATCGCTATCTTATCCATTATTTCTTACTCCAACCAATAATTTGATGCCCCTGCGCAGTCCCTTCATGCCGTCAATTATACCTTGTCCGAATTCTGGCAACTCGTTCCAGAAATTTCTTTCACCCGCATCGAATCAGCCTTTTATTCTGCTAATGGTACCAACGAGCTGGAGAAATACCACAAACTTATGGATGTTTCCCCGCTAGTGTTATCTCCCAAGTTCAATCCTTGCTATCCGATCCTCCTGCAAATGCTCACTATTCCACGTTGAAGGCAGAACTCCTTCGACATAAGGCTGTGTCTGACCGACACCAGTATCACCAGTTGTTTAAGGAGAAATCACTGCGTGACTGGAAACCTTCATAACTATGGTAGGGGCGCTCACCGATCGTTCATACGGAACTCACTCGTTCCGTTGTGCCTTAAGGGCTCTCTCTCGAGACCAACCAGCAGCCGCACAGCGGCTCGGGTGTTCCACACTTCGGGCTTGGGTATGGCTGGCTGACGACGGCTAATAAGTCAGAAATGGCCATTCCAGTCTCCCTTGTCTTTGTCGGTAATAGCATTCTACCTCCATAACTTATACGTTGAACGCGTTCTCGCATTGGAGACATGCAGATCGACGAGAAACTTATCAAGATATTTCTAGAACGTCTACCTGCAGATGTTAAAACGATTTTGGCGTCCGGTTCTCAAGATCTCACGGTCTCACAGCCCGCTGAAATGGTGGATCGAATGATAGAGGCGCAGCGGTTCCAGCGGCCTTCCGCTGCCAAGATCTCCACATCCTCATCGACGGTGAATGAGCATTTAACGAAGCAGATGTCGGTCATGGGGATGGAATGGCCCCCTTAAACTATAGCTTGTCCGCCTTACTTCCAGTCGCTCACCCAGCCGTCGACGTTCTCGCTCGCTAATTCGGACTGCCGATATTTGTTGGCATATACAAACTTCGGTGCCAAGGCCCGTCGCTGTTCTTCGCCCTGCTCTTTTAAGTTGAAACAGGGAAACCAGTCAGTTAGAGAATATACGCAAACGTTTTCTCTGGCTCTGTCTTGGATACAGCTATTGTTAGCCCCTTTCAGGTACTGCTCGTTAAATACCCCAACATAATCTACCCTCATTGGTGAGGTTCAACAAGACGTCGTGCACCATATCCGTACCTAACGTCCTCCTGTGTTCGCTCGCCTAGACGACTAGCACCGGCCCGTTTTCAGGTCGCGATGGTGGAGTTTGAATACATGCTGCAACTGGGAATCATTCGACCGTCCGAGAGACCCTGGGCGTCTCCCCTGCACATGTTGCCCAAGGCGACATCAGGCGACTGGAGACCCCTGGTGACCATCGTGCCGTCAACAACGTCACCATTCACAATCGGTGCCCTGTGCTTCATCTTTAGGATTTTGCTGGAGCCCTTTTCTGCAAAGCGGTTTTCTCGGAGATTGACCTGGTGAGTGCCTTTCATCAGATTTCTGTCGCTCCTGAGGATATCCCCGAAACTGCCGTCATTACACCTTTTGGCCTCTTTGAATTTATTCACATGTCCTTCGGTCTTCGTAATGCCGCCCAAACGTTCCAGAGGTTCATTGAACATGTCTTATGTGGACTACAGTTTGTGTACGCCTATATCGATGACCTTTGGTGGTCAACTAAAATGCGAGAGAACACAAAGAGTATCTTGCCTCGGTATTGGATCGCCTCGACAAGTATGGCGTCGTTATTAATCCCTCAAGGTGTGTTTTTGGTGTGCCTTCCCTTGAATTTCTTGTCCATCTTGTTGAATCAGAAGGTTTGAGTCCCCTTCACTTCAAGGCCGAAGCCATTCGTGATTTTCCCCTACCAACCTCTAAGCGTCCGCTGCAACGTTTTCTCGGCATGGTCAACTTTTACCGCCGGTTCCTACCAAACTGTGCTTACCTTATGCAATTACTCATCAACATGCTCTCTGATCCAGATGATCCCCTCGAGCTTACTGGTGACGCACTGACTGCTTTCGAAAGAATCAAGACCTCCTTTGTTGGCGCTACCTTGCTCACGCATCCTACTCCAGAAGCCCCGCTGTCCCTTCGATCATTGCCGTAGAAGCAGTCGTTCAACAACACCTAACCGACCCCTCACGACCGTTGGTTTTTTTCTCTAGCAAACTGTCGCCTGCTGAGACGAGATATAGTGCCTTTGGTCGTGAGCTTCTTGCCGTTTACCTGGCTGTGAAACACTTTCGACATTACCTTGAAGGTCGTGACTTCTCAATTTTCGCTGACTGTAAGCCACTTACATGTGTTATACCAGAACATTTAGACAAATACCACCCGAGAAAGATGGCTCACTTGGACTACATTTCCAATTCACCAGTGAAACCCGCCACATTGATGGCACGAAGAATGAGGTTTCTGACATGCTGTCCAGGTCTTCCATATCGGCGTTTCATCTCCCTCATTGAATTGACCTTTGTTCTATGGCGAATGAGCAACGGCGTGTTGGTTGTCCGGATGACGAGTCCGTTAGTGGTCTTCAAATCCTAAACGTCCATTTGACCACTGGTACCGGTACGATCTTGTCTGAGGTCTCGACTCTTGCTCATCGTTCTATTGTGCCCGTCTCGATGCGTCGAGCTTTTTTCAAACTCTCCATGGACTCTCCCACCCTGGGATCCGAGTCTCACAAAAGCTCTTCACGGAAATGTTCGTCTGGCCTGGCATGAACAAAGACGTCAAAGTTTGGGCGCGGTCGTGCCTGAATTGCCAGCGCAACAACGTGCAAAGTCACAAGTCCCCACTAGGCGCATTCCCCAGCCCCGACGCGCGGTTCAGCCATGTGCAGCTGGATGTCGTAGACTCCTCGCCTCCATCCAATGGCTATACCCACCTTCTTACCTGTAATGATCGGTACACCCGCTGGGCTGAAGCCATTTCTTTGCCGAATATGCAGGCTGAAACCATCGTGAAGGCCTTCGCCAGTCGTTGCGTAGCCATGCTCGGTGTCCCCTCCACGGTAACGACTGATCGTGGTCGCCAGTTTGAGTCTGCACTCTTCCAAACGTTCCCCAATTTTCTCGGCTGCACACGCATTCTGACGACAACCCACCACTTAGCTGCCAACGGTATGGTTGGGCGTTTCCATCGTCACCTAAAGACCGCCCTGTTTACCGCAGAAGACCCGGGGAACTAGTCAGATAACCTCTCGAGTGCACTCCTCGGCATTCGCGCAACCATAAAGTCAGATTTGGACTGTACTGCACTTCCAAGCGAGATGGTCACCCCAACCTCTCGTGGTGCCGACGAGACGCCTGAAGATTTTGTGCACAGTTTGCGGCAACTTGTGCGTACGCTTTCCTCGGTTCCATCTTGAACTTCAACGACCGAGTCTTATGTAGAAAAAGACTTGGACAACTGCACTCATGTGTTCGTCCGGTGTGACCGTGTGCTCCTGTCGCCGGCGTCACCATACGAAGGACTGATCCGTGTGCTTGCACGCAACACCAAGACCTGCCGGATACTTCGTGGTGACAAGGAGGAAGTGGTCAGTGTCGATCGGGTCAAGGCTGCTGTCGCAGAGGAGCCGCCGGAGATACCTCGAAGACAAGAATGTGCTGACCAATAGAAGAGAAGAGGCGAGTCCCAGGAAGCAGTCGTGAAGAAGGAGACAAGATCGCTGGAACAAGAGCTTTATTCGCCTGACATCTCGGATTCCTGTTCGAATCCATCATCAGAGACAATAGCAGATACCTGTATCTTCTTCACAATGTGCTGACACCCTAACCTCTGTCCCTCCACCTCCACTACTCCCTGCTTCCTCACCTTCCCTACTCTCTTCTCTCTCCCCTCCCTCGCCCTCTATCCCACCGTCCCGATTACTTCCTCTCCCTACCTACCCGCAGTATCCAACTACAACCTCATCCTTCACCATTGTAGCCGCACTCAACTGCACCTCCCGCCTATATCACTCGCAGTGGCCGTCATGTTCATTTCCCCGATCGTTTAGTTACGAATTTCTTCTAAAATTATGCATATCCTCCGGCGACGTTTAACGCCGCCTTCCGGTCTCGGAAAGCAGTACCATGGCGACGTACCAGGCTAATTCATATTTAACAATCTAGTCTCGTTTTCTTTTACAGAATTGCTCATTTTAACGTGACAAAAACATTCGGCTGGACAAGCCCCGTTTCCCTGAGGGGCTCCGCTGTCGTATTCTGCTGTCAGGTCATTTTACTTTCGAAATCTCAATACTATTCACTAACTGCTATTGCTTACTGCTTTTAATACTTAGGGCTCCTGAGATATCATTCGATAGTCCGTGAGAACATTATAATTTACGTCAGGCTTATTCGGTCCTGTATCCACCACCACTGCGCACAACCCTAGCACACCAACAAACATCAACTCCCCCACCAAGAACCCCAACAACATGGACTCTACACATACCTGTCCTCACTGCGACCGCACCTCCACCTCGCACATCGGCCTGGTCGGTCGCTTGCGAATCCATCGCACAGATACTGGCGGATTAGTACTTGAAGCACCAGCCTACACTCGCCGCATTCGCCTCCTTTGTCCACACTGTCCCGTACATTCACTCACCGTATGGGTCCATTCGGTCACATGCGTATCCACGAGAGCGGAATTCACCGCAGTTTCGAAAAATATCTAGCACATCCTGCACATCCACCTTGCCTGGCTAAACCCACTCCCGTCGCCCGGCGCGTCCACCACCGGCAGCACCACCAATGCCGCCTACTCCGAAACCGACATTGATACCGTCGATTTTTCCTGTCCACACTGTTCCGTACATTACATCTTCCATTACATCTTCCCCCACCAACACCTACATCACAAAGCACCATCCACCACAGGCACCCAATCGCCACCTCCCACGCAAGTGGAAAGTGTGTGCCTCGGTTCCGTCTCCATCCTGCTCCTCTGCTGCATGAGTGAATCGAGTCTGAGACTATCACAGCGCTTCAAGCGCCGCGGCTTGGAAGGATGCTGACCGACGACCCAACTCGGTCCACACAGTCTGCCTATATGTGTGAGTGTGTGTGTGGAGTGACGGACTGGTGGGCTGAGAGCCAGGCTTAACGGATGCTTCTTAACGTGAGCTACGGCACTCTCAAGCATGTGAGATGTACGCCGCCCAACCCCTGTTGTGTGAAATCCCGCTGCTCGCGTTAAGGGGGCCAGACCGTATATGTGGCGCGCGCAGACAAGGTCACTAGATATGTCAGCCACCGCGCCCAGTTCCCACACCTGTCAACCGACGGGCTCGAACAGTGGCCGAGACCTGGGAATGGGAAGGTAGAGTGAGGCCGACGATTCAGAGCATCTTCCTCCCTTTCAACAATCTGACGCGCTTGAAGCAATCACGGTGCGCTAAAAGCCCTGGCTCGGAACGTTGCCAACTGACGGAATAACTTGGACCTTGCAGTCGGCCCAGTGTTGTGTGTTTGTGTGGAAGGGCCGACCGGTGGTCCGAGAGTCGGGCTGCAATAGCTCCTTCATAATGTGGCCTTTATGGCACTTCCACTCCGTGGTATGACGGCACGCCTATGTATGGCTTCGGCCGTGCCAGTCACCCTTTTGGTGTTGGTCAAAAACCGGGTCATTTACTCCTTGGGTCAGGGGGTGAGGAGTGGAACGCCAAGGCGCGAGCTCGACTGTGCCACGTACCTGCGTCCTTTCCCGCCTCCGGTGTTCTTGACTCTGTCTTGACACCGGGTCCATGTGGGGAATGGGAGAGAGAAAGTGTGGGTAGATGCTGCGCAAGTCTACTATCACTATAAACTAATTCACGCGCAAGTCACCGTGCCTGCTGCACCTTGTTGTGTAGCAGATGGTGGACATAGTGGGAATCGACGGTTGAACTGTCGTGTGTGAGTGTGTGTGTGTAAACGTACTCTTTCAGAGGGTAATATAAGGAGGTAACACGTACGATTTAAAAGTGTTGAGGACGGAGAGGATTCTTGGCTTTGAACTCCTGATAATTATGATTGCAAATGTTAACACCAACAGTATAACAGGACTCCAAGTTAAGAAATGAGGAGACGATCAGTAAATAGACGGGACGGCCTGCTTTAGATGGTGCATGAAAAATAATTTCATCTGTCACTAGACCAAATACACAGGAAACGTTCCAATTTTCGTTTAACTCTTCCTTAAAATAGGATAAAATCATCCAGTTTCACATCGTAAATATCGTAGCAAAGTACTCCTAAGTAGAAAACACGTGACAGAACTTTTTATACAAGATCTCATTCACTGAAGGCCTTGTTTATGGAAGGACCATTTCTCGGAAAATACCACATTTGTAAAATCGTCCGAAAACTGTTTTAGTATGATACTTATAAGAACCATAAAATATGAAAACCGCTTCTCCTAGGAGCGTACTTTAGACAGCAGAGACAATAATGCTCACTGCAGCTTTAAGAAAGTCTCCAGACTCAACAGCCTCTACGGCTGTTGAACAGGAACAATAAATTTTGCATAATAACGCATTGACAAAAACCTTTATACTAAATGTGTACCCACTGGCGACTTTTACTCCTTAATAACCATATTTTAGCTTGGCGCCGCCTTATCAACACAGTTTTATTACAGTTTACTTCGACTTGTCTGCTTCTTCGCTCGATCAACATTTCATTTCGAACGCCTATCGTACTTCTCGTTAAATCTCAAGTGGTTAGAGTGTTTGCTGTACTAAAGCCTTCGCCTTACTGCGTGGGTTCGAATCCAACCGAGGCGCTGAGTTTATCTCAGTTGGGTCAATATGAATCATTCAAAATCTGCCAAAACATTTATGAAATTTCAAAACGATTAAAAATGTTTGAGTTATATTTTTACAGCCTCCACTATTTATTTCTGCTTTTTTTAAAATCCCCATGCATCTAGTAATGGTTGGTGGGTAGTTTAGCTCGTCGCCTGCAGCATGCATTATTTCAAAATGTTTGGTTTCTCGCCAAAAGTTACTATTCCTGGACAATCTAATTGTACTTTCAAAGTACTTTTCCTTCTTGTTTTAACTGTGGTTGCTGCTAGCGCTTTGATTCTGCATGGGGAAGAGTTTCTCAGTTATTCACGGCTTCACATGAATTTCGGCACGTCTCAAGAGCTGCGGCAAATAATGTAGGTCGGTCAAATAGATCGCACCACGAGACTTGCATCGATTAACATAAAATGGCTGACTACCCACACGAATCACCACCTCCTGTCTCTTGCGCCCACCTGAGGGCAGCCGTCGCTTTGACTGGGATGCTACTAAACTCATCGCGCGGCAGCATCAAACAGTCGCAAGTTTTTCGGTATTCGGAACTCTTTTCGCAATATAACTAGTCATGGCGCCGAAACCACTGGTTCAGATCAAAAACAGGTCATCTACCCCTCCTAAATATTTGCTATCCACCATTCCACCCTTGGTAAACCTCCAATATAGCCCACCTTTCCTTCATACTCTCGAATTCACATTATGGGTACTAATCTTAGCGAATAGCGGCATCCATTCTTCTACCCGTTCATACGCGAATTACGTTTCGTTGTCCCTTTTCTACGACGGCGAGTTCCCTCTAACACAATAAAAATTCACCCGTAAAGTTATCAGTTTACGAAAGATCTCTTGTTTATCCAACATTATATTGGAATGCATAATGCTATAAATTTACGGTATAACATAATTTGTGGATACATAGGAAAACGCTCACTGAGCAATCCCAATTGCAGTATAAAATACGGATAGCTGTCTGGTCTTCGATCTTTGGGTTGGAGTCCACAAAAACGGTCGCATAGCGGCAGACGATTAGTAACCCAGAAGCATCACCCATAATAACAAGATTGTAGTCTGACTTTCTGGTTTAGTTGTCGTCAACTTTCAAATTTCAGTTTTTTTGCTAGACGGTAATAATAATGGCATTGCTGAAAGGAAACACGCACATTTTCTGACGTAATCGTTCTCCGATCATAGACTTCTATAGCGCTTTTTGGTTCAAACTCTTTCTAGGGTCTTCAAAGACTAGCCATGCAAAAGGAACAGTTGAGTAATCTGCGAAGAAATATCAAAGCAGTCAAAGGATGTCTTAAAGAACAGATACAGTGAGAGAAATGCGGTTGATATAAGCAATTTTCCCCGGCTTCGAATGATTTAAAAATATTCCTGTAGCGTAAATCTGCCTTCGGGAGATTTAACGTACAGTTTGCATTTCTTGACATTCTTGCCTTGCAGATTATTTTGCTCTCTAGAGTGTTAGAGATAAGCTAGCGCAGTTTTCGCAATGCCGAGGATTCCCATATCCTTATGTTATGTGATACACACCATATAGGTGACTTTGCTTTCATATACTGTAGTAATCTAGTCATTGTTGTCTTGGCACCACAGTCAGTGCTAGCAAATACACGTTTAATAGGAGGCCAGGAAATGCGCATCGGCGTTGGTCCCCTGATATTTTCCGGGTGTGTTTCAAAAGGAAACCGATGACTTGGAGAGAGAATGCGGGGAAACTGTTGTGCTAAGATAGCACGTAGATGTGCAAACAAGTGCGGACAATGTATAATATAAATCGATCTGTACTTTGATCCATGCCTCTAACTCAAAAGAAGTAAGAATAGGACACAAACACTCAGTCGAATTAAGGGAACTGTCAGCAGTCAGAGGGGAGGATTGCGTACGCAATATTCCTGCTGTATAGGAAATTCTTGCGCTTGGAAGCTAACTAGTTGGGATATGGGGGTTTACAAAACGAAGTCTGTGTTGCTGTGGACGGTGTAAACTGAAGGTTGGTCACATGTTCAGTCCAGGCAAGGAGAAGCATTGCTGTTACCAAGGGAAACCTTAGTTTTCCATGATGTGCTTCTCTTAAATCTGCCTGAACTACAAGCAGACAAGGCCTTTGGGCGCTAGAAAAAAGTTAAAATAAGCCTACCGGTAGTCCTGAACATCGCTACAGAACCACTGTTAACTGAGCTGGATTATCGCATAAGAATATGCACATAACTACTGGAGTCAGTGCCTACCGACATCAGTTGTTTGGCTGAACAATATACCACAGATTCACGGGATCCTCAATTTTGTGGACACTTTCCCTAGGCAGTACTACCCTTGCATGGTATTACGTGACCAATCGAAAAAAGTTTCCCGGTTAGAATAGGCGTCAAGAGCACCATAATATAGCTGGCGAATACTAACTCGGCAAAAAAGTCAAGGAATCCAGGTAACCTCTCAACACAAATACCCCCTCCCAGCGGCCTCCTCTTATAGTAGTCAGTCACCTTGTGCTCATAAATACGTTTCGTGGGATCTACTTTTACAGTTTTCATTTACTTTTGGTATCATTTGCATACTAAACTCCCAGTTTCAAGATTTCAAATGAGGATCGGGAGGCTTTGGAATTCCTGCCGCCTGACATTTCACTTTGGGATACACCGGGAGGCTCTACTTTACCATGGGGGCGTAGACACGCCCTTTTGCAAATCATACAGCTACCATTTATGAGCAATATTCAGCAAAGCCAATTCGAATAGTAGTATTCATAAGACGAGTTGGCGGGCATAAGTTGCTTTCGATAAATTCCCTTCAGGCCAGTTCATTTATATGGGAAAGGGGTACAGTCAAACATGCCAGTGATTGAAAAATTCATATAAGTTAGTTTCAAAACAGAGGCGGGGCGAGAGTGGAAGGACGCAGAAAGTTGCTTGTGGTTAGTCAACATTTGACCGCGGTAAGCGCGAAGCCTGAACGAGGTCCGTCTGGGCGCACAGGGTCGATTTTCGTAACCTGATTGCGGCCGCTTCTGCTGTTGCTAACAGGCGCTGGCCCCATAGCTTAGGAAAGCTCGAGGGGACTTTATAAACCACAGGAAAGGCTTCTTCGGACTAGATTTCGTCTTTATGGAAGGGGCACGAAACAAGCGAAGTTCGTGCATTGTCCAAATCATGTATGCAAGGAATATCTAAGAAAGGAGACCTGACGGTAGCGTCCGAAGGAGCGTCTATCGGAAGAAAACCTGGTTTGGACAATGCACGAACATTGCTGGTTTCGTATTCCTTCAACAAAAACGAAATGTCGTCCGATGTTCGGCACAACGAGCTACAAAACTTTTGTTCAACTGATAGCATCGAGGAGGGGCTTGGGAAAATCCAGGACTTGCTTCGCGAAAACGGGTATCCTGACAGGTTCACTGCAAAGAACATTGCCGAACGACCGGCAAAACCCACAAAACTGATTGCCGGAAAGCAAACTTTGTTCCTCAAAGCTTCTTTCCAAGGAGACGCTGCAAATTAACTCCCAAGAAGACGCCTTGATCAAGCTGTCTCGAGAAACTTCCCAGCAGTATGGGTTCAAATATCGTTAAGCAGAATGGCATTACCGACAGAGACAAGGGCCTCGTGTAAATCCCGACGAAGCCTTTCGTGTGGTTTATAAAGTCCACTCGAGCTACCCTAAGCTATGGGGCCAGCGCCTGTTAGCAACAGCAGAAGCGGCCGCAATCAGGTTACGAATATCGACCCTATGCGCCCAGAAGGACCTCGTTCAGGCTTCGCGCTTACCGCGGTCAAAGGTTGACTAACCACAAGCAACTTTCTGCGTCCTTCCGCTCTCGCCCCGCCTCTGTTTTGAAACTAACTTATATGAATTTTTCAATCACTGGCATGTTTGACTGTACCCCTTTCCCATATAAATGAACTGGCCTGAAGGGAATTTATCGAAAGCAAATTATGCCCACCAACTCGTCTTCTGAAGGACAATTCGCTTAGATCTCCGTAGGCAGGAATCTAACGATTCGCAAACGGGATGAGGACGCTTTTGTTTTCCGCGTTTATTTCACTTTCATACAACGATCTAGGGTGTGTCCTTCAACTTATCGTAACTTTTACCTTTCCATACTTTGCTCTTGTAATTTCTGAACTTTTAGCCTCAATTATAGCGGAATGGAATGGAGTAGCTCAAATCTGTAATCAACAGATATAAAGCCGTCTCAACGCATTTTTAAATTGAGATCAACATACTGGTTGCTGCATAGGTTTAAGATTCAAACGATATGAAAAGGACGGATCATTCCCAGATTATGATCCTATCACGGACAGCTCAGCCTTACACAGTACACCGAAAGAGTCCTTAACTTGGACCGCGGATACGAACGCTAAAAACCTAGAAGCTTCTGCCGAGACCCCCATCTTCAGATCTGACAGTTTTCATAAGAGGCGTAAAGAATAATGTAGTCTTTGGGGGTTGCGTAAAACAGTCAAGTCGAATGCCCCAGATGATAACAGGTTCAAGGAACGCACAAGAAGCCCGAGAGACATTTAATTCCCCACCCCAAAGGACGAAGGCTGGTAGTTATGATGTAGGCTATAGTCAAAACCATTTTTATTTAACCAGCTAAACCAACACTCTTGTGCTCAGCAAGGCGGTATTGTTCGTAGAGTATGGCAAATATAGAGAGACTGAAGGTCTCTCGATCCTCCGCCCTCTAACCTTGGAGCGAGTAAACATGGTTTAAAATTTCCACCAATCGCTAGCCAAATCTGAGATGTCCGACCTACTAACGACGGCTAACTCGCCAGGTTTTCTCTTTCCGCCGTCCTGCCTAACAGGCAGGCATCCATCCGCAGTCTCGCATCACTTGGCCTCCTCCTCCCCACCTTCATCTTCTCTCCCCCCCCCCCTGGCTCGGCCCATCAGGCCGCGAAACGAAGCACAGAAGGTACGGGATTACGGCAACAAGGACAATAAAAACCCGTGAAAATGTGCGTGGCATTAAAACGATCCGCAAAATGAGCGCTTCCCTGCTTTGTAGTAAAATCACTTTAATTTCGCAAAGCGAAGTACTCAAAAAAGGAGAAGTGCCTAATCTAAAAGATAGGCATTGACCTGTGTAGAAGAGAAAGTAAATAAGTTCACACGCCTTGACCCATGGCAGTGGGGGCAGGAGGCTCACAAAGAGAGAGAGAGAGCAGCTGACGCTAAAAATAGGTACATATCGTAAATTGCGCAAACGGATGCAGATAAAAGGGACGCACTTAAGGGTGGTAACGACAGGCGCACTGCTTTCCACCTCAGCCTTCAAAAGGTCATCGTATGTACTTTCAGCCTGCGTCGGTGAGGCAAGTGGACTATGCAGGTGGGAGAGAGAGAGAGAGAGAGAGAGAGGGACAGGGACGGTGATATCGTGTGCGCCGCATCAGGCTCTCGTCAGCCTTCCCCCGCTCCCCCAACCAAACCCATTCGCCCGTCGGATTGCTGCTGTAGAGCCCAGGACTTGAAGACTTGCGTTTAAGTAAAGTACACATCAGTAATGCGTACCAGCACTTTCTGCCAGTTCATCCGAGTAAATGCATGCATCTGAATTGACCAATTCTCATTCAGCAGTGTCTCTAGGACTAACACCTCATGACCAATTTAGTACTGAGCTCAGAAAAAGAGTGGCGGCAAGCCTATACTTTTTGAAATAAACCTGTTCACTTCAGCCGTTGAATCCATGCTCGTTCAGGTGCACAGGCAGGTAGGCCAACGAATGTAGCTTCAC
>CACRXP010000184.1:295359-305763 GCA_902702965.1 Spirometra erinaceieuropaei | reverse complement strand
AGCGTTGTGAGATGGATTAATCGGATTTCTGCTTGATGGTTCTGGTAAATAATACGGATACCACAACTGAAGGATAATGTTTTCAGCGTCAGTATGCCACTGACAACTTTCAAAGAAATTTTCTAGCTGCCATAAATGACTGAGTTGAAATGCAAAAAGTGAAAATTTGGCACGAACACTAAACTTTACCTGTCATCCGATTTGGTCCAATCGATGCCACCCGGTTTATCCAGCACATTTTCCAACCGTTCTTTGGCCTTGGCGAAGTGCGAAAGATCAGTGGAAAGAATCGCAAACTTGATGACCATCAGTATCTAAAAGGTAAAAACGGAAGGAATCAAAGGGCCCACAGGATCGGGAGTTAAAAAATGATAAAGGATATTGGTTGCGCAGTTTTAGTAAGCTGGCGTAGTTACTCCTGAATTGGTGAGAATAGAGTAAAAGACAACTGATACATTCCAAGAGGAGCATTAGCGCACTGCCATGAATAGGGCGACAAAAAGAATGAAAGTCAGTGAAAAATCTCAAGAAATGTTGACAGAAATTCTGGAATTCGTTTTAGATTAGGAAGGACTCCTTCAGTGGGTCTATAATATGAATTATTTTACAACGTAATCCCATGATATTTCGGTCACACCGGGGTAGTAGTTTTTGAGTGCATTTATAATCGGTCGCTTGTAAAAACCGCACTGGGTAAAAAATGTTCATCATTAATTTATGATGACCTTGTAAATTCAAACATATCTCGGGAAAAATCCTCATAAAACTGTTGTTCCCAATATAGATTTGGTAGAAAATTATGTTTTATTTAAAATGCATACTCGAAGAAAGGGTATTTTTGGGGTTTGAAAAGTTTTTAAATCTCCGATTGATCTTGAACACGATCTGCTGTTTCGGTTTCATTCAGAATTTTCAG
Organism: Spirometra erinaceieuropaei; assembly: GCA_902702965.1. Lineage (NCBI taxonomy): Eukaryota > Metazoa > Platyhelminthes > Cestoda > Diphyllobothriidea > Diphyllobothriidae > Spirometra > Spirometra erinaceieuropaei. The sequence goes on along the minus strand of CACRXP010000184.1, from coordinate 304,847 downwards.
TAAGCAAGCTGTGTACTTTCTCTGTAAGGAAAAACACACACATTCTTCTACGCCACTAAAAATATCAAACAAAGGCCATAAAGTGTTACAACGAATTTAGACTATGTTGCGTGCGTAGTGAGGAGCATTATTAAACAGATAGGTAGGATGCTATTCGAATGGACATTGCCTGGTCTTAGAAAATCTCGTAGATGTAAACTTAAAACCGAAAGATGCTCTTTCTTCGAGTATCAAATTTAAAAAAAAGTCTTTTGATATCAAATGAGTGCAAGAAAGAGTATTTTTACGCGTGCTTTTACAAAGTATTTTTGAAATCATAAGAGCATCGAGAATCGACATAGAGAATGCATTCTAATTGAGTAGCCGTTTGTTCCCGAGTGCGATTTTGTAGACGAGCGAAAAGAAGTGCACTCGAAAGCCAGCATCCTGGAGTGTCTTAAATATCCCCGAATTAGGCCACAAGATAATCAATGCTACAGTCCCACTTAAGTAATCCATCATAATCGAAAGTGCATTTTAGAAGTTCAGTTAACATTTCATGAGATCGGTCGCCGACTCCACGAAAATCGTCACAAGCAACACGAGTCTACCAATGAGTAGGTTCGGGGAAAGAGCAATGACAAACATCAGCTGATTCGATCTGCTATATAGGTAGAAAGGAAGAATTCAGAAACTCATTTTATTAGTGGCAGTCTCTCAGTAAACAACATCAATGAGATGTTGTATTCATATTTTTTCCATTAAGGTCTAAGTACAAGGCATCCCAAAATCGATCTTAACTCGCCAAAAAGATGTACAATAACAGCAGTTTGTTTAACAATATGGAAATAAGTCCTAATGAAGTCGTCAAAATGTGGCTTTTAGGGTCCTATTCCAACTTTTATTTCTTAGAAACAAAGTGAGGCAATTTCGGTGTGTAATACATGCTACCGCCGATGCTGGCAACAATAACTCAGATGTTTACAAAAGAGTTCGATGTCGTCAACAACCAGCAACCTTATTCCAAGCTTATTCGATTATGCTGGACGAAATTACGGTCGCCGATTTTAAAAGTGGAGTTACACCCCCCCCCACACGGAAAACGCTGGGGACACACCGAAGTACTGAGTCTCTCGTAGTGTCGATATGTAACAGCTGGCAATCTGCGAAACACATGTCTGCTCTTTTGGGTTGTACTTATGTAGGGGATATGACGAAACGATTTCCTCTGCATCAAAGCAAGTCGCATAACTGAGGGGAAACGTATAGGTTTAGGTTTTTAGAGAGCAGAAAATTTAGAATATAAGGAAAGCACGGTAGAAATGAAAATCAAATATTAAAATCAACAACGAGGAAGGAGACACGACCGCTGGAACAAAAGCCATATTAGGCTGACGTTTCGGATTCTCACTCAAATCCATCATCAGAGACAGAGTCAGATAGAAGTGGTAACTTGCCCAGATGTTGCGGTATTTATAGGATGTAGTTGCCAGGCGCTACATGCCCATCATTGTTGGCACTTCCCGAGTGCATCACGGCTCGACTGGCCAGGTGTAGGTGTATGCAGTTGTTATGCGCTTGTATGCCGATGAGGATTATCGGCTCCCACACTCATCACACGAAGTCGAGTTTCTGACTGCCGGATTTCGTCATCCGCATGGACTCTTGGGCAATTTGTCTCGCCGACATTGACACCAGAAACAGTGGCATCCGCACGCTCTCCTTGCGACTAGCTACTTTGCCTAGACAAATTCTCAGCGTCAAATGTGGAGCGGGGAGGCGACTGCGCCTATTGATTGATTGAGGACCGAAAACATGACGCGGGCAGTTCGCGGCTCACGCAGTTGTCATCTCTAGCAATCATTTCTGTTTTGTCAAGCGTGAATATGTGGTTGGGTCCCGTTGAATCAGCCGCGAATTGAGAGCTGGCGTCTTTCCTCCTCACTGTTGATGTATGCTCGGCCATCCGCGTCCGCGGCAAGGACACTCTAGCAGTGTGCGAAGACACACTGCAGTGAACCGGAAGACAAAGTTGCTCAATTATAATACTTTCGACTGTTATTCAAAGCCAATGACTAGCCGCGCAACTTCATCAACCGGTGCCTTCGCAATTGAGACGAAAGACGAAATCTAACCAGCCCCAAACTTTTGCGAGCTCTTTCGTACGTGAAGAATGTCTCAAGGGCAGTCAACCGCCTTCTCACACCCCTTGGAATTGGAGTAGCACACAGACCGGAGGCACCCATAAGGCGCCAGATCATGAGGCCAAAAGACCCATTGCAACAGCAAGAAACATCTGGAGTCATTTATCGGGTCTAGTGCAGTTGTTGGCAAAGTAACTATATCGGGGAAACCAGAAGACTACTGTGGACGCGGATGATCGAGCATATAGCAACAGTGGGGAGGAAGGGCTACATTCTATAAATACTGCAACACCTGGGTAGCTTATCACCCTTATTTGACCCTGTCTCTGATGGTGGATTTGAGTGAGAATCCGAAACGTCAGGCTAATATAGCTTTTTTTCCAGCGATCGTGTCTCCTTCTTCGCGACTACTCCCTGGAACTCGCCTCTTAGCTTCTGTTAGTTAATAATAAAGAGTTATGCCCAGTCAGTTATGTGCCGATAAGCTAGGAGAAAATCAAATTTGCAAAAAGGACCCCACAAAAAACTGTGGACCGTCAATTGGGCGTCGCACAAGAACTTGTAAAATGCATAGGCATGCAAGGCGACAAGGGGGCGACAAAAAGGACAGGAAACTGACCCACGATGAGCAAACGGCCAGCTACGACAAAAACAGTCCGTCAAAACAGGATTTGATGTCGTAGACATGCCAAATCCTATACTGTGCATGACTTAATTGTTGAAGTATATGAGCTTGGCGGTCGGTTCTTCTGACCACGCGCGGCAGCTTCAGCAAAATCATCCAGGACCGCCTTTTTGTTGATAGAGAGGCTGAGGGACCTCGTCGTCAACACTCCCACCAGCAGCATCACCACTAATAAAAAGAAGGCATGATCGCTCGAGCAGGAGCTTTATTCACCTGACGTTTCAGAGTCACAGTGCAGTCCACCATCGAAGACGGTTGTAGATAAGAGTGATGGACGCACAAGGGGTGCAGTGTTTGCAGAATGCGGTTACCATGCAACCACATGCCCACTCTATTTAGGAGCTTCCGCATTCATCGCTGGTGATTGTAGCTGGTACGATGATCGCTTATTCGTTTATTGTCGCAATTTCGTGACTGCTGTTGAATGCCGTGTGTCTATCGCCATTACCTACGACCGTCTCTGATGATGGACTCGGGGGAGAATCTGAAAAGTCAGACCAGTTAAAATCTTGTTCCGGCAATTGTGCCTTCTTCCCGACCCCCATTGGAACTCGCCTCTTCGATTTTATCAGCAAGTACCACCATCGTCAACACAGCACTCACCGTTACTTGGTGGTCTAAGACGGAGTTACCAGCACTGCAGCAGTTACTTGCTCTTAAGCCGGCAGTTAATTCCACGAAACTCTGTGCTATAATACTCCTTTAGCAGGCTAAAGCCAGAGTTTCTTAACGACAGTGACCCCATTGTCGAGTAAAGAAATCTTTCATGCTTGGCTTATTGTCTTTCGAATGTCCAGAAACGAGAAATTACATAGACTGTCTTAGCTTTCCCAATTCGTGAATGAACACAAGCAGATACTCTGCATCCTAGATGAGTGAAACTGTGGACGCTTTCCATAAGGTGTTTGGATATCCTGAAACAGAGTCTTGTCTGCCCTGATTTTATTATCCGACATTATCGGTTAACGTGTATGTAGTTCTATTTAGAGCACATTTTACGTAAATACAAAAAAACAATTTGTACTCCCAAAATTGCAGTGCAACCATATCGACTTATGTCGAAAATATAACTGAAAATGAGGAAAAGTAAACAGAACAATGCGGTCACAAAAAGCTACCGGAAACGGGTGTATTTTCCTTCTGAAGTCTCAGTTTTCATAACCTTATTTTCTATCTGATGAATACTTCGTCCTCGCATGATTCAAACTGGCCTGCGGCAAAAATAACCGTCATAGTCGTTCTACTTGCCGAAAAATAAACAACGGGTTGCTCTACAAAAAACTTGACAGGGAAGAATTTGGGCAATCAGGGCATGCCTTAAGGCAGATAGTGCATTGTCGCGAACTCACACAGTCGGGTAGTACTTCACTGCGAGACAGAGACGAAACATGGATTCCTCAAACTAACTCCAGATGCTCTACCTTCGAACTGCGTGGATGCAAAATTTCAATAGGTCAAGTGGATAATAAGGTTGTCTGACCGTGAGCCGAGGCAGGCAGTTTATGGTCATGAATGTAAGCAGAGAAATGCAGCCGGGGAATGTGATCTGTTAGATTCGAAGAGACAAGGCACGACGACCCGCCCCCTCAGAATCTTCGCACTTTCTTTAGGGTGCTGTTCTAAAAAAGTTGAAAGGCAATCCAGAGCTCTGTGGCACGTCTCGATTTTTGACCCCTCTTCGCTATGCGACCGTTTGTAAGGGCTGCAGCATAAAGCAAAAAACCTGTATTACATGCCGTAATCAGGTCGTATCCGTGACCACTGCCTTCTGATGACTTGAAAAGTTAAAAGGACATTGACTGATTGAAAATCCTTGGTGAGGAACCCTAATTTACCAGGTAAAATGAGACCTCTACTGGGCTCATATTATACAGACAGTCACGAGGTCAGTGACTATTGGGGTATAGTTATTTAAGTTGCCACATTCAGCGCCAAATTTACTTGAGGGAATAACTATTTTCGGTTGTTAGGGGGAATAACAACTTCCTCGGTTTAGGCGTTGATGTCATTTCGATCACAACTTCTGTCAATTTTTAAACACTAAATTGGTTAAGCCTCCTTCACTTGTAAAGGACAGGGAAGCTACATTAAATTATTAGGCAGATGTTAATCTACTTTTTGTAAATAAGTGCCCGAAAACGACACATACTAAAAACCTACCTCCAAATAGACGGCGTCATGAAAAGCGGCGAAAATCTGGTTCCCGGGTTGCTGAAAGGCGCAAAATGACGAGCGTCTAGTCAATGCAAAAAGTACCTTACACTGATGAAATAGGAATGACAAGAAAGAGGTGCAGTGGCTTGCCTGAAGTATCGTCACGGTCATATTGAAATGATGATGTTCAAGTGGAGAACTGGTATAGAGAGAGGCGAGAGGTGTGTGGTTTTTGCGTAAATAACTGTTGTCGCGTCCTCGATGATCCAAATCATGGCAGAGGGAAGCCACGAGGAGACAAAATTTCTAAATCATATGAAACCGGATAGAACAGTGAGCTTTGATTCGAAATCCGGACTTCGTTTACAGAATTCTAGAGACCTGGGTTGAAACTGGTGGCGTCAACTATCTGGCGCGAAAGATTTTTTGGGATTTCGTCAAGTATGAAAAGGAAGCACCTGCTGCTGCCACCTGTGAAGAGCCAGGGACCTCCTGACGCGTATATATTGCGTGTAAAGTTTGGATACAAAAAGTATTCAGAGGATAGCGAGATGTCGGAAAGAGAAGAAAACGGTTTATCCGTCTGTTTCTCAGTCCTTGTAAAGGAAACTCAACACAGGCTGAGTAAAATATAGTTAATAAATTATTTAAAACACTCCGAAATGCTGGTCGCCAAGTGTCTAGTTAATGTTCCACCCTTGAGTGCCCGGACGCAAATTTTGTTCCCTGACTAAGACATGAATAGGAGACAGAGATAAGAACCCGACCCCCATACAATACAAGTGGCCTTGCGGTACATTCAACGAAAATTGCGGTTAGGGTTAGGACACGGTAATAGATACGGTTCCTCGAATTTATTGGAAGGCCTCTTGTACTAGGGGAGGGTTACTATTCTCGTGCCTTTCTAAGACATTAACCAGATGTTGGAAATTCTTGAAGTATTTGCTGTACCGTATTAAATTTCTGCAATAATTCTGGGGCTTCTGCCACTGAAACAATTCTGCACATGCTGCCTTTCCGGATTTGCGTGTTATGAGAGGCTCTTTGATAAAGCTGTTTACAAAGGAATTCATTTCACTTCCCACTCCATCAGGTCAACAGGCCATTTTGACCCCTTTCCAGAAGAATATTTTTTTCTTACTGATGGGCTCATTTTGGTTGCTTTCTGTCATTACTATTCCTCCACCACTTATAATTTACTCCCGAAGTCTCCGCCTCCTTCCACCTGCTGTGAATGTGCACCTACGCATAAAACGACGTCACCTGTTAAGCCCTTTCAATACCCCTCCTAATGAGGCCAACCGCAGAACTCCGAAACAAAAAGCGGCTTTTCGCTTAACTTTAGTTAATTTCGAGCTTTACCCTGAAGATAAATGCCTATGTTGCTTACTATTAGTCATGTGGTGGAAGATGCGATTGTGTTGAAGATCATGAAAAAGTATAGGGAAGCTTTTCTCACTAAAGAGCAATGAGTCGCAGAAAAAAAGCATTAAAACGTTTAAGTTAGAAATTTGCTGCTACTGAACCAAAGGCATCTGCGATCCCTTGAAGGAAAATTAAAGAAATAACGGTAATATCAGTGGAAAAGATGAAGCGCGTGGTTGTGCCAGACAGTTTTTTTAAAGATCTAGCCTTCTGGAACTTCTAAAACGCGTTTTCGAGTAGAAAGGATTACCTAAGTGGAGTTGTTGCATTGATTAGCGTGTGGAATACTCTCAAGATATTTCAGTCGTATCAGGATGTCGCCTGAAAAAATAACTACACTCAATTTAAAGTGACTACTTAAGTAGGAGGATTTTTTCCATTGATTTTCGGTTTGTCTATTAATTCCAATAATTTGTGCAGAAGACATGGCCAAAAATATCCCATCTCGTACTCATTTTATGGCGAATCACGTTTTCTTCAAATTTTGAACTCGAAAATAAGTTTTGGTGGACTTCAAAAGGTTGTTCAATATACTATTAATTGTGAACATGCCATGCTGTTAAATTTTCACTTAAGGTTTCCAAACTACAAGCTGCGTACTTTCCATATGAAGAGAATTCTATATTCCTCTATGCAGTTGAAAATATGCCATAAAGGGCTCATCAAATTTTGCAATGGATGTTGACTATGTTGCAACGTTTGCAATGGAGGTTGACTATGTTGCATATTTCATAAGGTGTCTTCATAAACGGTCAGACGCGAAGCTACTTGAGTGCGCATTTCAGTTTCAAAATATTTTATTAAAATTCTTCTGAGACCGAAAGGTGTCCTTTGTCCGGGCATAAAATCCAAAGAAGACGTAAGTTACTACTAAAGGAGTACAAAGAGAAACAGTTTGGTACATGTTTACCATGAAATGTGTTCGAATTCCTAAGTGCATGAAAATGAATGAAGAAACCCCACTTTTTAAAAAGTCACTGTTTACCAACTGCAGCTTTTGCCGACAGCCGTAAATAAGGGCATGTAAAAGACGACTTCCTAGCGCGACTAAAACATTTTTAAAAAATGCGGCATGATAGACATTCTTAAAAACCCCACTTAAGTAATCTATCATAAGTGAAAACGCATTTCAGAATTTCTGTTAACATTTCATGAGATTGGCCACTCACTGCAAGTCGAGGTTAATGTGAGTCCGTGCTTATTGCCAGAAGGACACAAAGAGACTAACCGTTTTAAATTCGGCCACTTTAAGGGGCAGTGAGCGTTTTGTAAGTCGACCGAAGGAGAAGGTATATGTTTAGTCATGAGCAAAGACGAGGGAAGAAGGGACTTGTCTATCTAGTTGTGAGTGAAATGAAGAAAGTGTCACCTTAAAGAATCGAAAGAAGAGGTAGAGTGGAGAAGGAGGCGCATTGAACATAGGACATAATTCTACATAAACTGTCAGTTCTTCCGGATTTGGATAAATGCGTCCAGGAGAGGAGAAAATTACAGTTGTTGGTCATTGCATCTGTACGTTGTTTCATTTTAAAAAAGGATATCTGTAGGAGGTAAACAGCGAGAAGAACTGACCTCTAATTTTGTGAATTTTGCATCTTCTCTATTGACAGATACGAAAGTTGCATGAGCCACCGAGAACGCGTGGAACCAGTTGTGGTAAGTCACGTTCCGATAGTTTTTGCGCACTGTCAGCGCAAACCGGACCATTGCGGTTTCGTCAATCCTGAGGAATATAGAGCAAAATCAGCAATCAGCACCACTTGTGTCACAGCTTCTCGCCTGAAGTTGGTGCAGACGGCGCCAGATAGTGCACCTATGCTGCAAGAATTCATCCTGATGACAGGCCAAACAATGTGGAACACGCTAGAGACATCCCATAAGACAGCAGTAGTAACGTCTGCACGTCATCAATGCTTTACAGCATTCAGTTCACAACAGAGGTCTGTAAGTCAACCTTCGTCCCAATAACATTGAGAGGTAATACCTCACGGCGGAAAAAATGTCCATGATACTTATAGGAAGTCAAAAAATTATGACGCGTAGGGAATTACAAGTCACTCACTCCATCAGCAATAATTGCGTCAATGATAGAAGAAACTGAGACCTGCGTAACAGGCTTCCCAGTCAGACCATCCGCTTTGCCAGCATAGAGTCTTGTCAGCGCGTGTTGGAGGCCTGACAATCAATGACTAAACAAATGCCAAATTTACCCATGCTGGACTAACGACATTCAAAAAGCTTTTTTCAAGGCAACTGGTGTGCCCTTTTTTGGGATGAGGTGATCAACCCTTGTTAGCTCCCAAGGGATAGAAAATTCCCAGCAGATGCCGGGCGAACGTGTGCTAGGATAAATGATGCCAGTTAACGCCACTGCAGGAAGAGTGAGAGCAGATGACTATGCCACTACGAAGAAGCAAGAACCCCACAGTAGCGAAAAGTAGATGAAGAGAAATACAAACAATTGCCTTCCTTTGTAACCAGTTAATCTGTTCGAGAGTCTGTTTTAGCGTTCGCAAGTCCGTCACAACTCTATGCTACTCAGCCGATGGCTGCCTGAATTACCATTAACTTGACATGCCGATTTGGATTTCTTGATTATGATCATTGCAAAGACTAGTGGATATCCTTTAACAAGAATTTCAGAGCGAACGCAATCGACCGGTAGGCTGACAATTATTTATAAGGACACCTTCCAAAAAGACTAGACATCGTTGCGAATGACTAAAGACCGCATTCTGTACCATAGGGGGAAAATTTGTACGCAAAAACTCGCGAAGTGGGTCATAGGCAGATTTTCTTGTTTTCAAGACTGCAAATAACACACAGTAGTTAAAGTGCTTATCTTCCTTCCAGCACAAGGATCTCTCAAGGAGGGTTGTGCAAGATACGCTGAAACTTATTAAGCAATAACTGAGACTTCAAACATGGTCGCATATGCACGTTCGAGCGTCGCAAACGATTATGTCCACCGTGTGCCTCCAGGGACGATGGGCACAGGACGATGACTTGAGCGTGAACTGGTTTATGGTGATAGTAGGCTTGCGCTGTATCTACCGCACTCTCTCTTCTCGTACTCGCCTGGGTCCGGTGTCAAGACAGGG
>CACRXP010000184.1:272020-291839 GCA_902702965.1 Spirometra erinaceieuropaei | reverse complement strand
CTTTCACGCACTACTTGGACTTTCCGCGACGGCCTAACATGGGCTGGCCGAACGAACATCGCAGGAGGTTACATGGACGATGGTCGCTGTTACCCAACCTTCCCCATCGTTACACACGTACACCTGAATATACGGCATACATTCCCATTATGGCAGTTTATTACAAAACAAATCACTTTTAAATAGGATAAGTCTGCACAACATGGAACAGGAACAGTTCCCAGGCATCTGTCAAAAATCTGGAATTGAGGCCAAACCAAAGACGATGCTGTACTTCGTCTATGTGAACCCACACAACTCGACCAAATACAGGGCCTCGCTCGTGGAGTTTCCTTTTCAGTCTACTCCAGTATGCCTCAATGGCATTGGTGTGCAGTCCGGTGGTAGGGTCCTTGAAGTTCTTTGAGTGGTTAACAGAGAAATGTAGATAACCTTCTGAGCGAAGACGATTGTAAGCCTTCCACTCGTCCGTTACCACTATACTGCCTTTGGCGACCCATTTCGTAATAACGGAACGAAGAGCGGGCCAACTACGATCATTCACCTGTTCAAATAAGGCTTTCCGTTGTCTAGTATCGTACATCTCGACCAGCCACCACCCATAAAACCCCTATTACCACCTGTCCCGTAAGACAGGCTGCTTTGGTTAGGCGGATTTTTCTGGGTGCCCTCTCCCGATTGTTACCTACGATTCTCCCGACTGGCGTCCGCCTTCTCTTTCCATTCGGGACCGGGTCTGAAGGTCTTGGTAGCCAGCGTCTAACTCGCGGCCGAGCCTATTTGCGAAAAACACTAAAAAAACGAGCAGGTGCGACGCTATGTCGTCCTGTCGTGCTTTGGAGTTCAGTCTAGAGCCCCGCAGGCAGTCGCAGAGAGACTATTTGTATAGGAAGAATAATATTACTGAGATGGGACTGAGGTGGACATCTTTGGCTTCATAACCGTCACTTACCAACAATATTCAGCCCCAGATTTAGAACACCTGGGATTCGAACCCGAAATGTTGATCAGTGAGTCAACCGCCATACCAAATGAGCTATGGGTACGCCGTCTTGTCGATTGCGATGAGGAATATTAACAAGGTTACGAGACATGACCGTCCCATCGTGCTTTGTAACTTATTCGGTGGACTCACTTTGACCAAAGGCAATATTTCCTATCAAAGCCAGATCAATACAATAAGGGATATATTTGTTATTCTTCTATAGAATATGTTTAAACAAACAAAGCTAACAAAAATCAAATGATGCTACTTAAGCAGTCATTGTTACCGGGCGTGATTCTTGCAGGCGGCCGCAACGGATCACACTCAAAAGCCGCATCATGGCGTGACTGGAACATTTTGCATCATGCTGCAGTTGCGGTATAGTCAATATTATAACCACACTTAAGTAGTCCTTCCTAACTGGGGAAGCATTTCAGGATTTCGGCTAAAATTTCATGATTTCATTTAATGGTATTGCATGTGTGGCTGGAAGATGGCTCAGCGATCAGGATACAGAAAATGCTTATCAGTTTGCGCATTGGGGCCCAATCCGAAGCTCTCACAGGCTGTCACAGCAAGAGTAATAGTGATGAAGAAGGAGAGCGGAAAAAAGACTCACAAGACCGGCGCGGCCCTTTCTGGCTTGTCAGCCATCATCAGGCAGCCACAGCCACTCCCAGGCGACAGTCACAACCTGTCTTTTCAGTCTTTTTTAAGTAGGGCGCAGTGATTAGTTTGTCTTCTGGAGCAAAATTCTTTTTATCATGCATGAACAAAACGGCCACCAACTGTCACCTGCACGACCTTCTGACATTTTCACATGCTTACAGTGCTCGCATGTGCTGGAGACAAAAGTGCGCTTCCTTGTGGCTCCGCCCAGTTTCGAACTGGGGACCTTCTGCGTGTTAGGCAGACGTGATAACCACTACACCACGGAACCACGCGTGCAGAGCCTGACAATTTATTCTTTAGCCTACAACTCCGTAAATGCCGTCACAACGCGCTGCGCTGAAGCATCTTTAAATCATTGGACGAGCATGTTACGGAGCTTGGTCAGCGTCCTCCACCATATTACATTATCGCTAGGTTATTTCTGAAATCCTGAATATTTCCGTTTTCGCTTTCCTTCTTTTGATATTTCCTGGCGTCATTCAAGTAATGTTCATTCCCTTCGAAATCGGTTTGGCTGTCCTATGTGTAAATGCGGACTTTGACACGCCACTTTTCATCGCCAGCTGGAGATGCCCACTTTTGGCTTGTGCAGCAAGGCAATACAGTGCGCAAGGTGATTTAGTCTATGCTAGGCCTGTAGCGCAAACCAGAGATAGGCCCACTGCAGGTATTTGCACAGTCTCGAAGAACTTCGTTTATAGTTCAACGACAGGACACTCGGCGCGGTCTCGGTAAGCCATTGATTCAACTTCGTCTAACGGCAAAAAATTAACCCGGCAGTATGAATTCCTGTTTCTCATGGTGAACATCAAAAATGACTGCTTCTTGCCAGTAACAGTGTTCGACTTAAATGCTTCAGAACTAAAAAGTCCGGATTTGGAACGGTCTTCTCCTGGCCTGGAGTCAAATTATGACGGCCGTAAGATGAAACACAGACCCGAAATGACTATTTGAGTCTCCCCTGAGTTACCGGCCACTTTCACTGTTTTATCCTTTCAACCACTTTCCCTTATGGAACCACAGAACCGTTACGCTCACTCTTACCGTCTACGTTGAACAAACGCCCCTCGCTATAACGCATATCCTTCTTGGCCGAAATTCAGCATCTCAGTATCATAGCGTTCCGTCTAATGGGGTGCTATAGCCAGTGCATTCAGATTCTGAGTTTGTAACTGATCTTAGATCATCAGCAAGTGCTTTATGTGACTAACAGGATGACTTTGAATGAATAGCCATAAGCCCTATGCGTTAAATTTTGTATTTGGTCACACAAAGGCTTTTCTAAATCAGGCGAGTAGGGGAAAGACAAAAAACGAAGTGTACAATGTATCAAAATATCAATAATTTTGTTTGCCGACGGGGCAAAGCCGGACTTACATATCCTTGCCAACCAACTCGCGAGCCATGTAAATGAAACAGGCCGGTTGGTCGTCATCCGGCATGTGCCATGGTGAGAAGAGCGGGCTAGGCATGAAGGAAAGAAGTGGGCCTTGGTGATCGGATACAGATACTGTGCAAATGCTAGATATTTCAGGACCATAAAAACAGGTAGCAGAAGCTGCCTGGTATCAACCCAACAGCCGCCTCACTTATGAACAACGCCATAAAATGATCCCAGGTAGGCTGGACTCTAAGGTGGAGCCCAAAATAGCAATGTACTGCTTTCATGACTTAGTTGTGGACGGTCAGACTCATAGAAGAAACGTTAGTAATTTCGTGGCAAAAGAAAAAAGTGGGAAACATTTAAGATGCCAATGTTAAAAAGTATTCCGCGTGGCCAACCGGCCTGCGTATCTCTATCATCACGGGGCTTGCATAATTGGGTAGGGAAGTGGAGATGGCATTAAAGGTGGGTGAATGGTGTACGTTACTCGTACGTAATATATGCATAACTGCTCTCCTCCTCCTCTTCCTCCCCCTCATCCTCCTCCTCCTCCTCCTCCTCCTCCTCCTCCTCCTCCTCCTCGACCTCCTCCTTTCCCCGCTCCTTCTTCCATAGTGATCCAAGGGCGAGGATAGGTCAAGACGACAGTGGACGAGACAGTGCGAAATATTTTGGCAAGAAGTTCCCGTCGACGCCTTCCTTTAAACGACCGGCTCTTGGCAAATAACTGGGTCAGAATGTATTCAGATCCTTCAGATCCTTCTTCTGTGCCCTGGCTGCAGCCTACGTGGCTCGTGTGCTTAAGCCCTTCGGCGAGGACCACTTCATAATGTTCTCAGTAGATCACGATACAAGCTGGAATTTTTTGGAGCTGATTCCTTTCGCCTCGCTAGACATTCTTGATGTAAGTCACCCAATTTCTGCCGGTGGTGGTGGTGGGGCCTTAAAGTTTGTTTGCGTCTGCCATGACATGATTCAGCAAACCATGGCCTTCGCGGCCTGGTGTGCGCTAGCAGTTCTCTGGCACCTAGTTCCCTCCCGTAGATGCGCATGTGCGTCCGCTGGGTATACAGATCGTGAGCATGGTTGTCCAGTCGTGCACCTCTTTCTGGCCCGTTTGTCTTATTAATGATTAAGATCCTGGTTAAATGCTTTTTGTGTGCCAGGGAGTGTGGAGCGGTACGCCTAGGTGCGGGTCCGGCCGCGCCGTCCATCTGCACCCTCACTCATCTCCTTCTTCCATCGTGATCCAAGGGCAAGGATAGGTCAGGACGACAGTGGATGAGATAGTGCGAAATATTTTAACAAGAGTTCCCCGTCGACGCCTTCCATAAAAAGACCGGCTCTTGGCGAATAACTGGGCCAGAATGTATTTATATGTGCGGAAGGCGGCTATCGACAGACACATGGAAGACAAGGATGGACATTCCTGGCTTACTGGCCGTCATCAGACGACCTTGCCCAAATTCAGTTTTGGTGGTACTCGATGTTTGAAGCCAGATTCTTTTAGTTATTGGGCGTTAGTAAACCCAACGTTCTTACCATTAAGTTACGGGTTGGTCTTCCTGGGAGTCGTGATCGGGAATATAAGTTATTGCACAATGCAATATAAGTTATGTCGAAAGTGCCTTCACCAGTCAGATTAACGGACATTCTCGTCCCGTTGTGCCTTCGGGCTCCATCTAGAGCCCCGTAGGCAGTCGCACATCGTCTAGTAATATAGGCAGAAGACGACTACCGACAGAGAAGAGGAAGGCTGGGGTGACCGTTTCTGGCTTATTAACCAAAAATATACCACTTCATCGAGCTAAAGGACACTGGTCAACCTTTATCTGGTATCAGCCTACAGTTGCAATGACGGCAGGTTTCTCGCTGCTGCGCCAGGCAGAGCTACGTGAAGCTACGGATGTCAGCCGGGTTCCGAGAGGAGTTGGAGTATACGGTGGTTACGTCAAAGCCAAACCGTGCTTTTAAACCAGGGCAGATATTAAAGCAGCCAACCGGTTAGAGGTAGTGCGTAGGGTGGCTATTGACGATAAAAATTCCCTGTGAAGCGGACTTATGTCGTCATTTGCAGAAGCCAAATTTTTATTTTGCAGGGATTTCAGTCACTGAGAAGCGAAGAAGGGAATTTTAAATTTTGCTCGACCAGTCTTCAGGCACCCCCTTTTTGTTTAAGGGGGAAAGCGCGCCCACTTATGGTCTTGACGCAGGAAGCGGAGAATCGTTCTACACTTTATACAATGCTGACTTTTCGTTGGAGTTCATTTCCGCTTGAAATGGACTAAGGCCTTGCCGGAGGGACATCTAAGGGCAACACCGTCAGTGGATTTGCTTCACTCGGCAGTCGAGCCCAGCAATACCCACAACCTTTTTTATAGCATTCATAAATGCAATTTCTGTCTATGGGCCCACTATCAACGCTAATAGCAATGAAAAGGTTGAGTTCTACGGTCGTCTTCCTAAATTCCTGTCGTTATTCCATACAGTGACATCAAAACTGTAGCAAGTGATTGGAATTCTCGCACCGAAAAAGCTTTCCAAACCTCCCCGGCAGGTTTGCCACCGGTACTTGGTGCAATGAGGACAATTGAATAATCCTTCATTTTGCTTAAAAAAAATAAGAGACCGGCTAAGGCTGACACATGGTTCTAGTACCAAAAAACACACTTGATGGCCTGGCGCTTAAATGACATGACAATCGCAGTCCAGCTCGGATACATGCATGTCAGCATGCACTGTGGATTCGTCTATCTATCTACATATCTGAGACGTCATACACGCGAGAGCCCATCGCTCTCGCATCCCAAGGCATTCCATAAAACCACTCAACCTAAAGCTTTGTTGCGTTGCAACAGCTGGTCACCTTGCTTTGCTGGGTGATGACGTTCCGCAGTCTACCGTGTATGAGAAACGGGTACTATTCCGGAATACCATAGCTGAGACCGCTTATGCGCTTAGATACCAATAGGCACAAATCCCATAATTGAGCATCAGCCAGCAGGAGTGGATGACACACAGTCCGCCTGAATTTGTGGAGGTCCTTGTTTCGAGGCACCGTTGCTGATGCTGGGTTCGAATATGAATTAGAAATGTCGATTGCATAAAATCCTTGTTCCGGCGATCGAGTCGCCTCTAACTCAACTGTTATCCGAAATTCGCCTTTTCGCCTGTGTCGGTAGGATGTGATGAAGAAAGATCTTGAAATTATGCTGGACCCAGCGGATGGCGTGCTGTGGGCTCAGCCGTCCATCGCCGAGTATTAGTCGGCCCAAATTTTGAAGTTGACTAAACCGTACTGGTGCCGGACGGTACGACTACAGTCATGTGCATTACCACTGCTTGAAGTACCTTCAAAGACAACACTATGTGCAGACAAATGCAAAAGGAGGTGGCACAAAGCACGCTAGAGGACATAGGCGTGAATAAGTATTAACTTACTTGTTAAGTCCAACGAACTTATCAGGAACTGGATGGGCTGTGGAGTACGCCTGCACTTCGAAATCGCTGGCAATGTTGTGGTGCAGCATGATTTCCATTGTGACCCGGCACTTTTGCTCAGCACGGTACATTTTCTCGTGTATCTACATTTGGCCAGAAATAGGCAATTACCATTCACTTAAAAAATCACTAGCGCTCTCCGCTGTTATAAATTGGCAGAAATTTTACAATGAACACGTAGGCCTTCATTCATATGTCAACTAAACTGCCACACCACAAAATGTCATCTTCTTGCTGATTTTTACTTTAAGATGTCAATGTGTATACGCCCGTATACGCAGCCACGAGTGAAAGTCAAGCGTTGGACGGCCGCGACTGGCAAGTGCAAGCTAATCTATCCAGCAATTTGCGAATCGGTTTGAAGAAAAACTCGCAACTAAAATGCTTACCTCCCTAACGATAGTTCGACAGTAGCAAACAAAAGGACCCACCATCGTCCACGTAGTAGGAGTAAGGGGTGAATTGCGCGTGAACTTGCTTATAATGGAACCGACTTGGTCTGCCTTTTACACTGCTTGCTGAGCGCGGGTCTCCCAATCACTGGATAACAATTATAATTTTATAAGTTTAGGCTCCTTCAGCATTTCTTTTAGGTATAATTTACTACTGCCAGCCAGTAGTCGTATCTTTCTCGCCTTCATGGGTCTACTCATGCATGCGCCATTCCTGGCGGCAGACAAGTCGGAAATAGTCATTCAAAGCGTCGTGTGCTTTGCCGGTAATACTTTCCGCATAAATAGCTTGATTCTGAACAGGTACATTCTAATATACACTCTTGACAGCTAAAGACCGGAGCAAACTACCACAGAACAAGTATGCTGCTGTCGGAAATCTGACTGATGTCTTCAGCAATCAGAAATGGCGATAGAACTAAGAATAAAGTATATATACCTTCGTATGGCAACCTGCGCTAATGTTTTTGACCAGCGAAAAATTTGCTGCCCCTAAATTTCGTTAGCCCAATGACATGAAACCGAAAAATAAAAAAGAAGTTTTGCAAAGTAAGTGTTACCATGATAAGTATTCATCCGGATGAGAGCTTCATTAAATGTAGAAATTTTTGAGTTACCTTAGAAATTTGCAAAGCAATGCCGCAGAAAACGGAAAAGTCCATTACAGCCTCAAGATCAGCCTCGTTGAAACTGCCCACGGTTTTGTTCAAGACTTGCATTACAGCTTCCACTCTAGGACGAGTAAAACGGTGGAATATACGGAAAGAATAAAAACTACATAAAATGACGAGTTAGCGTTTACTTATGACAACGTGCCTCCTACATAAAAGAGGGAGACTGGCCCACCATCACCAGTCAACCATAACTCCAACCCAGTCTAAGCGCCTGAGATGTAGGCACGAGTTAGCGGTTCACTGAGCATTTTTAACCTAAACAATCCTCCCCCCGTTTGGTCTGCAGATCTCCACTCTATGGGTTGCAATCGTTTTCGGAACACTACTACTTCTATTCTATCTCAATTATTGCATGAATGGACTGGGTTGAGGGGGAGTTATGCGTGAAGATGACGTCAAAATATGATAGGCGATCAAATGCGATAATACTGAGCGGACTCTGAAAAAAGGACTTGACAGACTATGTGAATAGTCTGATAAATGGTTGTTGAAGTCTTACTCTGAGAAATGTGTCGCACTGCGAATCCAAGCAGAGAAGGCTGGCGAAAAAATGATCGTCGTCAGTACTTCCTTGACGGACGACGCCTGTCGAATGTGAGTGAACAAAAGGATCTCCAAATAACTATTTTCTCGTCTCTGAAGCTCTCCTGAAATTATGCCTAGGCGGCCGAAAAGTCGTCCGGTGTTCTTTTGGCCATTAAAAGAACTTTCGTATATATAGATAAGGAGGAATTTGAAAAAGTATACGGGCCAATGCCCTTTCAAAACTGAAATATAGAATTTAGGCGTAGCGCCCTGATAGAAAAACACAAGTCGCTGGAAATGGTTCAAAGAAGGGCGACAAAAGTCGTGGAGGGCCTAAAGTTTTCATGATACACATGGAGACTTAATGCGCTTGCACTCCTTTCCCATGAGTACAGGCAAATCCGAAATCCGGATTGTGAGTAATTGGAAGTATGCCCTGCACCTTGATGCTATCTTCGCACTGACCACAACAACTAACCTCTCCCAAATTTCGAGGAACTTTACCCCGCTTGGTGTTCGTCGCAACTCGTTTTCACGGCGAGTTGTCGATGCCTGAAAATGACTTCCCGAGGACGTAATAATGGCGGACATAACAGAGGCATTCAAGCGTAAATTAAATCCTGTTTTTGATGCTGGATGCGGGTGAGAATCCGAAACGTGGGGTTAATAAAGCACTTGTTCTAGCGACTGTGTCTCCTTCTCTGAGATATACATTTATTCGAAAAATACCGCTCACCGGACGGGAAAGTTCTCTTGCCCCAAGTCAATTTTGCTCATACCTACCGCCCACGCGAATGGCTATTATTTCACATTATTCTCGACAATTGAGGGGGTCCGTGTTTCAGTTCCCATCGTTAGATAATATATTGCAAAGTGCACATGCTACCGAAAACACTAAAGTAACATGTATTGTACGTATCGATTTCAATAGGGTTTTCAAAGACAATACCTGTTACCCTTAAATGTACTCAATTATACTAAACTATGAGCGACATCATCGGACTTACGTTGATTTCAGGACAGAAATAAGGACATCCGATTTGTCTTAGAATCTACCGTGGTTAAGTTTGCCTGAGCGAAAGAAGCCTATTCTGCTTGCATATGCACAACTCTCGTTCAGCACAGGGAACATTTTTTTGCTACTTCTGTGTGTTACATACACACACAGATGCCCTTGATATACTTAGAGCTGAGGGTCAGCGGTGTAGTAACGGAATAGAAACCGGTCTCTGAGGAGGTACTTTTACTCATCTGATGGTTCACGTTCGTTCTTGTGTGCATTACCAAAGAAAGAAGATAAAAAAGGAACGCGGATGCTACATACCGTAGGTGCCTTAACTCATGAATTGTCGAGACTGAAATTTGGGTAGGTAGTATATACTGAGGCACAGAAAGCCTTTTATTAAAGAATTCATTTCAGACCTGTCCTTTGGATAAAAAAACAGGACAGTTTTACGCAAAATTGGATGTTTCTAAATATTCAAACAATTTTCTACGCCACAAACTATCAGAGGTCAGGACGACTTATTTATGCACGTTCTTATAAAAGACTAGTAATATAAGCAAGAAAAGTTTCGATTAAGTCCCTTCTAGAATAAAAACCAACAGTTCTTCTGGTTGACCTCAAAAAGGTCTGTCTACCCGTATTCTAACCGGCCATTCTTTTGCGGCCATTAGAATCTAGAGGGTTGCTAAACTTGGCACTATGTCGACCCTTTGGCTAATTAGACACAATAGCAACAGGAACCGTTTATTTTCCTTCCGTCATACCTCCGTAAAACTGTCAAAAACTTTGTGCCAATCCAAATTTCAACATGACTTTTCCGTGGTCTGTACGATTTACGATTTCGAAGACTTCTGCACAGTTAGTGTTTTAAGTAAAACTACAAAACGTATATAACGTGGTTCTAAAACCACAGTGTTGGAATTCAAGTTCATGCAAAGTAATGGTAGGAAGGTATATGTTTCATGGATCACTTATCTGGAGGATATTTACCTGTGGTTTAAAATCGCCACAAGGATTTGTACCTTTTATCTATTTTAAATGGCCAAACCGTGTAAACTGAGGATGTCATCGCAGGCTTACGACCGAGACCGCAGTCCGTGCATATGGACACCACAGCTCATTTAAACAGTGAAAACTATTAGTTTTGATGGTTTAGAGAGGTGTACCCGCCAACCCCACTAAGCAGTTGCAGCACTCAATTCCAACAGAAAATTCTTGATCATAGGACGGAGACTGCCATGTTATTGTATACTGCGGCTATTTAAATATTTAATATTACTATAACAAAGTGAGTAGTGCGTTTCTTTGGCATATTAATTAGAAGATCTGTTGGCCTGGTGGGTTTTCCACTGATGGGTACCACAAGTTCTATGCTTCTGTTTGTCAAAATGCTGTCCGGAGTCGCTAAACATCTCCAATTGCACTAACACGGTGGGCAGAGTGCTCCATTTTTGTCCAGCTCTCCTCGAAAAGAAAGCAGAATGCTGGTTTGTATGAATCGTTTTCATCTCCAACTTTTTACCTACGTTTTCGATGACCCGATCTGGGCACCGGTTAGGCAACTTCCTAATGGCCATTGTCGCAATATAAATTGCTCAGTATCTGGAAAGTCCAGATTTGCTCGACTCTGTCCTGCTCATTATTAAAAAGAAATGCAGTTGGCACGGACAGCCGCGGCTTGTGGCCAATAAACTTTGTCATGATGACCGTTTTTTCGGCGTATTTATGGACTCCTTCTAACGTCTATACCTAGTTATTTAACTTCGTGGTTCAGATTTTGCACAGCGTACTCCGGTTACGGTCAAAAAAAGACTCAACAGATTTTGTTGAATAGATTTTCAGTTCGGTCGCTGGACGTACGCCACATAGCTCTCGTTGATGCAAATGATCATGTTGCTGCTTTGGTCACCTTCTATGATAACGCAAAGTCCCCGCCGACGCATCACCTACGACGAATCTTTGTTGCCGTCGGAACACAGAAGCACTTGATCAAGCTTGAAAGGTTTTCTCTGGGATCCATCCCAAATAACCTGTGACGTAGGCATAGAGACGTGACAGTCAGATGTCCTGTTGAAATTAAAATAGATAATATTGGCGACGTGTGTTCCATGTAAAGCCCTCGTTACTTTTCTCATCCTGTTTTGCAGACTAAAACGATATGATCACCTTTAAATAACGCCACGTTCATATCATCTAAATTATGTTTTTGTCCGACAAATAAACGCAGCTGCCGTCTGAGAAGTTTTCCATCATCCTACCGTCAATTTACGTTGGGCGCTATGACCGTGCATGTTGGCTTAGACGCGTGAGTCTTTTTTGAGCATCGGTGTAGCATTCGCCTGAAATATGATGGAGAGGGGCTTGATCGGTTTTCCTTTAACCTCCCTCAACATTACATCCGTAAACCCTTCCGAGTTAGACGATTTAAATGAATCAGACTAACTCTACTCAGGTTTTAAGTTGAACCTAGCAAACTTAAGTGAGCGAACTTGTATACGAGAAGCGGTCCAGTCGTTTAGCCGAACGGTAGTAGTGAAAAAGGACACGAATATGTATAGGAGCGCCTGTGATATTTCTGACGGACCTACACATTAATTTTAGCCGCCTTACGCAGCTGCGCTACTAGCAGTTGAGGAAAATGCTGTCGGGGTGTAGACAAGATAGACAGCAGCATTACAGGCGCTTGCTTATCACGCATATAAAACAAAATTTTCATCTTTTCGGATTCAACTCTACTAGTATAATGTGCTTAAGAGCTACATATTTACTGGGGAAGGGCCTCAACTACATGCATTCAACCAGACATAAATGAATTAGTTGGATACGCGTAACAGTCGAAAGCACGGAGCTCTTCAGTCTCGTAAATTTGACGACAGGACTCTTACTCACTGGCCGTCGACTTTGATAGGGACAGCAATTATGTTTCTGGTTTTATAGCCGGACTCCCGATCAACAGCCTCGTAGAAGTGTTCATTGGATTCCGGGTTGTTGGTGATAAGAGGATTGCCGGTCCGAGTCACATAGCCAGCAATTCCGTTCTCCACCGATATTCTGCGCGTAAATATCAGCAAGCAATGCCAATTATCGAAATTGCGGAGGTACGGATGAAGCATAACAACTTAACGGCGCATTATAATCGACTAAAAATCCTGGAAATAATAAAATCACTTCATTTGAAAATGACGTACACTGATCTATCCTTCTCTATCAATTGTTGTTAGGTGCTGTGAGGCCACTCAACTTTGCTCAAAGCCCACAGTCCTAAGGCAAAGCACAATCAACCGTATTCTATCTTAGACCCATGTGACTGCACAATTCTGGTCGAAACTGACGGAGAAGGCCTGTTAGCTGAAGTAAATCGATAGTCTTATAATGCTCGATTACCTACTTAACGTGGGGTTCAAATCTTGGATGCGTCAACACCAGGAGTTAGGATGTTACTGGCTGTCACCGACTCAGAAGTGGGAAGTGACCGTTCCAGTGCCTCTGAATTCTAGCTGTAACGCTTTCTGATAAGTAGACTTCAATCATAGACAGCTTCTGAGTAAGCTGGTACACCTCGGTCAAGTCCTGTTCCCATGTAAACCGAAAGTGGATGCCAGGTAATTGTGCTAAAAAAGCCAGATAAACGGTAGTGACGATTGGACTTGTGGCCTCTGGCGTTATTACTGTATCACGCCTACTTATGTAATTTACGTAAGCATGCCATATGGAGTAACAGTTCTTATCAAGTGCACGAAAAGTATTATAGTTAGGGTTAGGTGAAAGATTCGGACTGGGATTGATGTTGAGGTTAGGGTTAAATTTGTCTGCCACATACGGCCTTACTCAACCTGACCATCATCAAATAATGACAACGAATGCCTTGTTTTCCGCCCATTTACGCACTCCTAATTCGTATCTTTCATAGTGCGTAGTCCTTTCCGGCGCCTGGTTGGAGTAATAAGACAAACATATGGCAGAAATTGGAGTTTTCTTAATGCCTCCCGCAGATTCCGATAATTACTTCCTCAATTTGTCACGCGTATGAAACCTCTTTTAACACCCTTCCCGTATTAATTACAGGACTGCCTGTGCTCTATTTACTCAGCGGAGTAGAATTTTTGATGCTCGCTACACAGAGGACTTGTAAGTTAGCCTAATGCTTACCGCATTCAAAGTCCTCGCCAAAATGCACGCTAAACATTCTCCACTTACAGCGGCCTTGGCACAAAGGTGGACAAACATAAACAGTTTCACAGAAGTAGCGCATGATGGATGAGTAGTAGTACTCGAATATAAAATCAAATGAACACCCATTGTCAAGAAAACCTAATCTATGTGAAATTATTTCCGGTCATCATCATTTTTTCTATAATTTCGCCAAGAAAGATTTGCCGACTGTAAAGGGATGCAGAAAATCTGCATACATCTATGCTACTTGGGTTCTTTTGGGGGTATTGTTACCGTGTCTGGTGTTAAAATAGTAAATAGAACTGCATGACTCACCTGATCTGATTAACTGACATAAATTTCGGCTTATTGAGGTCACCCAAATCGATAATGGTTGAAACTAATTCCTGTTTCTTCTTGTCCAACAAGAAGAGAGTAGCACGGGATGCCTTGGTCAACATCTTTGCGTAAACCTAGAAAAAGGCAGGCTTTTGAGAAAGTGAAAATACAATGGTAGAAGGCGCTCACCGATCGTTGCTACGTCCCGTTTTGCCTTATGGGCTCTCTCTCGAGCCCGATCAGCATCCGCACAGCGGCGCAGGATACAGGCCGAATATTATTACCGACAAAGACAAGGGAGACTGGAATGGCCATTTCTGGCTTATTAGCCGTCGTCAATCAGTCATACACAACCCCGAAGTGAGGAACACCCGAGGCTCGAACTCGCGACCTGTTAGTTATAAGTCCACGCCTCTAACCGCTGGGCCACGAGCACGTTGCCCTGTCGGTTTCGATCGGGAAGGGGGCGCTCACCGATCGTCCCTACGGAACGACGGCTAATAAGTCAGAAATGGCCATTCCAGTCTCCCTCGCCTTTTTCGGTAATACCATACTGCCTAAAGTGACCATAGTCAAATGGAGGGTAAATGGTTCACTGTTGTCTCTCCGTAAGTCAGTCCTACAAGCTTAAATAATACCAGTAACGTGCATGTTAATTGAGGGGTTAGAGATAAAGCGAAATTTCTGCTAGAGTTGGCAGTATCAGACACAGTTTTTAGTGAAAATTTTAATAGGCTTTTTCAGGCCTGTTCCGGCGTCTTCGCAAGCATTTCGTTAAAATCCTTTTACTCTGCCTATAAATTCCCGTGCACAGTTGTGTCTCGCCTGGGCGGAAAGTTCCTCAAGGAGAAAAGAAAACGCATCCTGCTTGTTTTGGACAACACATTTCACCGGTAAGACGAAGAATAAGAATGGTCGAGCAACGGAACAAATTGTTTATTATTCTGAGCATTCGGATTCGTGCAGGAGTCCACCGTCAGAGACGACAGCAGCAAAATTGGATTCCCCCCCGCCTGCATTCTACATCAAAAGACTGCATGTGCAGCGGCGTGAACTATAGATGAAAGCGCGAAAATAGCTGTTTCGCAGGGCGGGATTAATCAATGCCCCGGTCAGCAAAAGTGTCCTTGACTGTAACAAAAGGAGGTGGGATGTTCTTGTGACGCAGCGATTAACCTGAAAATACCTTACTCGTGTAAAATCACAAGGAACATTAAAGAGGAGGCGCTTTAGATGACAGCAAAATATTTTCACTTGCGGCAGTGTAAAATACATCCGACTTGGTTTGGGTGCAGCCCAGAAAAGTGCTGACGAAGTTTCAAATGCACATTTTCTATTCTGCTAAGAGCGAGAAAGTGTTAGTAGAACCGCCTAAGATACCGTGCAATGGTAAGAACAGCTTACGACTCATTAAGAAAAAAAGTACAAACAGCCACTAGCTGCATCAAAGTAGAGTTTGAAGCCTATTTTCACTGAACACTACGTTCTATCAGCTTTCTGACCGTCAAAAGGTTTAAACTGACGCAAAATCGTAATGAAAGTTGTTAAGTAGCGGAAAAGATCTCAGCGTTTTCCCCTTGCCCAGAGCTGATTCATAGTATTCTGAATTTAAAATCGTTCTCTACCGGCAGAGATACTGTGAAAATGATTGGCTTTAAAATTTCCGACTATGAAGAAGCAGGAGAGTTGCAGATGACAAAACTCGTGAATATTTACCCTCACTTCAGGGTCCGCTTTAAAATCTCCAAGGAAATTTGGGTCGAAAGTAATAAAGTACACCGCGTTACTAATGGGTGGTAGTATTAGTAGTAGTAGTAGTAGTAGTAGTAGTAGTAGTAGTAGTAGTAGTAGTAGTAGTAGTAGTAGTAGTAGTAAGAGCATACACACTACAACACCGGTTTCACCATATGTGCAAGTTAAAGGTAGAAACTTTTGGTGCTGATTTACGCAAATGGGAGTAGTTCACTCTTCTGTTTTCTCTCCTGTGCGGTTTCTTGTATATGACCCCAGCTGCAGTACGCAAATTAGTGATACAGAAGTGGAAATACCGATGGAACGTGCCTGAGAATGCAGCTGTTATGTCTGTTGGAAATATAATTATGCGAAGGCACGATCACTGGGACAGTAAGTTTATTTGCCTGAGCTTCCGAACTCGAATTAGAGTTCATCATCAGAGGTTACTCGAGTGCAGCAAATTGTGAACATTTATATCGTTCATCCTTGCGGGGGGAGGGGGAGTACGTCCGTGGCTAGGTAGGGTTTGTTCACAATTTGCTGCACTCGAGTAACCTCTGATGATGAACTCTAGTTCGAGTTCGAAAGCTCAGGCAAATAAACTTACTGTCCCAGTGATCGTGCCTTCGCCTTCTTTTAAACAAGAACCTGGGATGCGTATATTCTCTTCCATTCGTGATATAATTATGCCGCTGACATTAAATTTATAGGATCTACTCGTGGTTACTGCTGGGAATCGCCTGCGCTTTACAGTTAGATAGGAGAAAAATACCGTCCGGGGGACTGTCAACACATTCTGAAGTGTTGGTTGCAGGCACACAGAGTACCCCTGTGGACGGAATTTAGTTCTTTGGCTACCTGGGCAAAAAAGTGGACAACTCAGTCAGGTAGATGATGTTTCAAATAAGTGAGACCTCTGCGTTTGCTTATAAAAACAAAATACAAGAACTTTTACAAAATGCCCAGCTAGAAAGCTGGAGGAGAAGTTTGTCCAGGGACAAATTTCGTCTCCTAATTCACCCACACAGACACGAAGAATAATTACCAAGGACAGCAAGGGAGAGAACTAGCACCTACCATAGTGGTCTTTATAACGTTGTCCAAATTTCGAATTTGCGAAAACAGGATGCTGCCAAAAGGTGGGAGAAAAGAAAACCTTGAAAACCATGAGGACGGCTGTACTTTAGCCATAGTAAAAGACTCAACGCCTCGTGCAATAAGTGAACAAATTCTAATAAAACAAGTCGGCAAGCGAAACCTTAAGAAACGTAGGAAGGGAACAGAGAACTGCCGTAAACAGGTAGGCTACCCGACGATTTTCTTGACGAAGAGATGGTGCGTGGCTTGTCTGGCCTCTCGAAGCATTTTCTGTAAATACAACGCCCGGATACTAGACTACACGAATACACTCATAAATGCCTGAAAATGTTCACACCTTCATTACTCCTTAAATTCTAAGTACTAGATTATTTTAAGAACACATTTGACGACGAAACAGCTTCCATCTTGGAGTAATTATTCGGGGGTATGGGTTAGAGACTTTAAAAAGTTGACATTTCGGAACTGAAGTATCTACCAGAAAGTACACGGGGAATGCGGGGGTCCACTTGTGAGCTGAAACCCTCGCAGTTGCTTAATGCAGCGGCAGACATTCGGAACGATTTACTCCAAGAGCGTATTAATTTCTGAGGAAATTGAGAAGCAGAAATTTCAAAACTAGACTACCTAGCAGAAAGCCCATGGGGAATGCCGGTGGAACAACTGATGGATCGAACCCCCTTTCAGCTGCGTCATGCAGCGACAGAAAATCAGCAAAAAGCGTGTCCTAGGTTTTAGTTATGATGTGTGCTGTCCGTATGGTAAATAATGCAACATACATATACTACTGGTTCTGCCCATGGAAGTGGCCAGGCGGCGGATGCGCCGGACCAACAGAGGGGCTATGTTGGATCCTGCCAGGCGTCATCGGGAATGCGCATCCATAACAAATGTCAAGATTCGAGGTGTGGTGGCAGATAACCCTGCTGGTTCACGCCGCGCCTATAAGGGTCCCTGCCATCATCCTATGTATGTTGTTGTTTAAAATCCTGGTCAGTGTACGTTGTCGACCAAGGGATGTGGCAGTACGCCTAGGTGCGGATTTTCGCCGTGTTGGCCACTTGTAGCCACTCTTGCCTCCGGTCTTTTTGACTCTTTCATGACACCGGGCTCAGGTGGGTGGGGGAGGATAGGGCGAGGCAGGTGTTGTGGAAGCCTGATGTCATTATAAACTAATTCACACACAAGTCATCGTGTCTGCTCTCCCCTTGCTGTGGATCACACGGTGGACACCATCGAAACCGATAGTCAAACTATCGTATATGTTGACGTACCTGTTGACAATTTATTAATACTTCGCTGTTATTCCGCAGAAGCTGGTGGATTTCGGCCCAAGTATCCATATCAACTTTCGAACTGATCCTTTAAGGTTTAATTTCGGATGATTTAACCCAAGTTAAGGCACTAATTTCTGATGAATGACCAATTCCTACACCCAAGGTTATACTTAATTAGTCGCTACCAGCAAATGGCCAGGTATTGCTGCGTCATGACTTTCCCGACTATCGCCAGACAAGGAGTTAGTTTATACCAGCTTCTAAGTGCACCTAAGTGCAGCGAGGCTTGTGCCACGGACCCTGACATCAGCCTGAATGAATGCAGCAGTGTATCGCCAACTTCCTGTAGGTCAGTTTGCTGTCGCGCGGGCAAGTGACTACGGTGCAGAGCGAGAGTTTGTCAACATGCTCTGAAATTTTGTTTGTTACTGGGTTGTTATGAAAGGGATGGGGTGGGTATACATGGGTTACACCACTGGCGGACCTGGAGACAGAGAGGAAAAGGTCAGTATTTTGAACGCCGTGTCGTGATAGAAGACATGCGAAGGTGACGTACATCGACCTATCCTCAGCACACAATAGCTACAGATCAGGGGCTTCAGTGGCCGCAAGCGGTTTGGCAGAAACGCCGTTTCCAGCTGTGAGTCCGAACCGGCAGTCGCTCTGATATCTGCATGTGCTGTTAAAGAAGATTAATTGTGCTGTCTTTCCAATGTCGCCTATTTCAGGTTCCTCGGGAGTTAACTTTGGCATCCTCCAGGGCAAGGCTTCTACTCACGCCACCTTGAGGATTGTCCCATAATTCGACTGGCGCTAAATGCTTTAAAGATCTTCACCATGTTCACTGATGTCAGAAAATGCTTCGTCTCGGATACTCTATCTATCGATTGATATCGAATTCTAAAGGGGTCAGCAAAAGAACTTTCAAGTGCCCCACCAGCTCTCATTTGGTGCCCCCCTTACAATGTTTCAAAGGGACCTTTTTAACGTTTCAGCGTATGCCGAAAAAACGACCTCTGCATATTGTTTCAAGAGAAATTGTATTTTTTTCGACTTGAGTATCTACAACTGAGCCCCAAGGAGATCGGATATGGTATATATTTACGTATTCGGTTCCGTTAAAGTAGCAGCAAACTGCAATAAAAATTAGCCCGGATGTCACTACTGACACACTCTCCCTCCAATTAACGTAAGTTGATACTGTGAAGAAAAGAGCATAAAAAATTTAGACAGCCCCCCCCCCCCCTCGGCCGCTACTCTAATGACCATCTTAGAAAAGTTAAACCGACAGGTTGTGAGTAATATCAGGTTTTTTTGCAAAACGTTTAAATGACAAGCTTTTGAACGGAGTGATGAAATTGAAGATCGGATAACAAACCTCCCGTAGCAAAAGAGCCATTTGGGCATCATGCGCAAAAGCGTGTATAATCTGGCGAATGGGGAAGAAACCAAAAGTTAGTATGTGAAAAATGACCCAAAAGTGTACAAGGACAGCATCGGATACTAGTAATTCACGATGAAGACAAGACGACATTCCAAAAGTGGTACGAGCGCTTCCAAAGACTAAGCAATTGCTAAAAGAAGATGGCGAACTATGGTGGACCCGGTGGCGTCTTGGAGAAATATGTAAAGTCGAAAATATATAATTTATAAAGTCGAAATATAGGGAGGTCAAAGTCGAAATTCAGATTCATATTTTCGTCTGGCATTTTTGATTTTCCCTAAAGGGACATCAATTTCAGACCATGAGGGTGACTTATTTGGGCAGCTCTGAGTGCAGGAGAATGTTCCATTGAAAAATGGGCTACGCCATTAAGTATAAACGGAAGCTTGTAAATTTCTCCTTTTCAGACCTTTCAACCCGTTCGTTAGACGAAGTTATTTACAGGCCTTTGAGTAAATTTGTTTTTTTCGTTTCATTACTCCCGTGCAGATAATTCCACCGGCCACCATTCGTGACCAGTGGTGGTGGTGGTAGTGGAGGCAGTCGAGGGGGAGGGGGTAGAAGGAGGAGAAGGAG
>CACRXP010000184.1:246013-270376 GCA_902702965.1 Spirometra erinaceieuropaei | reverse complement strand
GGGAGAATAGGCACTTCCCCAAAATTGGCTACTCGTGGAACTCCGTCCGTGAGGCTCTAAAGGCATCATTATCAATGAAAAATGTGGAATGACGCGATGCGCGCTGAGATGGCTGATATCCCCTGAAAGCCTGAAGCTCGAGTCTAAACCCGGTAACTAACAGAGACATGCACTTGCAAAAAAATGAATGAAATCGAAATTAAAGGAATAAAGTTAATCAAATTATACTAACTACAAAGAAGATTTGCAAAGCATGCTTACCTTGACGTTATCATCGTTGAAGGGGCCGGCAGCAGCATTCCTTTGGACTTCAACGATTGCTGCATGGAAACGGGATCATGAGAAATATGAGTTCTACAAGCCCTGCACTTCATACGAAATAGCAATTGTATCATGGCTGGAGAGCCGATGTTGGTATCGGTCCTGGGTCGTAAACCCCAGCTAGTATAAAGGGCTCCTGCACATGCTTAAGCTGGTGTGTTGCAGTGGACGCATCCACTTTTTCTCCAAAGTGTGCAATTACTGCATAACCAACCATAATGGAACATACCAGTCTTTTCAAAGATAAGTAAACTGTAGCAAACGCTGTAGAGATTTGTTTGGATTTCATATCAAATGAAAAGGACGACAAATTGGGGGCAAACTAAGCTGGATATTCGCAGAAAGGCTGGAAAAGGACGATAACCTACCAGCAACGTTTCCATCCAGTGAATAAAGAGGGTAGTCCACGACATGCTGCATTGACCGGTCAGTCTTCATATGATCAGCGGAAAATCTGCTGTCCTTTGAATAGAAGCAAAGGACGTTTGTTAGGGTCTGTGAGATAATCGCTCAGGTAAATAATCAACAATTCCCCAAAATTCCTGGCAACTTTGCATACTGAGAATCTGAACCTTCAAGAATGTTCAAGAGAGAAATTAAGTTAGTACAAGCCGAGTAGCTGTCGGCCAAAGACACGTGTCATGACATCTGGGCTCATAAGTAAGTGTCGATGTGTCTTTTATTGCGTTGACGAAAGGACAGTAAATTGTTGCCCAGGAGAGGCCTCAGTAGAGGAGGAGGTAACTAATGCTGGCATCTAAGTAGTCCTTGTATACGGACCAGGAACCCAGTCTCCATCAAGCCTAGGGACGCATTGTATGGCTGAACTGTGTGAGTGGCAAACGCGCATAACTTACCTCATGGACATTATTTGCTACCAAAATCTCTCCCGTGTGAAGGGCGTGCAGAGGGGGCGTAGTCTGATTGATTTGCAGATCAGGCGGAACCTTGTAAAAAGACTTCCTAAAAAGCCATACGTGGCGACTCAATAATGAACGTAAACTGAAATAAACTGAGTACTTGTTTGTTAAATAAACGCCCAGTTTCCTTCCTCACTTCGTACAGAAGTTATGAAGTGGCAACCCTGGCGGCCATATTTTACGTTTCGTACAATGCACTAGGTAAGTGAAATAGGTCAGATACGCAATTTTGGTGCGTCCAATAAGCTAGTTACACTGTTGCAAATTTGCCTCACTTTAACAAGTAACCTAAGTCAATCCTGGACTTCGCTTCAAAACCTGTGGCAATCTGATGAGACTGGTTGGCATAAAGCCAGAGCAGCCATGCTTAAAAACGCTAGCGTGTTTAAATAGATACTGAGTATCAAAAAATTATGGATAGAAAACCAGCAGGGAAAGTAGTGTTCGCCTGATAGTTAGCGAGAGAAAATTCTGTCCGGATCACGGGCTGTGATAATCTGAATGGCACTGATCGCCGATCCGATGTTCATAAAACTTTTCAGGCAGACTGAAGGGTGCCATTAAGTCAACAGGAGTCGCAACTTCACGGCCTCCTAGGCACGGTGGAGGCGAGGACAATCCACTCACGCAGCTCGATTCTGGGTGTGCAAAAGACGTCGTCCGGACATTGCAGCTGCCATGGCCACACGCTACTCAATGAAACAATTGGGTGCCAGGACCTCTTGATCCAGCATCTCCCTTCTTCAATACCGAAGTCCTTCTGAACTCCTCCGTCCGACGAAACTGCTTATTCCCCTTTTGCATTTTAATCTAAGCCTTAGTCAGTTATGGAAATATGCTGATCCGAAGGAATATATTGAAAACCTACATTTTCGAGCATCTTCCGAATTCCGCAGTTCTTGACTAATTATTTAGAAGAATTCAATTTTAAACGAACAGACACCCACTATCACGCCCCTAAATTGCCACAAACATGATTATCTGGTCTACTAACGCAAACTGAGTCGAGTGTTTATGGGTACCGCAGAAGTTTTGGCTGATAACATTCATACAAAATGAGTTAGATAACAGGTTGTATAGACGAATAAGCCTCTGTTTTAAGCATTTGTACAGAGAATGGTTAAGCGATGCTTTTACAACTTGCTTGGAAGTCTTAGTCCACAGCGTTTGAGCCAGATCCATGTTACTACGGCGAAAGCTCAAGAAATCACTTAGGTGGCTGATATCACTTTTTGTCTAAACAAAATACCCTTAAGACGGCTTGTGATGACTCAGATAATTTATTACAGTTCACTCCTGCTGTGCAAGAGGCCAGGAGGAAAGGCGAAAGCGCTGGTCTATGGTAAAAGGGCTTGATGACGAAGGCAGTTAGGCATTATACCAAGCTAATCTTGACGTACCTCGGTTCGTGGCTTTTGAAAAGCACAACACTTTGGCCATCCAGTAAGTGGAGATGAACTGCGTTCGCTGGCACATCTGGGGAATTTTCGATAAAATATCGTTTAATTAGTGCTCAACGCGCACAGCACTCAAAATTTCATGTGAAATACTCGTTTCGGTTTGAGAATCTTTCCAGTCGCAAGGTGCATCACTCTGGAGAGCAGTGGCCTCCAATCCCCTTAAGGGTTTGGTTATACTTCCCGGTAAGGCTACCCATAATTTAATTTTATGGAGACAGTTTTTCTGCTCCAACTTTTGGTCTTAAGGGACGAAAATACACCAGGCTTAAAAGGATTGTAATTATGAGAGTTTTTGGATGTTCTATGAGTTCTTGAGTGGCTTAATAACGGTAGGTTAAATAATATTGACTTCAAGACCGTCGCCTACTTCATATCTATTGAGACCATTTATGAAAACAAGGAATGTGTTTCCTGCGGAGCTTTAGAAATATATAACTTGTTCTAGAGGGAATACCAAAAAAATCGAAAATTAGTCTGAAAATATGAAGGAAATAGCAAAAAATTATAACCGACAGTTCCGCCTTTCAAGCATGAAGTTTGAAGAAAATGTAGTTTCGTACAAGACGAAGACAAACAAAATTCCTAGACACCTTTTCCTGGAAGTATGGCCCAATTTATAAAGGCACCTAAAGGCAAAACAATTATTTATGCTACTTAAGGAACCGTTTTTCCTTTTATATTTACATGTGTGTCTGAAAGGACGCAAGATTTAGCTTGGGAGTAAAATCGGCACTACTAAATGATCACTGTCAGTCGTAAACATACTTAAAATGTTCTAAAAGCATTTCGCGACTTGTAATGCATATTTTGGATCTCCAAGTCGCAAAATAAAACAGTGGACTGGATAGAAGTGGATTGTAATCTATTTTATCGAAAATAAGATGACTAAAGGCCGAGGTGTGACGAACGCTAAGAGGGTGTCCTTTTTCGTTCGTCGTTACAGAAACTACCCTTCCTACGTTAAAACTTAGTCGGAGTCTGAAATCCCTCAGTTGAAGAACTATCAAGCAGAAATAAACAAAAAACCAGGAGATAAACCACAAGAACGTACGGGTCAGAAGATTGTTAACAAGACTTTGAACAATCTCATTCCTTGTAAATTTGCCGGAATTGATGGCGGTGGTCAGGTTATGAGACAGGACAGGCAGGCTGAAGGAACGTGCAACGTTTTCGTGCAGATGGAAGACCGTTGGCCTGGGAGAGGCCTCCATTTCATCCAGGTGCGATTGAAAGATAATTCGTTCCCACTCTTCTTCATTAATCTCGTCCGTCTCCGGTGATAGAAATTCGTGATCAATCACGCTCTTCGAGAGGGTATCAGTCATTTTATCGTCCTTGACGCTGGTTGCCAGTCCTTCTATCATTACTGACGATCTGCTCTTTTTTCGTGTTGGACAGTCCAGATCCAACCGATCGCCCTCGGTTATACTGAGCGACCGGTCTGAAAGGATGGACAGGCGTTGCATGGCCGGCAGGAGAGCTCTCTGGATGCTTCTCCTGACTGTCCTTCGTCGTGGCGCAAGGGTCGCTTGCATTTGTTGGGGCAAGTTATCTGGATTGAAGAAGATTCCCATTGATTGGAAGTCCTGCAGCCTGTGCTTTGTTGCGTTTGCCGGAACTTCATCATTGGCACCGTCTCCGAGACTCTTGCGGGAAGGGCCTTTGATCTCCGAATGCCGAGACAGGATCCGGGTGGATCGACCTCCGCCCTGTGTCAGATGACTTAAAGTGGGCCTCTGAACTTTTTCGTTGTAGGCTGTAAAAAACGAGTGGGTATGTTAGTTATCGTATTTTGGACGCCCGCGATAAAGTAGCTCTTTGAATGGGATTTCGCACGGACTCTTATATGCAACCTATCGGCTGAAAGGCTACGCTTGGTAGCCTTCCCTGGTCAAGTCTTAGGTCGCACACACCGGAAAGTTGGCAGGTCAGGACATGCGTACTGGCTATTGTCTTAAACCTCATCCATCTGTGAAGCGACCCATGGAGAAATTAGTGCGACCTACGGCCGAGATGCAGCTTTGCGAACCACCACCTGATGACCATTCGAACCTTTGTGTACCCTGCATTACCATCAGCAATTCCTTCTCGTACGCCTCGTAAGTTTGTAATAGTATGGGGTTCCGGCCATTGGAGTTCTCTGTGAAAGATTATACTGCAGGACAGTGTGTCATCGAATTGGTCGCAATTGGTGCAGGCCTACCATCACAGAAAAGGATGCAGCCATGAGCGAGTAACGAGAAACGCGACCTCTTTGCTTTGTCGTCTGCTCACACTTGCTGAACGATCTCCATAGCGTATTAGTTCGTTCGTTACCTGTGCTTGTGATACTGGTAGTCCTGCCGTGTTCACGATCTCCTCAGCAGACTGTCGGCAGTTTGTGTTTTAAATGATCGTATTAATAACCAACATGGTCGTGAAAGACAATTTATACAAAATAAATAACTGTTTTGTTTGTACCGCTGAGGAATGATGACCAGTCAAGATAGGCTGCGAAGTTCTCGAACAAATAGACAAGTGGCATTATTCTAGGACAAATATGCCGGGAGATAGGTAGTGTAGAGCATCTAGTTAAGAGTGCATAATGATTTTTTCAAGACAATGACAGTGTAATTTGGATACACCAACCGTTTGCCTTGTTTAATTTCCGAGGAAACTAATGCGCGAACTTGGAGCAAATTTTTCGAAACCGACCTTTTCAGGCATGGTCCAAAGTTTGATATGAATATTTGAGCTAAAATTCATCAGCTACTGCGGAATAACCGCCTAATATTCACAAACCGCCAACAGGCAGCCAGTAGTATAGAATTGTGCAATGATTTACCGCACTAACAACACAGGTATTAGTCAAAAGCTAATACCTTTGTTGTTAGTACGGTATATCATTGCACATCAGCCGTTGCGATTGTTCTATCGATCTTTTGATTCTGCGAATCTGCCTTTTCCTTACAGAAAAACACATAAATGCTAATGGTTTATGCGTGAAAATTACGCGGTTACGGGCCTTCCTGAGCGGAACCTTTAATTTTATTTTCGTCGGACGTTACTCCAGGTTTCCACAATAAGATCAGGAAATAACTGCAACGTTGCTCCTCTGTAATTTTCTCCTCAGGCGGTTCAGTTCATAGACTTTGCTTTCTGGGATGGTTGCGCACCTGAATAAGGCTCCAGTTGGTGAAAGTGTGGGACAAACTAGGCGAATACTAGGTAGATATAGGGAAAAGTTATCATAAGATCACTTAGACCACTTTTTGATATGTCTGTGGATGGCTTCCAAGACACCAAACGCTGCAAAGAAACATGTAGCCAACTCTCTTTCACCGAAGGGGCTATCTAAAATGCTAATAATCGTCCTAACCTATTTGAAGAAGAAGGTGGGCTCACCGGAACAGGTTTATTAGGATGCTGACGTTTCGAAGAGCTTGGTCGGCTCTCCTAACCTAGCAGTTTGTTGAGTTCTGTCATGTGTGACGGCTGAATTAAGCCATTTATTGCATGTCCAACTGAATCGCGTAGTTCCGTTTCTTAATCCAGGAGTGACTAAGTGCACACTTTTAAAAGTATCAGCAACTACTTTTGGATGCAGCGCTTTTACCTTTTTAGGGAGTGCAAAGAAATTATATCAGTGCCAGCATTTATTTAGAGGAAATTATATAGCACTTTGCCGTACGATCGGATCAAGAACGGAAACCTAATAATACGCCCTATCAAAATTGGTGTTTTCTGCGCTGAAAACTATATATAAATTCTATTTCAACAACGAAGAACGTTTGCGTTAACGCTAGGGGTACCTTTGTGTTAGGCGTCTGCAGTATGCAAGTGTTCAACCACCGCATTATGGCACTTTGACGGTAATTCCGCTTAAAAGCAAACAAAATGGTTTCCATGGACAACAAAACGACACACAAAGTTAAAGGGAGGTGATACATTTCTCATCAGCAATAGTGCTGTTTAATGGGCGGATTATTCAGGATTAGATAACGGAAAGCTTTAAGTGGATACTTAGTGCCAGAAATGTGTAGGAGGAAGACATTGGTCTGAGGGAGATTTTCGATCCATACTGCTACCCAACAAATGCTTTTGAATAAGTAATAATTAGGCAACTGTTAAAAACATCGCCCAACTGCAAATATCAGCAGGTCAGTTCAAATTGACTTGAAAGGAGCCAGAAATGTCCCCAGTATTTACATACCTATAGTCTCATGTAGAGAAAAACTGCGGTCTTTGGCAAAATCCTGTTGTAAGACCTCCAGGAGACTCAACTTCTGCTTTGTGCTCAGATATTTGAGGATGAAGTCCTCCAAAAGATCTATGTTCCGAAGGAAAAATGCGGACGCTTCGCGGTATGTCATCCCCATGTGTTGCCTACACCACAAAAATTTGAAGAATATTTTTAGGAATACTGTGATATTAGTTTTCTTAACAATTCTGTACAGTCATGTCCTCTTTTAGAGTCCAGTCTTAGGTAGAAAATGCTTTAAAAACAAAAGTATTGAATGGTCGCCTGTACTAGAACGTAGGTACTGGGTGAATTTGCAAAGTAAACTTTACGTTGTTTAAGTTAATAAAAGGATAAGAAGACTCAATGCAACAGTATAAAGTACGTTAAAAAGCAGTAGTTTTAAATCCTCAACAAAAGCTCTGTATGAAGGGACCTCAAAACACTGGCAAGGCGTACGGTGGGGTCGAGACGTAGAGAAGTGTAGCCAAAAACGTTCGCTGAATGGATGTTGGATGATTTTCGTTCATTGTCAAAGGTTGAATATGTTATGTACAAGTACTGGACATTCCTAGTTAACTCTAAGACTCAACACCTAAGGGAGACATCCTGCACCGCAGATACTCGTATCGCATGAAGCTAAAATGTACATAGACAGTCAGGCAAAGGACAAGGAGGCTGATGTGTTTCGTCGTTTAAATACTCTAATTGTCATATGGCCTAATGTAAGTCTCCCATTTTTTTTCTCCTGAACCCCCAAATGTTTTTCATCTCGCTGCAAAAACGTGAAATAAAGTCTGTGGTAAGCGTAAACAGGTTTGTCGCAGTCCACGAACAGGACGCCAAAATACACGAATGCCTTCGAGCAAGATAACTGGCCAGGCGTATGGTAGTAGGATCATGCCAAATAGCTCGCGCAATTATTTTTAAATATATTGAGTATTCGGAAACTAAGAGATTGGCATACACTTTAATCCTATTGAAAAACTTGGTGTATATCAGCTTTGACGACTGGTAGGTATTTGGATCTAGCGTCTTTAATAAATTCCTATAGTGCACGGGAAAATGGTTCGTGCGTATGTCCATTCGAAAAACTCATCTTTGGACTTAAAATATAGAAACTTAGACGTTAGTTTTCTATGATCTGTACTGCTTATAATCGACTGAAATATTGGATTCAGAGATAAAAAGGAAAAATATTGACTATAGACACCCCTTGCTTAATTATTATCATATCGAAAAGTTTGAGGGTTGGAAGTTTTTCCAAGGGCTGATTTTCCAACCCATCTTCGGTCTCATATTCAGATAATTTGTTAATGCCTCCGTTGTCTAGACAAACGATACACACTTTCTAAGATGTCTCAGTGCTTCCTTGAATATCCAAAAGTTTGATCTTTTAAGGAGCATACTTATCGAGAGCTTCATATTAGTTAACATAAAAGTGGAGAAATGTTCCGCCTTATCATCGTTAATTACAATAATTCCGGTAATCTTCTCTGTGAACTGCTACAACTTATAACTAAAAAAAGCGTAGAAGGGATATCGAATTCAACGCTTTATGAATTATGCCGACATTTGAACTGAGACGAAAACTACATCCAATAACTAAGGGGTTAACATCTAACTTGATTTCTAATAACGCAGTTGATGGTTTTTAGCATGATGGCCGGACTTTAGTAATGACTTCGATTGAAGTAGAGGCCAAAACGTCCGGGAGTAATGTTCTCATCTTCGCTGCCGGTTCAAAAGTTGTGGCGTAGTATCCATAAAGCATACCCCGGCAAACCTCAAAGCTCGTGTAAGTCAACGTTCGGTTTTAGAATAAGACAATAAGTCTACTGGAGTCGATTTTTGAAGTGTACTTCCTGTACTATTGTTAACAACATTACAGAAGGTAAGACTTCATCATAAGTGCGTGCACGCATGCATCACGTTTTCTTATTACAGTCTACATGGGCCAGATGAGACTGAACTGAGATCTTGCTGCAAGGAGGTAAGCACGTGTCATATGACCGTATCATATGAGTTTGCCTTTCCCATAATATTGCGAAGTTCTAGAGATGCTGACGTTCATACGGAGACACTTAATAATACTTAGAAACGCACCTATTGCATGAATCTGCTGGGAAACAAAAAAGTATACATATATCAGTGCGATCCCTGCCGCACATGGCCCCTTCATAGGCGGGGCTGGGAAGGGGCTGGGCGGGGCCAGAGCCCCCTCTGAGTTGTAACATTTTGAAGCGGATTTGCATCGAAAGTTATGTTTCAAAAACAACACTCAATGTACCTTCTTTGGCCTTAAAAGGTGCTAATTTATCAAAAGTGGCTTATAAATCATGGAAAAGGCATTCGTTTACGCCCACGGGTCGCGGATAATATCGTGTGTCAACCAATGTTGTTTTTATGCCCTTAATAACTGTCTTAGTTAATTTATGTTCTTTATGCTAATTGTTTGGGTATTTACTCACAAACCAATTCAAGTAATCGTCTTGTATGTCTGTGTATGTACTAGTTAGATTGGTGTTCATAGTCCACTTATACAATTTTTTATCGTTTTTTACTGAATATCCAAAGCAATTATGAAGCGTAATTACTGTGGCTCTCACCGTACCACCAGATGAAGGCACACTATGAGGCCACCGAAGAGCCTGAGTCTGAGGTTCCCTCAACATCGACAGCAGTTGGCAATCCTCTGAGATCTGAAACTTCTGCCAGCAGGTATTATGTGTGAGTGCGCCTCAGGGGACTCATCATACAAGTAGATATTTTAAAGGAGTGTCAAAAGTGGACGGAAATCTGGCGTCACCTGCACATTTTTAGTTGGTGGGGCCAGGCGAGGCTGTCGTGTTGAATTCCCCGCTACAGCCCCTTCTACAGCCCCACTAAGCCCTTTCATAGCCCCCTCTAGCCCCGCCATATTTGAGGAGGTTACGCTGGGCTGGTGCTGGCAGGGTTAATTATAGATTGACCAGGCCCAAATACTAGTTGGTTCCCATATCAAATGGCCATTTTGCGCTAATAAAATTGATCCTCTGCTGTTCCCGTGTACCTGTGAATTTTATTTCTCTGGTGGGGCCAGGCGGGGCTGTAGTGTTGAATGCCCCGCCAAAGCCCCTTCCACAGCCCCGCCTAGCCCCTTCATAGTCCCCTCTAGCCCCGCCATTTGTGATGGGGCTAGGAGGGGCTGGTGCTGGCAGGGATCTCACTGATAATTATCAGTGAGTGCACTCACTGATATCACTTATCAGGACGATCAAGCTCCTTAAATCAGTATTGTTTGCGTCATAAACATTTTTCTTTCAATAGGTTTCTTATTGGTCTTTGGAGAGTCCATATCAGGTAAATAGAACCATTTTCCATATGAGTATCTTTAAATTCCAATTGGGATTTTCGAAAATTAAATCTATGGTGCAATCTTGTCAGGCCTGTTTAACTGACCGAAAATGATGACGTTCGCCTCGGTCTAATATACAGGTAAATACGAACCCATGATCTGAAGCTTAAAAAATAAGAAACGAGCGAAACTCTGCCTTCATGGGTGAAGTGAGGCGAGGTTGCTAGGATTACCGCAAAGCCGACTATACGACCATGTGCCTAGGCCTACCTGATTGGGCAATTCTAGGTTACAAAAGGATTCTCACTATTATAAGGTCGTCAGCTAGACGTCTCTCTTAGTTGATTCAAAGTGCCAGGCAACACTGTCACTATGAGCACCTTGGTATGAATATTAGAATAAGTAAAACAGTTTGACATTTTTGCTTGGCCGGGCTTACGTAAGACTGGTCTTAAATAATTGTAGGATGATTTCAGACAACTCACCCTGAGTCGGACAGTCCTGGCAGTTCTAAACACAGCTCCTGCAGGAGGTTTTGTAAGGTTGTAGGAAATATTGCTCGCTTGCAAAAATCCTTTTATTTTCGAGGAGAGAGAATTTATAGGTCGTAATCGACATGGCAACTCAAGGCACGGTCACGCCTTACGGTATTCCGACTACGGTGGAGATGCGTATTAGGATGTTCAAAAAGAACAGCGAAGTTCTTTCCCTCAGAAACGCTATAGGCACATAAAAATATCCATTATTTTTTAGGCCGTACTCACTCACATGGTCGGACTACCTATGCGGTCGCTCGGGTTTTTCCTTCAAAAGGTCTATCCTCGTGCGTGACAGGAATGTCATATCAACTGAATTGCCACTGAGAGTGAACGGTCAAAAATCTCATTGGCGTTGGGAGGGTGATAGACACTCCCAACGAGTAAGGAGAACTTAGTTCTTAGTGCAACCGGGAGCCAGCAGTTGTCTTCCACCGCGAAAATTCGCGGGAGGTTCAGCGGCAGAAATGTAGGTGTTTGCCTAACGTAGACGCAACTGTCCCCACCGCGGACGTCTTGACGATCATTTCAAATGCAAGTGTAGTCTGGAAGAGAGAGTTCGTATTCAGCTACGGAAGCCGTTGCCCATTCCTCAGTTACTTAAACGATATCTGAGCAATGGACGAACACCAGAGTCTGGAACAGAGGCATCTTATTTAGCAAGGATCTGGCATTTAGAACGAAAAGTTTAAATGGAAAGACCGTTCGTTTCTGAGAGAGGTGGGTCACGTCTATTAGTGATTGGCTGCCAATGAACCATACGGTACGGATGCACCTATCCGACTCTGCAAAAACGTGCATCGAAAGATCATGACGCAAATAAAGAGCAGTGGGGTTTGGGGAAGGGAAACGCGGGCAGGAAACCGATGAATATTGTTAGCTAGCTCATTTTCTGCTGGAAATCCACGGGCCGGATACGGCAACGTATTCCCGCCGGAGCAAAACTGAGGGACGGGTGAGTTAACTGACCCAGTATGGACATTAGCATGAGGAACGCATTGATAAAGCGACCGTGGAAAAAATGGTGGGGGTTGGGGGAGGCACTGCTTCCATTGCAGCAAAAATTCTAATAAAAGGCGGGAATGTCGAAATATTCGGTCTTACCACCTCAATATGAGGGCTGGGGATAGTTGGAAATACGCTATGTTTCGGGCCCTGGTGTCTGAGGTAATGGTAGGCGACTGAGGAAGAAAAGATTTTTCAATGGAACTTGATTTGCCCTGTGTTTGAGTGGCTGAAACGGCACTTGGATTCGCCTATGAATTAGGCACTTGCCAGGCTTGGTAGGGGTTGCTGGGGGGGTCGGTAGGGGCGTTTATATACCAGATGTGCTGTTGCGTTTACAGATCTCAGCATCAAGATTAGTCGAATTCTCTAGGGAATGGACTTTGCCCTGACGTGGAGAGACCGCAGATGAGGAAGAGTAAAACCTATTGAAGTCGACAATAGGTGTGATTACGCTGGTGTTGTTTTTGGACAATTTCAATTTGTTCAATCTTTACTGCATTGGTGTAGGCTCGGAGAAACTGAGCAGCGCCATTTACGACAGAAATCTTTAGTTAGCTCCCTCCTCGACAAGATGAAGTCGACTTCTATCAAGGAGAAAAGTGAAACAAGTTTCGTGCATTACGGCTGATGGAGCGCAGTCGTTTAGCTTGTGCGACACTGAAACCTATGCCACAACTTCGCTGGAACAAATGCGCTACCTCAATAATAATAATAATTTATTTAATGCCAGTTTACAGGCATTGTCAAGGGAAGCACTTAAACACAAATCCGACCAGCAGTGAAAAAAAAACTCGGAATGGTTTGCAATATAAAATTATGTTCACGTTTTATTCTCTCCTCAGTTTCAGAGTTTATTTCTTTCTATGGCTACAAACGCTTGTTTAATTACTTCTTCAGACGTGCTGCTAATATCGCCATATATCAACTGATCGAGTATTTCATCAACTGATGTTCTGTTGCGACTATCAGCGGTGTCGTTTTTAACGGTTAAGCGGCCAAGAGGTTCCACTTGGGCTAAACGGATTTTTGAGCAAATCATACCCATAAAATGCAGCAAACACATACTGGCATCCGCTGTGTCTCCGGCCACGATACTTGCACTCATAGACGGCCGGAAGGCCGCAAGCTTTCGTTTTTTAGCACGTGTTCTTCAGGGCATTACAGGGCACTTTATAAATTTTCCGTTGAATTAGAAGGATCGAGATGTTGCTAACGTACGACAAAATGCACAGAATAGCAAATACTACTGGTCATTTAATACAAAACGCGCAGAATAACAAATGCTACTGCAAGTTTGCTGCAAAAACTATAAAGAGGTGGTCGGACACGGATTCACTAAAAATGTGCTTCGCAAAATACGGTTACTTTACCAGGCTGTCTAAAAAAACTGAGAGAAAGTAAACACGGCAATGAAAAGCGAATTTTAAAAATGACTCAAACAAAAAATAAGCCTTATTTGCCTATGAATATCATAGTATAGGCAAAGCTTCACTTATCTTTGAAATTGAGCTGTGCACCTCGACTTCGCTGATAAGGTTTACTTATTTTTGAAATTGAGCTGCGCAGGACCACCTGTAATGTGCGGGAAATTAAAAATTCCTATGTCAACCCCAGTATGCTATCTGGCGTGCGTATTTCTGCCAGTGGCTGACTTGACGTAGTATTTCGAATGGTTTAGCGAAAAAACTGCAGCTCATAAAAGGTTAACTGTGCGGGTCGGGCAGAACTTGTCTGTATATGGAATTGTACATGAAATTCAAACGGAAATCGTCAAGGCAGAATTCCTAAAGCAGAAGAGGCTGCCCTCCTCGAAGTTGCGAGACAAGAGGAGTCTAGACGCAATAAGTCACAGTCCGCTTAGTGTCCGACCGAGAATGGGACATTAAAGGCCAGGGCGGTCGTCAAAGCGTCGAGAGGAGAAAGCGGCCCTGAGACCTCTTCGCTGACTGATGAATCTATTAGCGGGTGGTGAAAACAGAGGATTCCGTCGTGAGCGTCAACAGAACACTTGGGGTCGAAGTAAGGAGTTGACATCAAGAACCACGAAAATCATCTATTGGGGGTGAGAGCACGAAATCTCAGGGACCAGATTGGATTCCTGGTGATGGTCGGCTGTTGGAGAAACGAAGGCGGCCTAGAGCGTGCACGTCAACCTGGTCCCGCTACTTCTTTGGGAGGAGCTGCCACGGAGGACATCGCGTTCTTTGATGGACACGATGCATAGAATAAAAAGTCGAAGAAATCGAACTTTTAGACAAGAGGTTCTAGAAAGTGAACCGCACACAAGGGAGTGAATATGAGCAGATACGGGAAGTTGGTGTCGGCATCCTAAATTTGCGATGGCTATTCATGACGTCATAGGGAATTTTGTCGAGGAAGGGGGAGGAAAATAAAAGCTTAATCGAGTCAGTATTTAGGCAAGGGTGCAGTTTTCCCTTTAAAGCATATCGATTATCTGATTACCTTATATCTATTGGAAGATCATTCCCGAGTCAAATATATCCAGAAGCAAAAAAGAGTCCTTAAGGTGCAGGAAGAGGAACGGGGTATAATCCAGGAAGAATTACGAAGATTGTATGGGCAATTAACAGGGGTAACGGCTGAACTCCGAGGAAGATTTAAATTATTATCATTAATGCGAAAGAGGAGACAGAAGCCTGTTTCTGGTCCTCGAACCCATAGAAGTTTTAAGTTAGTTAGTGGGCATTTATTTGAGTAAAAAAGATTTGTATGTGCCGTGCAACATATCTTTATTGAAATTCGCAGTCATCATCCCGATTATTGTCCGGATATGATCTTATAATCAACTGTACTCAATAACGGCAACTAAATCAAGAGCAAAAATGCATAGAGCTGCACTGTAAATGTGATTAGTCGGACTCACGTGTATATACCGGCTGCATGCAGGCCAAATTTGGTCACAAATAGTGGAGTATCGCTAACACACCTAAGAATAGTATGTAGGTCATGGGGAAATCCGCTTTCCCATGCATCAACTTAACTTAAAATACAAACGCCGCCAGCAACAACACTGCATGGACCAGTTAGCTTGGTCTAGTCAATACGCGCTTATCTCGTCTGTGCCCATTCGTAAAAAGCTGAATAGACTTTCGTCGCAGCTAACTTGCAGGTCGACAAAGCAACCAATAACGTCTCATGGCATTTATTTCGTTCACAGTATTTCTGAATTCTGCCGTCAAGGACTTCTTGGCCGTGCATTTACATTTCTCGCATTATGTCGATTCCGCTAATGTCAACGCCTAGAACGATCGCTCTCTTCCGGTTGATGCCATTATTAACAATTTACCACTACGTGCTAAATAATTATTAGTGCACATCGCTACTAATGTGATCCTTTGAGATTGATAACACGTTTTAGTCAACATTTCTTGTCACTGCATATTGACCATGATTCTTCCCTACTGCAAACTGTCTTCAATTTCGTCGACTGCTTTAATACTTACAGCTAGAGCGATTGTTTTTTGGTGCATGCCTTAATTGCAGTTAACAATGTTGAAAACTGCATGACAATGGTCAACGCCTGACTTTAACAGTTCCTTTGGAAGATAGTTTAAAAAATAGCGCAGTTGAGCCATTTGTGTCTTATTAACCCTTTGAGTTACAATATCTGCCATGTGCTGTATTTATCACAATCACTGCAAAGACGTCTCTGCGCATCTTCCGAACGGTTTCAGTAATGATGCCCCCAGGCCTGCCA
Organism: Spirometra erinaceieuropaei; assembly: GCA_902702965.1. Classification (NCBI taxonomy): domain Eukaryota; kingdom Metazoa; phylum Platyhelminthes; class Cestoda; order Diphyllobothriidea; family Diphyllobothriidae; genus Spirometra; species Spirometra erinaceieuropaei. Next base: position 254,857 of record CACRXP010000184.1, on the reverse strand, counting down.
CATGCTCGTCTCCTTGGAATGGGCTTTCCACAACATAAATGCGTGAAATAGGGTTCATACAGTACGCAGACTAAGTCATGAAATGTCAACTGAAGTTCCGAGAAGCGTTTTCGTATCGGAAAGATTAGTTACGTAAGGTTGTAAAACTGGCCATCATGCAGCGTAATTCTATAATGATTCACTTACCTCAGGATGCCGGCTTATGAAATAACTTTTTTCCGACCGAATGCAAAAACTGTACTCTGCAAAAAGGACTACTTAGGTAGCATGAATTTTTTCATTGATTTTCATGCTCAGGAATCTTCTAGTTAAATGCCTTTAAACCTTTTCAATTTTTGAACGAGTAGCCTCGTTCACAAAACCAAAGAATGATCAACAGTACTCAAGAATGGGAAGTACACACACTCCTCGATGTTTTAATTTAATTTCAGGAGGATATAATTTGTGGAAAATAAAGCCACACTTCTGGGCAACTTTGTCCGTCATTCTGTTGGCGTGTGCTGAGAGATCTAGGTTATTGGAGTAGTTTAAACCTTTGTTCTTGATGGTGGCACATTCAATCATAAGTGCCCCTTGAAGGGCCACCGGTTGGGGTTACCTATCAGGTCTAAGACACGTGTAGCGACATTTAGATGGCGAGAATTCCATTAGCCATTTTCATCTCCACAATGACAGAGCAAGCAAGTAATCATGGAATTGTTCCAGGCAATGTTGGGTCATAGATTAAGTGAATGAATATACACATCTGAGGTTGTCAGCATAATTGAGAGGTTGAGAATATCTAACTGCCGACTTACTAAAGTCAATAAGGGGACTTCAAATTCCCAAAGCTTCTCTTTGGCATTTTATCAAGGGCATTACTCAGATCAAAATATAAAACGATCACAGGTACGTGATCGCTACGAAGCAAAGAAAATAGGTTGAGAAACGACAAATGACACGTTTCACAAGAGCGATCGGGTAAATAAACATGTTGAACACGGCCAGTAAGTTGACTGGGTATACGAAATTCAGTAATTTCCATGGCAACTATTTTTTCAAATATTTTCGCGAGAAAAAGTGTTTTACGGACACGTCTTTAGTTTTGAACATAAGAACGACAGTCGGATTTAAAAACTGGAATAATAATAGAATTTTTTCAATGTTTGGGAAAGAAACCATTCTCGAGAAATACCAAAAAGGGTTTGCAGGGCAGAGGAGGAAAATCTATTAGCTGTTTTATAATAGAGTTCGGTTTGTTGCCATTTCCTTCTGAGTACGAGCTGGTAAATTGGTTTATTTGTTCCTAAATATTTACTGGAGAAAAATTAATGGTGATGGAGGAAATATCAGACAATGGAATAATTAAAGCGATGAGGTCAGTTACAATGGTAAAATATTTTGTTGGTAGAAGGTATTGTTAGAAATAAGCAAGGCCGAAATAACTCGAGAGGACTTAGTTAACGATCTTTTATGGAAGAGATGAACAGCAGATATAGAAGTATTCACATCACAAATGGCTAAAGGCTCTCTACGTTTATCTCGCGCGAGTCTCATTTTCGAAGCCAATTCAATATATTGGCCATTCTCAGCTGAACCGATAATGAGCTTACGGAGGGATGTTTAAGCTGCCTCCATGCATTTTTATGTCTATTTTTAAGAAAAAGTGGGACGGTGAGGAAGTGGTACTTGATTTAAGCAACTTCAGCAGAATGAGATCAAGAAGATCTTCCGTTGCCCACTGCCATAGAGCGTAACGAAAATTTGAATACTTATTTAAAAAATATCGTGTCAATCGAGAGTGCTTGTAAAGTTATTTATCACATGTATGTATCAGCATAAACAAAGACTACGTTTTAATATTGGTTTTGCGGAAATGGAAAGTGGAGGGCCACAATGCTATAATGCATGATAATTTGCAAAAAAGGTCATGATGGAAACGCAAAGATGGAGGGGGATGCAATTAATAATATTTAAATCAAATACACCATCGCTTCTGGTCGAAGTGTGGACTAATTCAGGCAAGTCTGAAAAGTGGAAAGTATCCAGAAGCTTCTGGAAATCAGCAGTGGAAGTATTTACATGCTGGCCAATTTCCGACAAATTAAAATCGCCTACAATTATCCTGATATAGAATGAAGTCTCTGCGATTTTCTCAGCGAGTTCACGGAGTTGGCTTTCATTTCCGGAGTTACATGGGTCATTATACACAAATCCAATTAGGACTTTCCTATTTCGCCGTAGGATCATTGAAACGAAACAGATATTTCCAGGGAACGAAGAAATTTTCAGGTCATAAGGCGAATGTTCAAACGAGGCTCTGGTGTAAAAAGGAGAACCACCGCCACGTTTGTCAACATGGGCGTGTCGGTCTAAGCTGAGGCTACCTATAGCGAGCGCCGAGTCTAAAATAAAGGAGTGAGTCCAATATTCTGTAATACAGAAAGCGTCGGGGTCAAAGTTGAAGGATGCAGTCCTAAGTTGTACTATCTTTTGCACGATTGATCTTATGTTAAGAGAAACTATACTGAGCGTATTCCTGAGATTCAGGTTTCGCTCATTACTGATTATAAAAAAGTAAGAGTTGGTGGTGGAGAATTCAGCCGTCGGGAGGAAGCGTAGGACGGAAAGCGAAATTGCCGTGGTCTGAAATTTGTGGAAATGTTACCACTAACTGAGGAGGCATTATTGTTTGGAAAAATATTTGGGCAGGACCCATGAAGTTCGTAAGGTCGGAAAAATAGGAGGTATTAAAATATGATTTTAAGAATGTTGAGCAAAATATGACGGGTGTATTAATGTTGGATAACAGACTAAATGGCTCCGAGAAACTATTTACATGATAAGTGGGTTTGGTTATTCGGCGTGTTCGGCTAACCGTGGGTTTGGGAAAATTACCTGCTATATTACATGATTATATTTTACAAACTGGCATGTTAATGGGCTTCCCAGATGTAGTAACTTCTTCTTACTGGGAATTCAGTTAAGAAGCAGGTTAAGATCTCCCTGGTCTATTTTATGGTTCATTTGATTTTAGCGTTTGGTCAGACATGAGTGGCCTGGCACGGGAACGCGATGGATTCGACCAGGTTAAATTAACTAAGTCATTATTCTGATTATGGAGGTCAACTGCGACCCTAGGGTTAGTCTGTGCTTACTTCTAAGATCGAGCAGCCTGATAAAACTGGGAGCAGCACTCGAGCAATTATCGTTACCGGGAGATGTTTCAAAGTTCATGTTTCAGCTAAGCCAGTGAACATGTGCTCAGTTGTAGAACCAGATGGAGCTGGGGCTGTCGCAAATGCGATGAAAATTTAGTCGGCGACGGACAAAGGACCTACATCAGAAGCGAACTGCAGACAAGTAGAATTCTGAGGTGGCTTAACGTTTGATAATGAGAGGGAACTCTGCGTTGCTTTGGAGTTTTATCCCGATTAATAAAAAGCTTATTTCCTCTGCCCTCGTCCACTTTACTTAACCCATATCGATGTTTAGTCGTCCCCCAGCAACACACATAGACAAAAGATGGCATATACCCATTTGTACTTTCAACAGCGCACACGTCTAAGTGCTTGGTTTTTAGCTCATTTTGCACAGTAATTTTGCCTTGGTTAATAACTTGTCGCCAACCAATACTTTTTCAGGATTAAGATTTTGACAGATGACATAATTCGCGACTTCACTAGGCTCTGTAACGCTCCCTTATCCTGGAAAGCACAGTGGTTTCCAGTTACCTAGCTCCCTACATATCTTAGTTTAAAAATTTATTTTCTCATAGGTGGGATTAGTAGGACCAAGCCCTGAAGGCTGTCATGAATATAACCTTCTCGTTCTTTATTATACGAAACGCCTGAATTCCTTGTTTGGTTTTTGTATTTCGAAAGATTCTTTACGGCAGTATCATATTATGCGGGGGTCTGCGGATCCGAGTGCGAGTTCTGAATCTTGAAATCTGCTACGAGTGTCACTCACTAAAGTTTTTTAAAGGGCTAGCCATAGGAGATGTGCTGGTGCCGACTGGGAGATAATACGTAGCTCCTAAACTACTGACAGGGAGAATGACCTCAACATGTCAATTTTCTTAAACAGACACAAGGAAAATGACAGTTATGTAAGTTGCCCAGTCGGTTTAAATTAACTGGTATTAAGGCGGAAGGGGTGATAATCACGTCTGGGGTGATGTCGGTGAGCCTCTCACAAACATTAACCGAATTCCCTTTTTTTTAATTTTACGCAGATAGTTATCCACATGTTATGTCGTCTGTGGAATTCTGTTATCAGTCTCCTTCATATCAGGCATACTTGGGTGAAAATTTGCCCTTAATGACGTTTTTTTGGTAAAACTCTTGTTCTTCTAAGTCTGTCCGTACTTAAATTACAACCTAATACTAGCGTACAGATTTTATTGTCCGGTGTTGTCAGTTTCCTGTTTAAAAACATTGTTCTTTGGTAATCTGACTCCAGTTTTATTCGCAGGCCTTTTCCCTGATAACATTCTACTCGCCCAAGCCTACCCGGTCGGCCGGTCGCGGGCTAGTGTTGCGATTGACTGTATTTTTCAGCAGCCTTAGCGGATACTGTTTACACGGGACAGTAGGTTGGGGCGCCTTCTCGGGCTAGCCGAGGGCGTTGTAGCTCGAGGCCATTTAAGTTGCCAGACAGGGTCCTAAATTCCGGACAAGCTGCGTGCGTACGCGCAAGGGGACTCCCAGGCGTGACGTGGAAAATGCACTCGGGTGAGCATCAAGGAGGGGGTGTAACAGAAAAGCTACTTTCCTCGCACAGATCTAGCACTCTCAGCCAGTCAGGTTACTAGATCTGCAATAGCCCGCAAATCAAACGGGCTAGCGAATGTCTAGTCCTGGACGACTGAATGCTATCAGGGTTGTCGCGACAATAAGACGGCAAAGTGCCACCAAACGTAGAGGGCGGTCGTTCGACTTATTCGCAAGGCGAAAATGTTCCGGCTTATACATTTCGTATTCTAAATACTCCGCGGTATTGGGAAGGAATTGATTGCTGCCTGGTTGATTCAAGAGCGAATTTTTTTGCGCTTTTTTGCTCACATTTTTACTTCATAACTTAACAGAAACGCGGCTCAGACCATGCGGGACTCGTGGTTTCGAGTCATAACTAAGAGATCATAGAAGCAAATAGATTTAGCAGCAGCCCATGTTAGTTCAGACATCAAAGAACCCGACTAGAGTTAGTCAGTTCGACTCCGCTGCAGGGTTATTACTGCTGTTGTGGAAATTTCGTATTCACAATATTATCTGCAACATAAAACAGACAGACACGTTACCTAAGAAGTGCTCACTCGAGACAGTAGTCGGTTCAAATTTTCCGGATTTCCATGTTTACCACCGACAACTGCTTTAAGCGGACACGATTGGTTCCTGTCAAGTGTCGCAAAGATATTCTGCAGATGGTGCCCTTTAAATATTCGTGCCGCCTAAGTGCTGTTTGGCAAACAGAATGCGAGAGTAACCTCTTTTCTGATATGCACCACCTCATACTTCAAATAAAGCTGGAAATTGGCGCTTCTGGACGCCATTATGTCACCTTATTCGAGATATTAGGTAGTTGGCCGGTTCACCGCCCGGCTGAGTTTAAGACCTGCTTGCACCCATCCCTCACTGCGCTATCATACCCCGTTTATGGGTAGTCAGTAGTAGAAGTAGTAAGCATGCACTGAGGAGTGGTTGTCATAATTACACGCAATCTCCACTGGACCATAATTAATTTTGAAAATCGAAAGTGTGGACACGACACGTGTTCTACAACTGTTACATCTCAAGGTGTACATATATGTTGCATGTTTCTGTTACCACCGCATAGGTTCTCTCGCATTTGCACCATTCTGATCTGTAAAAGCTTGTTGCTCTCCGTGAGCATCATTTATCATCTTTGTAAACTTTCCTCAACAGTTCCGTATATAACTTTCTTCCGGCTGCCATCTTTCAGTTGGCATGCGAGCACCCTCCCACCCTATGACTGTTGACAGCCATGCTCGGACCCCATGCTTAACCAGCTATGCGCGGACGTTTTGGTGGGGGAAGTTCGTAAGCGTTTCGTCGTGTTTGGAAAAATTTAGGTACAACAACAGGCTGGCCGTAGCTGGTTGCATCCTTGTTCAAGTTTTCGCGCTCCGTTACGTTAAAGAGAACAAATAGAAATTTGATAGTGCTTTGTGACTGGAGATCGTCCGTCCTTGGGTCTGCCTTCGTGAGGGATAGTAAGACGAGGTGTGAGAACTACCCGGTCGTTAATCTTGTTGAAATGGCTTCAATCATATTTGCTATGACCATTAAGCGACGGTTCTAAACATTTCCTTATTCAAGCCCCAGGCCCAATAAAGCCGCATTCCGACCCCTATGGATGCCCTAATATTATCATCGTACTGCCCCACAACTGTCATCAGTCGGCGGTCCCCAGCTTTGTACACTTCATAAGCGTCAAGTTTCGTTTATGGTGAGTCTGTGCCAGATAATTGAACTGGATAACGTGCCGGCACAGGACTTACTGTTGCCGCGCTACTGCCCAAGTTCATGTCCACAATAGTCTCTTAGGGACGGGCGAACTTTGACCAAACGTTCGACAGTGATGCATCCTGAAACCCATTCTATTTCACCATGTCAGTCTATGTATTATTGAGAATACTGCGGGCAGTGCAAAAGTTACTCCAGTAGGTCGCCTGATAAACCTAGACTAACCGGACGATATCGCTCTGCTATCATCAAGCGATGATGACCTGGAGAATGTACTGTCTCGAGTTAGTGAGGTCATCAGAACAGTCAATTTTCCCATAACGACCTTAACACCGAAGCATTATCTGAATGTTTCCGGTAAAAGGAAGGCGCATCTAATTGTTAGGGGTCTTAACCAATTTATCTACTGCCAATACAGCTTTGAAGGAGACGTTATGATCACAACATGCGTAGGACCAACGAGTTACTTACCTGATAAGTGATCAGCCCTGTCATTTGTAGGGCAACATTTCATGGTCGTCTGTGTTCATTTTGTTGCCTCTTGGCTAATCAGGATAGGTTTTTTTGTCACAAAACTCAAAATGGTGTATGACAAATCCAATCCTGGGATGGGTTTTGTCTAAACTAACATCACTTATGCTCTCCCAAATGCGCAGGCAACACATTTGTGGCCAGTGATATTGGCAACAAGTTACTTTTTACAACTCAGTTGACGCGGATCTTATTTCGGCGTTCAGACACAGTCAGCTGCGAGTGTGCTCTCCTTGATTCAAGGCCAAATGCTATGCTCAGAAATCCTGGATTGAAACCGACAAGGCAACGGGCTCGTGGCCCAGTGGTTAGAGGCGTGGACTTCTAACTAGCAGGTCCCGAGTTCGAGCCTCGGGTGTTCCACACTTCGGGGTTGGGTATGACTGGCTGACAACGGCTAAGAAGCCAGAAATGGCCATTCTAGTCCCCCTTGCCTTTGTCGGTAATGTCATTCTATCCTGGAAATCTGTAATGTTTGATTCAGTGTTTGTGCACCAGCCTCAACTGATGATAGGACGTTGTCAAGTCAATAAATGCCGAAGATGCATCATTCACGACCCTGATCAAAAGACCTACCCTCTCACAATTTCCATTAGGTGGTCAGATCCAACATTTGGTTGGTCGATTCTGTCGGAAAAAATATTGTTGCGTATGTCAGTGACTTTGCGTATCTCAGGTCAAACTATCCTCAAAACATCGATAGTAAGTTTTACATTTACCTGTTTCTCCATCTGACAGTTTCGACTTTCCGCAGGATTTTCTGACGGACCATATGCTAACTTTGCGCTGTAAGTAAGGTTTCGTCTTTCAGTTAGAAACAGCAACGATAGTGAATGTCTGATCAAGTACCGCGTCACCTTGGCCTTGGTGAAGAACCCCCTAGAACGGATTTTGACTTTTTCCAGGGCCTTCCCTACCATCTTACCTTTTTCGGATAATAAGTGTCTGCTCAACCTTCTGACGCTCGGCTTTAAAATGCGTCCGTTGGCATCTAGCACATCCACCAACAGTCGCCAGTGGTCCACAAGCACATAGCGATATGGCCATGCAGTTGTATGACTATATTATCCGATTTATTACCGTAGGTCCGCAATGATTCCGCTCCAAAACCCTATCCTGTTGACGTCCCACTGGAGGACCCCAGCTTCTCCTCTGACGATAAGTCAAAGTGGGACATTGTCAAGGCCACCCAGTATGGCGTATTCGACCGCGTCAAAGAGCTGATCGAGCCTCCTACGGATGCATCCTGGCCCGCCTACGATGTCAACTGCCTTGACGCCGAAGGTGTTTCCCTTCTGCACTGGGCTGCCATCAACAACAATTTTGACCTCGTCAAATACTTCATTTCCAAGGGTGCCATCGTGGACAGGGTGGGTGGACACCAGATGTCCAGCCCCCTGCACTGGGCCATTCGACAACTTCACCTCGAGATGGTCGCCTTGCTAATCCACTTTGGCGCCGACCCTATGCTGCAGGACAATGCTGGCATGACATGTCTTCATGTTGCTGCACAAATGGGTTCAACCTCCATCCTCCTGTACCTCCTTGCAAAAGGCTACGAGGTTGACGCGTATGTCTATGCATCTTAGTTCTTTGTCTATTCACTGAAAACCTGGCACAATAATGTTGCCATTGTCACATAGTCGTAGTATACTAGAGTTCGAACTCTGGCTCATATGAATCGTTCTACTGCTCTCTCTCTCTCTCTCTCCCCCCCCCCTCTCTCTCTCCCTCTCTCCCTCTCTCCTGCTCTCTCAATACCACACGGGCTACCGAGTTCGGGAGAAGTTTGGCAAGTTAACAAAGTATGTCATGAGAAGTAGAAAGGCATTTGGAATACCAGACG
>CACRXP010000184.1:230659-244380 GCA_902702965.1 Spirometra erinaceieuropaei | reverse complement strand
AAGGGGAGCTCGATTCCCCTTTTCCGTTTTTTGCAGAATCACTCCCCCAATTTTCATTCCCCTAAGAGCTGATTTGAATAAAAAGCTTCGACGCAGCCAAAGCCGCCTATAAAAATGTGGAACCGTAAACAATACAGTCTGCTGAACTAACAAATGCTTGGGTTATGAAGGGGGGATGTAACTAGGAGGTAAGTGGTGGAGGCAGGGGCCGAAGATGATCAACTTCTACAGAATGACCATGTTGTTCCCATTCTTCAAACGAGCAGCACCACAAGTAGTTTATTGCATAACAACATCAGGAGTATCGACAAAGCACGTGTCTAAGCTTTTCTTTAGTAGCTGTCCTGAACGTATGGCGGAACCACCATCATAACACGGCGGGCTTCCTAACGCAGTGCGTTGTTCAAGGCTAAAGAAAATTACGAAACATATAATTCCGGGGACATAAAACAGAAGCGAGAACGATGCTTGCTAGTAAGAAGGGCCATATGGACTTTGCATGTCGTCTTGAAAAACTTACAAATCAGTTTCTCTCTTTAAAAATTTATCGCCTTCTAACTTGCGAAGGTGAAACTTTGGTAGTGGTATGCGAAACAAAGTTAACTACACACGTCTAATTAGTTGGTTATGCGGTTGACGAATATTTCCTGAATTGCGCTTTCATTGTCCTTAGGCATCGTTAAACATCACGCCTTGATTCTGACTTTTTTAAACCGCCAATTGTACTGTTTTTCCAACGAGTTGCTTTTTAATTTTGGGTGACCTCCCAGGATATTGCTGTCAGCTTCGAGTCCACCAGTTTTTCTCGCGGATCACTTCAGTAGGATTAGACTGCGCGGCTGGGCGGTAAATACCGACCCACCAACGTTTCCCATCCTTGTTTTTGTCAAGTCTCATCTGATTAGCCCATTTTATGGAGGTCAGGTCATCACTTCAGTGGGGAAGAAATTCTCTCATGGGTTCAGATAGAACGGTCTCGACGCCTTCTGAGGAAATATTTTGAAAAGCATGCAGATTGTCATCAAGTTTCAGCACAAATTTCACGCTATGAGGAGGACGGTTTATGTTCAACTCTCCGAATTAAGCAATTAACCAACCGTCTGAATGACCTCTTTACTTAACTGCCCAGTGGCCTGAGACACGTTTCTATAACCTGAAGGTCAAAAGGGCTCCCTGAATCAGTACAATCTTTGAAGGTCGCTTAAATGAGTCAGAGGGAATTTACGCGTAAGCTCCGCTTTTTTAGACGAGCCCCGAATTGCCTTTGAGGAGGACAGCTTCTAGATTTGTTTTGCGCATGTAGCGTTCAGAGTTTAATACCGATTGTAGTCGTTAAATGGTTTTTTCAGTGTTCCAACCAACTTTACGCCAAAAGCCCTTTTGACTCACTACACTGCCACCCATTGTTTAGGCTTGCAGTTTCTTACTAACAGCGCAGAACTCTGTTGCATTGCTTCGAGGGACTGGTACTCGTAGGCACTTTAATGGCCGATGCTCGGACTCATCAGCACCATTTTCCGACCCTCAAGTAAGCTGTTTGGAAGATTGCTGGCCCTTTAGGCGAAGATCTGCCAACTGCTTCATTTCCAAATCCTCCCCCCCCCCGCCAACCGACATTCAAACCTTCAGTCTTTATAGTAGCCTGGTTTCGTTTTTCCCTTTCAGTCAGACTAAAAGCGGCTTGACTCCACTGATGGTCTGCTGCATGCATGCACGTTCGGTCGACCCAATTCGCCTCCTCATCAGCTGGGGTGCCAACATAGATCTAGCCGACGCTCGCGGCAACACGGCGGCCCATCACGCAGTAAGGACCAGCAACATCGCCGCGGTCCTTCAACTGGAAGAACTGAACGTAAACTGGCAGGTCTTGAACAGGGACGGTCATGCCCCCTACCAGGTTAGAGACCCCCAGACCCTGCCGGAAAGTTCTGGAATACCATAGAGCCCATGCTCAAAAAACATTAACGATAAGTTTTGAATGTGCTTTCAAGCAGAAAAGAAATAATACTGTAATTTCGTGGAACGGATTTGATGCGAGGTTGTCAGAAAAGTGCCTGTCCAATCAACCTCCAGTTTGCTTGCAGACATTTAAGTTCTTGTTCAATAGCAGCCAGATGGCCACACCCGCACATTCTACAGTAGCGGAACCTGCGTATGCACGCTTATTTCATCTTAATCCCACCATGATTTCCAATGTTGCATGACGTCACTGCGTAGAGTTCGTTTCTTGGGTGCGATCTCCCATTCTTCTCCATGTTGTTTCTGGCATAACTCCAATTAGCAAAACATGTTTGATCATGTCCCTTAGTAAAAGTAGGTTAACACAACAGACTTGCCAAACCCTGATCTAACTTCTTCCGCAATCCTTCAGTCGAATTACCCGCTTGGTATTTGAACCCACCAACGTAACGTTGTACTGTTTCTTTGTTGACTACACTCTCAGAAAAGCCGTCTAGTATAACTAACGTCCACCTTAGAAGTATGATTGAACAGTTTTCTGTGAAAAAAGAGCATTAACTTTGACTGCTAAAACTCCACTTTTACCCGTAATCGCACAAAGTTAGTCGGTATACAATGGCGTACTGTATTTTGAGCCAGTTTGGACAGGGTTGCCTCCTTTTATGTCCCCACTTTTAAAAGGTTTGAGGATCTTCTGCGTCATCGGCTCCATATGACCTGCTCTCGACAGCGCTTTGTCAGACATTTAGCCGACTTAGTCCTGCTTACTTGCCTGTGGGCTATTTGGCGTATGCTACATTTAAACAAGCCAAAATTTATATGGGCACTTTGGATAGGACATACAGTATTACTCAAGAAATGTTAATCGAAATTCTGAACTGTGTTTTGGGCTCGAAAAGATTACTTTAGCAGGGCTGTAACATTAATTATCGCGCAGCATAATCACAAGATATTTAGGCTACTTTGGGAGTCCGCCTTTTGAACAAACTTCCTTCCGGCCGCCTGCAAAAACTACACTCTGCAAAAAGTGACTACTTAAGCAGTATGGATTTTTCTCATTGTTCTTCGATGCCCTTATAACTTCAAATATATTCTATAGAAAAAATGCATAAAAATATTCATCCTTTTATTTGCTTGGTGGAAAATCACGTCTTCTCTAAATTTTTGTACTTGAAAGGTGGGCATGATCTGGTTTCAAAAACTTTTCCAATCCCTGAGTACTTTTGAATCCTACCAATGTTTTACGAACGGGCGTTTCACGGTCCGAAAAATCTCATAGCTGGAAACTATTAAAACCAAATTATACCCTTCTTTTAAATGTGAAATTTAAAGAAAACGTACTTTTCCACCAAATTAGTAAAAGAATGGATATTTGTGTGCACGTTCTCTATGAAATATATTTGAATTTATAAGAGCATAGAAAACCTATGAGAAAAATCATACTACTTAAGTAGTCATTTTTGCAGTGTAATTTTTGCAGGAGACCTGAAAAAAGTCCGTTCAAAAGCCGGAATTCGGAAGTAACCTAAATATCTTGGGATTATGCTACACCATAATTAATATTACAGCTCTACTGAAGTAGACGAGGTTTGGTCCTGCAGCCCCGCTTGCTTGATGCCAAATAGTAGCTTCCTAAAAAATCTTAGTTAGCATATCATTCTTAGTCACTCGTTGGGTTAGGGAAGGGAAGAGGGCGCAAGCGGAGCCCGAAGCACACGCAAGGAAATGCGTGTGAAGCGATGCTTGGTGTGACCGAATATGGCGTGTAGACACTCCCCGCGACACAGCCACTTGCTGGATAAGGAGAGTACAATCACAACTGGAAGGCTACGGAGAAAACCGCGTGTCACTTCGCAGCACATGACCACCAAAGTGGAACCGATGAAGTTCACACCGTCCGAACGATGCCATTAGTAAACCTGCATTGCCACTCGCTGGATTAGTATAATAAAGAGGACGCAAGCAGGGCCGGAAGCACGCGCAGGGAGGAGCGTGTGAATTAATACCCGAGGTAACCGAGGTTGGCGCATAAGCATTCCCACCCTCGAGGCACAGACACTCGCCGGATTAACATAGTAAAGAAGGCGCAAACACGTGATGTATGCAAAGCCGACGTAATCGCACCCACTAAAATTGTTTAAGGAAGCTAATCATATAGTATCAATCAAGTGGGGCTGCAGAACCAAACCTCGCCTTTATGCAATCTTTTCGAGTTGAAAACGAATTTCAGAATTTTGGTTAACATTTCACGAGTTAGCACATCTCTTGTATATGGAAGTGACAGAAACAGGGTCATCGCGAAAAAAATTGAATGGCGATTTTTAAAAGGTGAAATTGAACATGCCCTCAAATGTTTGTTTTCTAGACTATCTCCCACGAGCTCTTTCGGAAAGACTGTTTTCCCTTCAGTGTTCCCTGAAACATACGTGGGCAGGACTAAGAAAAACAAATGCGACTTGAATACTTTTTCAACTAATTGCTTATCTAAGACAAATAGGTGACAATTTTATTGCCGCATATTTAGTGCTTTTTCGATGCTGCTCAGTGTTGCAAGCTCATGTGTGTGCATTTTTTCTATGTAGCGTCACACTTAATGACTCCTGTCGTTGCTTTTCCGAGTTTTAGCCTCCACTTCTCATCAAATTGTCACATATTGAAGGCTGGAAGGTCTGGGAACGATTTAATGCCCTCGCAGTTTTGTCCCACAAGTTCAGGGAATTTTGGAGTTCCCCCAGCTCGCAATTTGACGCACGCCAGTAGCTATAAAGTCGTGCAATCAAACTGGTAGTTCTGTCAGTAGCACCGTGCGCTTAGGCCCTCTTTGAAGTCAAATAACTGCGAGGCAGGAGGAAAGGGCGTCCCCTCACACTGTCCTTCCCCTTTTCCTGTTTGGCTTTAAGCCTGAACCGAAAGCCTTACTGCCTCCCCCCCCCCCGAATTTGCTCCGGTTACGTGAGCCTGGTAGTCATCTGGTGGATTCTAGATGCATTATTTAGGAAATCCTGCTTGGGCAGTCAGCTTACTATATCAGATTTGGTGGATTCCAAACGTTGTAGGCTGGGTGGGTAGCTTGACCCAAATGTGATTAAGCTCGCGTCGGTCGATGGGGCCTCGTAAATCGAGTGGCCAGAGCGTTGGCCGTACTAAAGCCTCTCCTTACTGTCGTGGGTTCGAATCCCACCGAGGCGCCGAGTTCACCACTCTTGAGTCAATATGAATTACTAAGAATCTGCAAACAATCTATAGATTATTATACACTTTATTTGCCACCCAGTGATATAATCTCTATGTAGAAGCAGTTAAAGTTGTATCTGAAAGGAGATGAGGAGGCTCACACTGCTTACGACAGGCGCATGTCAGTCATTGTGTGGGAACTTTTCGACTATTCGGATAATACCTGGCAAGTGGGTGTTGGGCTTTGGGACGGCGACCGCTGCATATTGACCCGAGGTTTTGACGGCATTTCTGCGGTAAAAAGTGCCCTGGAATTAAGATGGCTGGGTGATCGTCGCTGCTATGCCACCAGGAACACTCTCCATCCCAGTGAACAGAGTGCGGTCCAGTAGGTCGGACAATGGAACGTTTAACCCGTTCGGGTCCAAATCCCAGGCTTGGGGCCTCGAGCTAGGGTGTCATTGACCGATGAGGGCAAGTAAGCCAGGAATAACCATTGTGGTCGCCCTGGCCTCTGTTGGTATCGTTTTCCGTTATTGTTTGGGAATAATCAAAATTTTTTATCGAAAAATGCTCCCATATGTTTAAGAACGGGGTTAAAATGAGCAGCCGTTTTCTGTCAACGGTTAGAAAAGAACGTCATGCCACGCCAGCATAGCGCTGTCCCACGGCCACATGCGAAATGGTATAGGCGGAGTTCTTGCTCCTTGTTTAGTGGGTTTTTGGGCCTTGGGCGACGACCTTACTGTACCATCCTGAGTTGGCATGCAAACCTCCGTGGCAGCGGTCGTATTCTCCTAAGATGCAGGAATTGGGGTATAGTTTACTTCGGTTTAGATCACCGGGACTTTGGAAGCGCAGGCCTGCTAAAGTTCCAGTTGGGAGGAGTAATTGGTGCCACCCTAGGCGTTTCAAAAATGTAAGCCAGATGCTTTGCTGATCATAATGAGATTTTATCCTCCGACCGCAGATGTCCCAACATCCTTGGATGAACCAGCGCGTACGCGAGATGGCTGTTTCTCGGGGTTTATTGGAGGAGAAGGGGGAGGACAGTGTGAGGGGACGACCTTCCCTCCTTCCTCGCAGCTGTCTGACTTCAAAGAAGGCCTACGCACGCGGCGCCATCCTCCTCCCTATTGCTTGTTTCCTGCTCATCGGGATTGTCTTCGTTCTGGACTTCGGCGCTATCCTCGGCTCACCCACCTGGCTCTCCTACTGCCTCAAGGCCATTCTTCTGGGGGTCATCTTTTGGCAGATGCAGGTCATTGGACTGCGTCTGAGGACCGGCGATTTTGATGTCAGTACCCCTCACCCCCTCTCTCCATTTACCTTTTTATGTTTGCCCTTGCTGCTTCGGCTCACGTTCGGTAATCGCGTCCACAGTGCATTAAGTTACAAAACAGTTAACTTCGTTGCTTTTAGTGGGAAAACTGATTTTGTGGTTTGCAGCTTGTTTTTTTCTGTCGGTCAAATCACTCCGTAATTTGATTTCTGAAAGTTGTGTGGTTGTAAGAGCTTTCTACTCACTCACTCACTCTCTCGAACTCCTTTATGGTCCAGTGGTTTGGGTAGAGCGCAGTGACCGACCTGACGCAACGCCAGGCCATACGCACAGATTTGCGGATTGGAAAGACATGCCGAGTAACCCTCAGCTGATTTCACCCACCAGTATAAGCAGTTCGAGGTGTGGTCGCCACTCACAGCACAGTTTCTTGGGACCGCCGATGCGAGCTGCGCGCTAGGTCGAATAGAATAGAATGAAAATCTTGTGTTAGTAGGTACCTGCTATGACTGTTAGCCCATCAACATGAATATACTCCTTCCTGGACATCTTATGCACCCTTATGCACTCACTGCTGTTATTCTGGCCTTAGACTGGTAGGTGGGTTCTGCAAAACAACCTCACCCTACTTGAAATCCTTTTGATCTAAAATTACAGACTCTTCCCTAGAATCCTATCGGGTTGACCAAGCCATTTACAAAAAGACAAATTATGCATATCGTTTGAATGGGGCAAGAGTTAGATTCCATTTGCGAACAACGCAGTGTCACACAAGCTGCAAACCAAACAACAAGTACTGAGTGGTTCAAGAGCAGCGATTTCTGGTCTGCATCTCCGCATGACAAGCAGTGAACGACCGGACCAGGTTGTAGGGGTGGAAAATTCTTGAGCCTCAGTTGCGAACCTAGCTCCAACGACGACAGCAGGCATTTAATTCAGAAGAGCTTGCAGACCTTTGCAACTTCCGTAGAGAACCTCCTTTCCTACTATTGTTTCTGCTTACGAAAACATGCGAATGCATGCATACTTGTGAGGAAGAGTTTAAGGTAACATTATATTCAGAACTGTTTTTTAAGCCAGTGCGGCATGTTTGTGTTACAACTTGTCTAAAGTCTTGGTTTCTTTGACAATTCGAAGATCAGCAACCCTAACACCAACAGGAAACGGGGGTTGAAGTCCGGTAAATCGACTACCCCACGAGGCATAGGATTCGATGACGAACATGGTAGAGGTGCGCTCACTGATCGCGTTACGGAACTTACTCATTCCGTTGTGCCTTGGGGCTCTCTCTCTCTCTCTCGAGCTCCGTCAGAAGGCGCATAGCGGCACGTAATATATGCAGAATGACATTACCAACAAAAACAAGGGACATAGGGATGGTCACTTCTGGCTTATTAGCGGCCAGTCACATCCAACCCCAAAGTGTGCAACACCTGGGGCTCGATCCCGCAACCTGTTGGTTAGAAGTCCAACGGTCTAACCGTCAGGACAGAAATGGCCCTTCTATTCTCTCTTGCCTCTTTCAATAATGTCATTCTGTTCATGGCCGGCATAAATCGTCTCTAAGTGCATTCTTTTCGCCGCGGCTGCCTTGCGACCTAGACCGCTCTACAAGGGCGGAGCTCAGCTCTAAGAACAGGACTTTCATCAAAACCCGGAACCCTTGTACTTCATTCGACCTTCTTCACCATACATCTCGACCCCTGCTACGCCCTCTGCGGGAACCAACGGGCCTGGACTTCTGCCAGTGAGCTTGATGGTTGTTATGCAAGCTAAACGTAAGTAGAACGCGTGCACCACGTGCTGGAATCTAAAAAATCTTGCATCGACAACGAAACATCAAATCGTTAGAGCGTTAGCTAATTGTGGTGTGGACGTTGTCCGCCCCTCCTACATGCGTCTAACAGATCATAGCTCATTCTGTATTAAGGTGCCGGACGCTGACGTCGTGTCACATTCGTCCTAGATGACCAGGCCAAAACCTCACTTATGCGCTCTGAACCGTGTCACCGAGTCTCTCGCCTGCGCGCATATCCGCGGTGCCACTGGCAACTTCATAGTTGTCAAGGTCTACGTCCCGACGCTGAATGCTGACTATACGCGTAGGCAGGATTTTTATGATAAACTTCCCACTATTTTCGGGTGTGCTCCCTTGTGTGTTCTTATTGCAGATGCAGGAGGGTTGAACGGGAAATGTTTGGCGCCTGAGGGTGCTAAAAGGCATGCCAATTTTGCAGTCTGATCGTTATAAATACCTGCCTTCGACACCACACGAGACACATGGTCCTCAAGTGATAACGCCTTCGGAATCAAATAAGCAACATTCGCATTCTTGTCCGAGAATGCTGGGCCAGCTCAAGGCAAACGCCCGCATGATACATGGCGCTGACTAGAACTGCGAAAATGGCTTTGATCACACTCTTGTGAGTCGTCGGCTGCAGTCAATACTACTTTATTACGTCTACTTTAACAAGGGCGGCCCACCCCCTCTTTGTGTGATACCCCGGTGTGCTGTACGGGGGCTAGGCCGTGTGTGGCACTCGCATACGGACTGTCCGAATATCAGCCAATGTGTCCGATCTCACCTCCGGTCTACTAGACCGTCTTGACACCGGACTTAAGAGGGTGAAGGAGGTGAATGCGTTATGCACTGCTCAACTCTACTATCACTATAAACTAATTCATGCGTAAGTCACCGTGCCTGCTTCCACCCGGCTGTGGGGCACACGATAGACATCTACCAGACTGCCATGTTTACTGTTGACTCCGCTCTTTCAACTTCCTTGCGATAGATGATGTTGCAGGATGGCATACAATCGCAGTTCGCCTGATCCAACCCCACAGTCACGGACAAAAAACCAAAGTTCGTGTGATTTGCGATGATTGTAACTGCGGTATTCGTCGGAGTTACACCCTCTCACCAAACTTGTCCAACTACATGATAACATGGGTTCTTCAACACCCAGCGGCAGACCACCCCGGGGTTTCAGTTGATTATGCTCCATGTATGTTGACTACACTGACGACTGCTGTGCTGGCGATTTGCTTTTTTAGAAATGCAGTCTTTCGTGTCAGGGATAGATGCGAAGGCGGCAGTTAGATTCCTCAAAAGGAGACTTAGTTAGATATACTTGCCTGGCCACAGTAAACCCTTGAACTATTGAACAGCCTCCGTTGTCTTGAGTTGAGTCCTCAGCCAGACGTGTAAGGTAATGATAATGTCAACCATCGGATCAATCGATTGCATACTGTCATTGCCTATGTTTAAACTTCTGGAATCCGTGTGAGGCTAGTCAAAAGACCCGATTGCACGTTTACCGGGCATTCGTCCAGAAATTTTTTTCTGTACAGATGTGAGACGTAGCCTCCACGCCAAAAAAGATACACACCGCCTGGATATATGCGATCAATGCTGCTTGCACTCCATTCTCCTAATTCATCTGCGCGCTCACGCCACTAACAAACATCTGTACAGTCGGACTTGGACAGAACCGGTCAACTGCGCACCCGAAGTGAAAATCGTCCAGGACGTCATCCGCATTGAACCTTGCCATAGCCAGTGACAGCGCACAGGTGGCCCACTGGAAACACGTGTGGGACGTGTTTAAACTGACTTGGCGCGCATCTTTAACTGTTCAGTCTAGGAGGCTGGCTTACTAAATGGCTCAGCTTCGCCCGTGACTCTGCCGTCAATCGACTTCAATGTCGGTCCGTCATGATGCAATGGCCTTACAGCTTGATGCTGACTGAAGCAGTTGTGGTGGACGCTGTTATAAGTGCAAGTACTAAGGTTAAAGACAGCAGCGACCTTTCTTTCTTCCAGCACAGAATTTTGAAACTGCCACTAGATTTTGTTGTTTTCTCACCTAAATTCGAATGCCTGTGTTCTACGAGCTTCCTATCGTTCGCTGTTAGGCTGTGTCAATACCTTTTGCGAAAAAACTTGTTTACCTCCTCCTTGCATTAAATCCAGCAATGAATATCCTCCAACCAGTATTTTAAGAACTTTCGTAAGATAATTTCACACGTTCCTTGGGTCCACTGAAAGACAACGCCTTTATCTTTAGAGCATGTTAGAAAAACATTCTGCAAAGCACATTTTCCCTCTTTTCTGCGTCTGATTTGTTCACGTGGTCGACCCCGATAGACCAGTCATGCTCCCAGCTCTATTAAGTTATGAGTATTGACTAGGAGACAGTGACTTTCACTATTTTGATTTCTCGACAGATGACTGTACCTCCAATTTCTAGAACGAAACTTTTGCTGGTAGGTTTGCCACTTTCCTTCCAGCATGGCCTGGATGGAGGAAGCCTTTAAACGCATCCAGGCCGTATGCTCGTATTGAAGCTCCATGTAAATGCGACCTAGCTAATGCGTGTTCTGTTTAAGATTTCCACCAGTGTCCTGTCATTACATTGTTGTGAGCGACTGTGCTCATGTTTCATTGAACCTTTCTAAATACGTTATTATTTTCCACCAGTTGACTGTTTTGCGTGAGAATTATGAAAAGGGCTTTAACTGTTGCGTATTTACGCTGTGTATGTTCACGTTTGTGCCCTGATCAAAGCGTATAATTCCACGATAAAACAACGATACCGAGCTCATACCACACCATTTCTACAGGGCACCCTATCGTTTTCACAGGTTTTCCGATCACACAGTAGATTTCAGGTCCGAAATGCGAGCGCAAGGGGAACTTCGATGGGTTAGACAGCAAAGCGCAGTAAACAGATGTCGTAGTCAGTTTTCTACCATTGGTCAGATGTGTCAAGGCCCTTTTAAAACGCCGTATACGTTAGACAGCTATAACAACGCGTCCTTTTTATATCCCCTTGCTGAACCGCCAGTTCCGCCTCCCATCCTGCCGATCTTTTTCTTTCCTCTGCGTTCCTTTTTTACTTTCAGTCAGTTTTATCTATGACCTGTTTCATTCTCTCTTCACATTGTGTCGTTCCGGTCGACCCCTCGTCTGGCTGTAAAATTTACGTACCTATTCATCGTGAGTGGCAAGGGGCAGTGTGCGTGGAGGTTTTGAGCACACTGCTGCTTTTTTCGGAACTTTCCGTCTCGCCAGCACTGTCAACTAGTATGCACATACATTTTTCAGCCAATAGAAGTTATCACTGTGACTGTAGGGAGCGTCCTGTGTCCAGGTCTGCTAACAGAAAAGAACCATTATGGGACTGTGAGTGACTGCTACTGACGGCAAGTTCATGCAACTTCTGATATCCGTTAGAATTGACAATAATCACCCAACGGCACCGTTGCTTATCAATTCTTCCACACACACACACACACACACACACACACACAGTACCCGTACTTGGCACGACTGTGATAATGCCTAATCCAGCCAGCCTCGATGATGTCACGGGTTGTACCTTTGCACGCGTGACGGTTCTCGGCAGCGGGTCTGAACAGCCCGATCCCTCCTCTTCTCTAGCGATGGAGACCAATCTGGGCGACTTTTTGGGACCGCCTGTAGTCAATCCCCAAAAAACCTCATAAAGATATCTCACACTCAGTACACTTCCGGAGTCACACGAGACACTGTAATCTCATTAAGGCCACCTTGGGTGAATGGAGTGCCCAAGAAAAGTTGTAACTTTGATGTAATTAATAGTCTCACCAAGTGCCTAACTGCTTGGGGTGGTCCTTCTGCTCGGACTTTGGTTGACTGTTGTCTCTGGTCCCACAAAACTCTGCTGAGCACAGTGACAAGAGCTCGGTAACCCTCACCCCCTCTATATATTCCACTCTAACTACTGAACTGCATGTCATGTCTTTCCCAGCTCACGTTCTTTGTTATCATTGACCGGTAGGTTGCGGGCTGGTGGGATAACTCAATCCTACGCAGGTCTGAGGGTTGGATTGCAATGACTATTTGGCGTGTCGAATCCTAGACCTCATTGGAGCCTGTCTGGTTTGGATTTAGGGAGTAACACTTGCGTAGTGTATGCAGACGTGGCCTTAGCTCCCTTGACCGCTGCCCCCACGCCCATAACAAATCGCCTTTACTCTTGTAGCTTTTTAATTTCCTTAGAAAATAACTGCGAAATTGGAGTGGATCAGCATATTTAAGGTCTATAGGCTCAGACCTAAGTTTTTATGCATGACTATTTGGGCCGAAGTCCATCAGCCACAGCGTATAACCGCGTAATATTCATGCGGTCATGTGTCATGCAGCGGCAGAATATCGGCGAAACACGCGTGTATGGGCTTTTGGCTAGTACCTGTGCTGTTAGTATGGAATCACCTTCGCTTCTACCCTGTCTATCTGTTACAATGTTGTAGGTGCGGAAAGAGAGAGAGAGTGAGATAGGCGCGGTGCGCGTCTGCATGTGTGACACGCGCAGACGGGCCGTTTAACTTTGTCAGCCACTGCACCCACGTCCACCTCCGGTCGCTTTGGCCTTGTCTTACTATCGGAGACAAGGTGGATGAGGGAGGAGAGGGAGAATGCGGTAGATGCTGCAGATGTTCGCCTCACTATAAACCTATTTGCGCGCACGTCGCCGGCTCTGCGATAACTCAGTTGGCAGCGCAGTGGACGTCGCCTCTTACTATCCCACGCGCAATTCATCTCAGTGCCCTCTCGGCGATAATGAGATAGTCTTTGTCAATTACAACGATCGAAATCGTTACTTCGTATTTGTTGCAACTAGGCATCCCTAAACTAATTATTCATTACTTTCGCGACATCTAAGTACGCCTCCTCTTCGTCGTTTCACGTATCCTTCCGGGGCATAAGTACAGTACCCACTTTACTGCCTCTAAAGAAAATGTTGCGCGTGTGAGGACCACTGCACATCAAACGTTTAGCCCATGTTGGTCAAATGTGCCTTTGGGACTTCTCACACTACACTGAACTGAACAATTTCTTTAGGTTACTCTGTAATGCGTTTATTGTGATTAGCGGTTGCCATCTTTACAGTAATCTCGCTAGACTTTTAGCACATGCATGGCAGCGCCTCTTGTCTTCTCCGAGATGTACTGCAGTTTAATCGGATGGATATACTTCAACCATGGAACACGATAACGGCGCCACTATCCTGCCTGGATTGAAGTGAAACGACGCGAAGCTACGCAATATCGACCTCGGTCTGGTCCCGTTTCCCCCGTGGTCCCGATGAGTGACGATCAGTTTCGACACAGTGACTGATTTTGCACAGATTTCTTCTCTAGCCGTGCCACGACACGAGTAACTCCTCTCGTGTAACGAAACCAGGCTTCATACGCTAATTCAGTGGCGCTAGAGTCATGTGACGGCTGTCTTCAGCTTATCTAAACTGTCAGTCGAAGGAGT
>CACRXP010000184.1:216459-230570 GCA_902702965.1 Spirometra erinaceieuropaei | reverse complement strand
GAACCCATCCATCGGCGGGCGAAGTTGCTTGAGGCTTCCCACATACACTTGCCACACTACTTCTGACTCCTTCACATGTCTAGACTTCATCAAAACCCGGGACTTAGGTGTGTCAATCGGTCACATACGACGTTTAACTTGTCATGCTGACGCTGGCAAATTGCATCGCATGGTATTTACAAGAGCCATATGTGGTGTTTTGCTCATCCCCTACCTGTGCGCATGTTTCCAAATAGACCCCTTCATAAGTTGTGTGCTTGCGCTTGCGTGTGCAAAAAAGATGATTCTAAGAAGACCTGAACCGTCTTTTTTTACTGATTGATTTCGTGTACGTGCAAAGGGCTATATAGATTCGTGCAATGTCTGAATGGCCCGACACTACGCGAACAGAGAAGGCGTGTGTCACAGGTGAGGCCTGGGCTCCAGTCCCGCCACAATGGGTCCACTGGCTGCCAACCAGACCAATGCGCAGTCGAAGTGCGCGGTCACAATTGGGCCAGGTGGCGTTATGCAGTTATTGCTGGTGCGGAATGTCCTCGGTGTCCTGTCGGTGTTTTCGTTGCAGCGGAGTTTACACGTACCACCACTTAAGCGAGTAAAAGTTTGCCTGAACGGTCCTGCCGCCACAGAATATAGATCCTCCCTCATACTTGTTAAGCCACCCCCATGCGCGTTTCGGGACAGTTTTTGCTCAAGTAAGTACACACCTTTACCAAGTGGTCACAACCAGTCCCCAAACATGCGAATACCACGTGTTTCGGATTAAATGAAAACGTCTGGTGTTTTCATGTTTGACATTTCATCTGACAGCCTCTTTCTGTCTTGAGGTATTTACTTTCGTACACATTGTCGGGGTCTCGGTGCCAAGCTTCTGTGTGCCCGTGTGTGCGTGCGTGCGCGCGTGCGTGCCTGCTCCCTCTGGTTCATTGTGCAAGTTTGCTCATGCACACCAACCAATTCTGCTACCGTTCCTGGATCCTGACCTCGTTTATACCCTCGTCGTATCAGATTGTGTTGTATGCCTACGCGCTGCTTCGGCGTCCGCCCACGACTCAGACTTGCTTGGGGTCGGAAAAATGTAAACCGAAGATAGTTCACGCTAGGCCGTCAGTGATACGACCTCAAGTCTAATTCTTTTTGTCCGACATCATTTCTCCAATCTTGAACTTTCACTAGCGTTGCTTTCTTATTATTAGTAAAGTAGGTAAATAAATGTCCCCATCAAGTCAGATCCCCGAGTCAGAGCACAGTGACTAAATGTGAGTAGTGTCAGTCAAAAAACTGATGATTTCCATGAGAGGGAAATAATCTAGCCGTCATCAGCCAGTCATACCCAAGCCCAGGTGTGGATCATTTTTTGCTCGAACCGGAGATCTTTGGTCGTGTAATTTGACACTCTACCATTGAGCCACGGGCATCCCAAGAAATATAATTTAACTCTCTCGAGCCCAACCAGAAGCCGCACAGCGGCGCATGATATAGGCAGAATGATATTTCCGATAAAGACGAGGGAGACTGGAATGGCCATTTCTGGCTTATTAGCCGACAGGGCAATGGGCTTATGGCTCAGTGGTTAGAGGCGTGGTCGCGAGTTCGAGCCTCGGGTATGCCACACTTCGGAGTTGGGTATGACTGACTGACGACGGCTAGTAAACCAGAAATGGCCATTCCAGTCTCCCTTGTCTTTGTCGGTAATGTCATTCTGCCTATAGCATACGCCGCTGTGCGGCTGCTGGTTGGACTCGAGAGAGAGTGCATAAGGCATAACGGAACGAGTGAGTTGCGTAAGAAGGATCGGTGAGCGCCCCCTACCATCACAATATATATATATATATATATATATATATATATATATATATTCACTCAGATAGACACACCAATCCAAATTCCGAAGCAATCGCATCAAGTTAACCCTTGTGATAGACAATTTGCGCCATGTGTGTGTGCGCTTTTTTGTAGAACGTTTATAACCCTTTTAGACGCACTTTACCTTTAAGAACTTCTTGTTTATGTTTTTACTCCACATAGGTCCTGATGGCATTCAGTTTGTCAATGATCACCACGGCCGCCCTTTCTCTCACCGTCCTCGTCTGTGTAGTGCCGCAAGTGCCCGGACACACTCTGACACACTTCCTTCAAGTCATATTCATATCCCTTTTGTGGTTCTCCCTCTATCGCACTGCTGTCGCTGACCCTGGTTTTATCGACTCATCAGAAAACAAGCGCAGCGCCCTCATCACTCAAATCGTCGACTCCGAGCTTACACACATCCTTGAGAGGCCCTACGGGCGTGGCAACTCCTGTGACCTCATGAAACGGTATTGCACCACATGTCTGGTGCCTCGACCCCTGCGTTCCAAGCACTGTCGTGTGTGCAAGCGCTGTGTGGCACGATTCGATCATCACTGTCCGTGGGTGTACAACTGTATTGGACAGAATAACCACAATTGGTTTATTCTCTACCTGTTTTCCACCTCAAGCTCACTTATCTGTCTCATGTACGAGTTTGTGCTCTTCTGGAGCGAAGTTCCCACCTGTTGGTCCTATCAAATGCCCGAAGACGCTTCCCGCTGTGAGTCCGTCTTTCTGATTGTTTTACAACTCGTTGTCTCTAGTAGGCCTTCTTGTTTTTTTCTTCGCATCCCCTCTTTTTTCCTCTATCTTTAGTGCTTCGCTTCATGTCTGCAGTCGAAGTCGCCATGTACTGTAATCCCTGGCTGGCCTACTGCTTTGCAAACGCTCTCTTCTATTCCATCTGGACGGTCTTACTCTTCGTAGCCCACTTTCATCAGATGGTCTGGGGCAACGTGACCACAAACGAACGTATGAACGTCGATCGATATGTGGAGTTTTCTGGTGGACTGCCGCGACCACACATGTATGGCGGCGGCAAGTCAGAATGGTGCCTTTGTGGCATGCCAAAAAGTCCCTACAACCGTGGTCTCGTGTATAATTTGGTGGACCTCTGTCGCATTCAGCGTGGTTGCGGTCGTCATCGACCTACCGATTGGCGGACAATCTTTGACATGAATCAACTCTACTCGGAGAAGACTGATGGAGATTCTGTTGAATTCATCGCCTGACAACGTCTCCCCTCACCCATTCCAGCCTTCGGGGCGTCCAGCGCCTCCAGTTTCTGTGCTGCTCCTATTCCGTGACCAGATGTTTGGAAGTGGTTCTTCTATATCCCAGGTGATCTGGGTGAAACTCACTTTTTCCTGCCCTTCTGTTCCGCATCCCATACGGAACATGGCACCTTCCGGATTTTTGGGCAGCAGTTTATATCGGAAAGTTGTTTAACATACGGAAGTATATCCATGGTAACTTGAATTATTAACTTTCCCAAGGTGCTACCTGCTGTTATGCATATCTTCGGAGCCACTTATGCCGTCAACACTGGTCTCCCTTATCTTCTCGATCACAACTCCTTTTCCTACCCTGCCTCTCCAACTTCGGCCACCCTGTAATAGCTCGACCTCAATCATCTAATTGATCGGGTTTGCACATGTAGCTCAGTGTTCATGCATACTATCCCACTTTTATTTTCAACCCCTCATCTTATTTGAATAAGATCGTCCCTCGTGATCTTAAAACGGATTTGAGTGTTGTGCGCGTCTGCGTCGACTCAATTATTGTACTTTTTACTGAAATATTGTGCAAATACAAGATTTTTTGTCTTCCGTCTTTGCCTGACTGCCTGCCTCCGTCCCACTCCACCCCGACACATCGTCTTCATCCTACCTCCAACTCCACCTTCTTCTGATGACCTCAGACCTCCAGTGAAATCACTTGTTTTTATCCTGCTTATGTTGTATCGTGAACCGGTCAAATCTTCGAGTTGTTTTTCTTCGAATCGTTCAACGGAAGAAGGGTGGGGCTCAGATTTTGACTTCCGTAATCCTCAACACAATCGTTCTCATGCTGTCTATTGTCCTGTTGCAAGAAATCGTCAGCAGTATCAGATAGGTACACTTAATTTATCATACAAGCCAGCCCGTCAGTCGTGTACACCACGAAAAACTCACGGAGGCTAAAGTACACATGAACCGAATGCGCTACCTAAAGCAAAACTTGTTTTCGCTCTGAACCTCTACATCATGCATGGGACCGTCACCTTGACAATGCCACTCTGTGGTGCGGAGACCTGGACAGTCTATCAAAACCTTACGAGGAAGTTCTAGCACTTGCGCCTGAATTGCCTTTGGAGACTGCAGAAACTGGAGTGACAGGAACGATTGCCTGATACGTAGGCCCTTAGTCGGCTGGCGTGTTGAGCCTCTTCGCAACTCTGGAGAAGACTCAATTTTCGCTAAAAGATTGCGTTGTGGGAACGCCTCAGACTGGTGTCTGCTAAAATGACATTTTTGGGACAACTTTGCTTTCGCTTCCAGCCGTCAATGTAGGCAGGAAAGGGCTAAAAGTACACATGGAAAGCATTGATCAAGTGCGTCGGGGTCGGTGGAAGGTCCTGGGAAACCCACGCGCAGCATCGGCAAGTCAAGCAAACTGTCGTGAAGATTGGACATAAAAAATCAAGGCTAGTTGGATATACGAGGCCACGGAGAAGCGGCAGGAATTTGAGACCAGAATACCGGGAAGCGGCACTTCCAATGTCGAATATCTTCCCGTGTGACCACTGCTAACGCACATCGAAGTCGCGCATACGCTTGGCGAGCCACCTCCCCATCCGCCACATCGCTACCAGCACCAGTTCGCTGCTAGGGCACGTTTCAATTCTTGACCAGTCCCTCTGCATCTGGCCATATGGCGAACTCTTTTCTGTCTCGGATCGCCTTGAGCGGTTTTGTACAACCCGTCTTGAACCACCTAAACTCCAGACAAGTTAGGCTTTCGAACTGTGAAGGAAAATAAGTCGGACTGTTAGATGTGGAGCATTTGTTTTGTGTGCATTGGTCTGAGTTAAGCGGCGCAGTCGGTGATGGACCAATCTCGGATACATCTCACACGCCTTTTTGAGTTGTGACTTCTTAGGGTTCAGTGCTCGTTTCATTCTGCACTTACCTACCTTAGGTGCGCTTCTCTGTACGATTTTGATAAACCCACATGAGTATCGTAAAGAACCTGGCTGAAGGATTTCGCTGCAATTCCTGCTGAATAATTGAGTCAGCTGGATGCGTAGTCGTGAACCTGCTTACCCGTATGCCCTCTCCGTCTTTTAAGCAACACTTCTGCCTTTGTACGTTTATCCGTGCGGTTTCACACCGATGTGACTGTCTACTTAGCTTTTTAGTTGAGGGTGGGGGGAGAGGGGAACTGAGGGTTTTGAAGATAGTCTCCCAAAAGTATTTGGTCCAAGTTGTATGCCTATTCGTGCACGCCGCATCTGTTTTTGTTGCTGTCCCGCCTCGCTCCTCCAGCCCTTCTTTGCCTTTGAATTCGTTCTGCTTTTAAATGCTCCGTCGCCTGCTCCTTGGACTAAGTTTATTTGCATGGGAGTCTTTCTGCGCGTCGCTGTATCTTTGAAGGGGATGATCGGCACATGTGCACATTGCGCTTCTGATTCTGATTGAGACGCCGGTCTGTCATTTCTGCCATGGGAAGTTCGTTCGCTGCACGGGTCTGATTCTAGTGAAGGCGTCCCCATCATCAACTTAACTATCTTTTGCCCTCTTTCCCTCCTCCCCCCAGTGCCTCTCTCTCTCTCTCTCTCTCTCTCTCTCTCTCTCTCTCTCTCTCTCTCTCTCTCTCTCTCTCTCTCTCTCTCTCTCTCTCTCTCTCTCTCTCTCTCTCTCTCCTCGAATTTCGCTTGCACGTTAGTAATCCTCCAGCCCACTTCTAAGACACTTTGTTGGGTTAAGTGCCCATGACTTGTTTTGGAATGACCTGACTCCTTTGCCCCACTATGTTCTTGTTCTTTTGGCAGGTCAGAACTAGTGCAGATGACGTTTGGCACAGTTGTGTTATTGGGCTGCATACTTGACAACAGATAGCTCGTTCGTCTCAGAGTATACATCTCATCTTCTGCTCGATACCCAACTCCGGCGTGCAACAACAAAGCAATAAGGCCAAGGTGTTCAATTCCCTTGGGAAAATACAATTTGCAGAGGTTTGCAGCTGAGATGCTTACACCGGCTCATACATCCAGGGCCCGTTAGGCCCCTCGAGACTCGAAAATGTTAAAGATAAGCCAGAATGTTTGCGAAACCACACGCTGGAGCATCCACCCCACCCGTGACTTTGGTCCTCACGTCAGTTCCTTTCGAAATCTTATCGCTCAGTTGTTAAGACGGTTTGAATGCGCTGTCAGCAGGGGTTTGGCGAGCAAGCAGCTGGGCTTCTTCTTGCATTCCGAAGGCAGACGATGAGCCTGCGCACGGGAATCGAATTGGTTTGCCTAACCGCACTCCAGATGGGTTTTTTGAGCGGTAAATACTTAACCCAAAAGTCTTTGCTAGCTTACACAACTCGTCAAACACTAGAATGGGGAATGTGACTGCTTAGTTTGTCTTAACGAAGCAAGTAGGAGGATGTGGACAGCGAAGGTATTTGGGGTTAAGGGTTTGACAATCGGTTAGCCCAAGTGGTTAGAGGTCGATATTCAGGGTGTACGTCGTGCCACATTAGAAAAAATATATGACTGTGTACCTCCGAGTTCGTCCACTCCTACAAACTGACAGCCTTCACTACTATTTGATGTTATTGTTGCACAGTACTTCCTATGCGCCCCCTTTACGACCAACCGCTTTCCTCCCCTTTATTATTTTTACATTTCAGCTCCGCGTCTCAATGTCACAGCTCCCGACGAAGCCCAACTTTAGGTGGGAAACTGGCTACGAAAAGACCTGGTAAGTTCACGAAGGGCGCTATGTATCAGCGCAGTTACTGTATATGCCGCTGCTAATGAGCCTTGATAAAATTCCGACAGCATTGGATAAATGTGAGGCTTTAGACCTGCCGTTGATTTATTGCCTTCACGACCCAGCAGCCGGTTTTAGTTTGCGTGAGTATTGTCTAACCGTTATGTCTTTGTTCATGTTCTGACCAAAATATCATTTGTTTGTGTCTGCGTGCCAATGTAAGCCGCCGACCAGCACAAAAATATGCCTTCTACTCGCAGTTACGATAGCTTATTTAAAGGCTTCTTCGCCTTGACCGACCGGTCGTCACCAGTGACTGGGAATGCCGGACTGGACCAGGTGACTTTTCATATTGATGACAGAAAATACTATTGGGCTAGTGTGGTTGTCATCACGGAGCGGGTCGGGACCGTCGGTGTCACTGTACAACTGTTAAATCATCCGCCAAGTTAGTGGTGGACCTCCTGTACTGAGCGCCTCAGTTCGCTTTGTAATAACCGCAGCTCGCTCAAGGTCGAACGCCTTCTCTGCCTCAGCGGTAATCCCAACACTCCTTCTCTCTCCGACATTACAGAGCTTCGTCTTTATGCAAGCTATAGATTGCCGTGTGATACTTCCTCTTCTTCATGGAGAAACCGCACATGCACTACTGAGTCTGCGCCATAGTAAATGAAGTGCCTGTAGAAGACAGTTGACCTGCTCAAGTCTACATGTGTTCTATCACCACAAGCGCCCTGGCTGCATGCGGTTAATGAGTAGACAAATGAGATCGTTCCTGATGACTGGGCTCCGGCCATCGTTATTCCTCTTATTAAGAAGGGTATGAGTGCAAGGACTATCGCGCGATAAATCTCATTGACATTGTTGCAAAAGTCTTCACCATTGTTATTCTCGAGCGTTGTTCCACTCTAACAGTCTCTGAGGATGAACTCCTGTTCGAGTTCGAAAGCTTAGACCAGTAAAGCTATCATTCCAGTGATCATGTCTTTGACATAAGCAAAATATGTTACCAAACCGGTTTCCGGGTTGGACGCGAGTCCACCGACCAGATATTTACACTGTCAGCTGTATGTAAAATCCAAGCTTAGCAGACCTGCCCTGCGATCACGGTAGGTGGTTGACTGAATGTCGAAAGCCCCAGGTCCGGATCCCAGCGGTCATCTGGGTCCGGATCCGAACCTCGGGCCTGGCCGGTTTAGGACTGCGGTGTGGCTCACTGGCGGTATTTGTTGGTAGTGCCTTTCCGAACCTATTGACAGAGTCTCACCTCAGTAGTAACTGGAAAACTAAGAGTGAACCACCTTGCGCACAGGAAGAGGTTATACCGGTCGGCCAAGTGCGAAAACGGGCAAAAACCAAAGACAACGGTATAGAGAAGGACCCCAATTCACTGTCAGTAGACTGTGGATCGCGCCATACGTGATTTATGGTAAAGGGAGTTTTATAGGTGGGATAGCACGCTAGGCAGTAAGCTGACCAAATGAAAGAAGGCACAAAAATTGCCTGAATTTATGCCGAAACTCTTATCCTACTTTATTGCGCAACAACGGAAATGAGCGTAGTAATCAAACAGTAACCAAAAAGTAACTTTCACAAAATAACGGATTTTGACTGAAGGTGTGAGGTCGTGGGAAGTAATCAGTTCAGTTCAGTTCAGTTTATTGAGGGAAATAGGCGTAAGCCTTTGAGTACCCTATTTGCAACGTAAAAAATGTGTGGTGTACAGATAGATGTTCTGGGCTGAAATATTTAGAACACGCCCATAATGGTGGGACAAAATGAGAAGGAGTTACAGGGGGTGAGCTCGACTTCTCATCGCACTTGGTCATTTCGGAACATAAATATGTCCAGATTCTTCTTAAAACTTTGTATAGATGGTGACATCACAACATCTGCGGGAAGCTCATTCCATGGTTTGACCACCCGAACCGAGAAGGAGAACTTCCGCACATCCAGCCGTGCCTGCTGAGTGCACAGTTTTAACGGGTGACCTCGGAGGTTGGTCGTGGTAGCAAATTCAAAAAAGTCCTCGAAGGCCAGACTGCAATCCAACCCCTTTACAATGCGGAAGGCTTGCAAGAGATCTCCGCGAAGTTGCCTGTAACTCAAAGGAAAGAGGTTCAGATTTACTAGGCGGGTCACATAAGGAAAGGGGCTTTGACCCCTGACCATCTTGGTGGCTCTCCTCTGGACTCTTTCGAGGCAGTTTTGATCCTCAACAGCCCACGGCCTCCAAGCTTGTATGCCGCAATCTAAATGCGGCCGGACGAATGTTCCGACTGTCTTAGAGAAAGCTTCTTCGTCAAAGTCCATAAACGCACGCTTGATGGCGTACAGTACGGACATTGCGCTTTTTGCCACCCTCGAACAGTGGGCGGATGGTTTTAGGGAACTCGTCGTAAGCACACCGAGGTCCTTTTGGGCTTCGACCTCTTGTAGGGCTGCACCGCCCAGAAAGTAGCCTCTTGTGCTGGCGGATCTGGCTGTGTTGCCTAGGCGAAGTATGCTAAATTTGGCAACGTTGAACCGCATGAGCCAACGGTTTGACCACTCCTCCAACCGATTCAGGTTCATCTGCAGTCTGTCTTCATCGGCAGGACCCCAAATTACACTCCATATCTTCATGTCATCCGCAAACATTGCTACTTCACAGGCTTAATCTCTTGCGGCATCGTCCACGTAGATAAGGAACAAAATTGGTCCCAGTAGTGAACCCTGGAGGACACCACTCTCGACCATAGCCGGATCTGATTTTCCCCGACCGATGCACACAAACTGGTGTCGACCTACAAGGAAGTTTTCGATCCATTTAAGGAAGTTGCCACCGATCCCTATTCTTTTCAGCTTATGTAAGAGCCTTTGGTGTGGCACAGTGTCGAAAGCCTTCTGGAAGTCGATGAAGGCTATGTGGACCGCGTGCCTGTCGTCGAGAGCTCGGGTCCAGCTCTGGAGAGATTGCAGCAGGTTTGTCGTGCAGGATCTTCCTTTTCGGAACCCATGTTGGTAGTTCGATAGCAGGCCGTGGACTTCCAGGAATTGCATCAGTTCAGTCTTTATGATCCTTTCCATAACTTTGCAGAGAATGCATGTCAAGCTTATGGGCCGGTAATTTGTCGTCGCTGCCCTGTTACCTCCTTTGTGTAGCGGAGTAATATGCGCCAGCTTCCAATCGACAGGAAGTGTTCCAGTGTCAAATGACGTTTGAAAGGGCAACGACAAAGGCACAGAGAGCTCACTGGCAAGTTCCTTCAGAAGCTTGGGTGGAATCTCGTCTGGTCCTGGCGACTTCGATTCGTTCAATGCCTCTAATTCTCTTCGGACAATGCCTTCTGAGAAGAGTATATCACTGACGCTTGGAGTCGGCAGTTCTTCTGTGGAGGGAGGAAGGAACCTTGCCTCGTTTGTGTAGACTGATTGGAAAAACCGTGAAAAATACGCATCTTTGTCCCTATTATCAGCGATCTCAACGCCATCAGTAGACTTTATCAGTAGTCTTTGTTGTCAGTGTAATTTGCGCAATAGCCTGCAAATGTATGCCAAGATAAAATCCCATATGACACGACCCGCAGTCTACTGACAGTTAAGTGGGATCCTTCTCTTGCCAAACCAAAGAAGAACAACTTCCTTTCCATCCGCTAGCGGACTACGGTCTCCTTGGGCAGCAAAAGCCGGCAGGAGAGCCCATATGGCGGGGGGGTTAGGAGCCTCCAGAATCTTGCCCACAGGCATTGCGAGGATGGCATTGCGTAAAGGTGTAATTGCAAATATCTGCTGTAAGGGAAGGTGGGTTGGGGTCCAGTTTTCTTCTGACGCGGATTGTCACACCCGAAAGAGTATCAGTCCGTGATTGCATCGAGGCGGACTAAATCAGGCGTACCGTGCTCAAGTTTAAGTGTATTCTGGGGCACTTTGACGCATGACGATGCATCCCCGTTGTGGTGCACGCGGACCGGTGGTCTTCACCCAGACATTCATTCCCCCAAAATGGTGACCTTGCTTGTCACATGTGCCTAGCGGCTAACGCCCATATCGACCGCAGGTACCAGTCTATGTCGTGTGATAGTTGGGTTCTGGTAAGACGTATGGCCCATTGTATGAATTGACATAAATGACAGAACACTTTCAGCATCCTTCGACGCCTTGAGAAACGTGGCCTGACTGACTTTCAGTCAACAGAAGAATTGTGTTTTGAAGTCTGAGGACCAGATTAAGGCGACGCTTACTATTGGATGCACCACAAATAAATCGGATCAATTAAAACTCAGCTTATAAAAGCCATTATAAACCAAGTGAGAAAGTGCTTACTTCGACAGTTTTGACGGGAAATAGCAGACCCTTTGTGAAATCTTTTAACCGTAAACACTTGTACCAATGAAGGCGAAATTTCGAGTTCCAGGTGTATGCATAAGTGAAGAAGAGTCGACCACCGGGACGCTTTGTTTATTGTCCCGAGAACTCGGTCAATCGATTTGTCGATCCGGCGCCGGCGTACAGAGCCCTGCGTAGCCACCTCCAGTCTTGCGCCGTCGGTCGATGATTGGTCTACATGCCTTATAACTGTCGCTTGTTCTGTTGCTGCTACTACCTCTGAAGATGGACTCCTGTACGAGTCTGAAGGCTCAAGACAATGAACAAAGTTCGATTCGTCTTCTCCACTTGTATCAATCTCTCTTCCAGCACGGCCACAGTCTTTGGTATAGTGCCACCCAGGCGTACAGCAACATCGGCCCTCTACCTTTACATGACCGAACCAAACTTCACACGAGTTCATCGGCGTTGGAGTGACGAACCAACTACCCCTGTTTGTTTTTGTTGCTAGTCTACGGCCGTGGCCACTGTGCTGCGCACAACATCGTGCGACTAAGTTATTTCAAATTGAAGTAAGCACCGCACGCAGGGATGCCCCTGGAACGACTGTCAATACACCAGTGGGGTTAGCCCACTAGAGGCCAGACGCTTCCGTGGATAACTAGAACCACAATTTATGCGCAGTTTAGGGTTGTCAAGTGGTGTTGAGCATTCTACTCAGTCTCCGACCCTATTTCTTCAGGATGGCTGTTTCATCTGATTTTAGGAATCCACAGTATATTACACCACTCATCAGTACATTTTGAGCATAAACTTTGGTGGCTATTTTTTGGGCCTTATTGATGCCCTGTAAGCGTGGAGGCTGTGTGTTCTGTTGACGACA
The DNA here is from genome assembly GCA_902702965.1 of Spirometra erinaceieuropaei. Classification (NCBI taxonomy): domain Eukaryota; kingdom Metazoa; phylum Platyhelminthes; class Cestoda; order Diphyllobothriidea; family Diphyllobothriidae; genus Spirometra; species Spirometra erinaceieuropaei. The sequence continues at coordinate 218,561 of CACRXP010000184.1, read as the reverse complement.
CCCAATTCCAGCTGTAGTCTTTGTTCTCGGTTAGACCGTATAGCCAGAACTTAGTGGACTCCGAGATGACCGCGAATCAGACGTGGCGCAAGTCTTCCTCATCATTTTCAAATCGACCTCACATAGGTGATTGTACTGCGCAAAGGAAACGGTAGAAAAATTGTCGATTATGCTTACGGATCATCTAATGTTGCTAATACTGTTTCTCACTTGCACACACCAGGGATGCCATAAGGGAGGACGAGTCAGGCAGTTTGGTCACCCGACTAGAACAACTTGTTCGCGAGGCCCATTCCCATCTGCGTCAAAAACGCCGACATCTGGCCCGGGCTGATGAGGCGGGCCATGTGCGTTTAGGAATGGTAGGTTATCTGTCTGTGTACTTGTGTGTTTTTATACTCTCACAGTAAAGACTTGATTATCCTTGGCCACAGCCTGTCACTGACAAAGCTGCTTGCTCAAAAGCCAATCTCTCCACTCTTGAACTTTATCTTGTCCGGGATTTTTATACCAACAGCGCCTTGCAAAGCATCTTTACGGGGGAGGGGCTGTGAGCATAATTTTGGTTAAAGTGCGCTCCCTGTCTATGAGGGGGTAAATATTCGAACTTTCGTCATACCGAAGGGCCAATTTTCCTGGCTTCCTCTATTTATGCACTTGATGGGCTCCAGATGCATGTCATGGCTCCCAAATCTGGTTTCGTTCTGGATTCGCATCCCTTGCCTCTGTTGCCTCTCTGAATTTTTTAAGGGACTTATCATCTCTACTCTGGTTGCGCTGTTTCTTCGTACTCGCTTAATGAGAGTGATTATCCTTACGTCAAGCAAGCAATCGTAGATCCGCCGTAATCTTCGGATCTCACCCGAAACCGCCCACTGCAATTAATTGATGTCGGACAAAAACAGGCACCATTTACTACATGGCACATTCGGAGGTCTAGTGCGTTTTGTTCTGCATTAGTTACGTACACCAGGACCTCCGCTTGAAGCGATGAATGCCGCGTGATTTTGAACGTTGCTGAGCGATGCGGATAGATTGTGGGGTCGTGACTCCATAAATTGGAGATCCATCTTGATAAATTGGGCTTAACTCTTTAAGGATTGTGTGCGTCTGCTATGTCATGATTCAGCAAACCATGGCAACCTGGTGTGCGCTGGCAGTTCTCTGGCACCTGATTCCCTGCCGGTGGATGCGCTTGCGCTCCCGCTGGGTATCCAGGTCGTGAGCATGGCTGCCCAGTCGTGCACCTATTTCTGGCCCGTTTGTTTTGTAGTCTGGTCAAGTGGTGTTGTGGACCAGGGGGTGTGGTGGTAGACCTAGGTGCGGGTCCGACCGTACCATCTACCTGCGCCCTCCTCCACTCCCGGTCTTCTTGACAGTCTTGACATCGGGCACAGGAGGGGGAGTGCGGTTGATGCTGCGCAAGTCCACTCTCACTATAAACTAATTCACCCGCAAGTCGTCGTGCCTGCTTCACCTTGCTGTGGAGCACACGGTGGACATAGTTGGCAACAACAGCCGAACTGCTGGATTTAAATCTCAGATCTTTCCTGCCCGAGATTGGGGCATGGTCGGTGTATGATGGCTAATAAGCCAGAAGTGGCCATTTCAATCTCGTCTAGGTAAGAAACGGGAATACTAACCCCCCCCCCTCCTCCTGGTAATGCGGGTGTTCCTATGCAAAATTCTAAAAAAGGGCAAATATTGCCCAACACTAACCCTGGCCCTCACCCTGATCCCAACTTTAACACTAACCCTACATTCCCGGAAATTAGCGCAAGACTCCCGGAGTAGGGGGAGGGTGTCCTATTTCCCCCTCCTCCCATTTGTCTCTTCTAGCATAACTTTTTGGCCAACTAATTTAACAATCACGAGTCCTACTGGCCAGAGGTGGCTAACTGTAGATGTTATTTGACTGCCGTAATACTCGCTAGGGCTGATCAGTACTTCTTACTGATAACTTGGTTGAGGCTTATAGAAATGGGGAATAATGTCGGTTCCCATTTTTGTCTTGGGACAATAATTTTGTTAGGAGTTAAGATATTTGTCCCTGCACACCGGAGAATCATAAGTTATGAGCTCTCTTTTCAATCGCAGTCGCC
>CACRXP010000184.1:160455-199098 GCA_902702965.1 Spirometra erinaceieuropaei | reverse complement strand
TTCTGTATTTACTTGCCTTTTTGCGTTGTCACATAGGCGGAGAATACTGTTCGCCTCCACCCAGATATGTATATCACATTGGTGAATCGACAGAAAGGGATCTAAAATCAACACTAATACCCTGTTCACTAGGCCTAAGTGCGTTCCCTCACCATATCCCTTAAAGCCCTTGAATAAGCGGACTATTGAACATTAAAATGAATTTTACCTTTAATTACTACAGTTTTGCTATTCATCGAAGCACAAATTCAGACCTGCTCAGACTTCCCAACGTTGAGAATTATTAAGCGCAGCGGGTTACAATCGAACACGACGACAGAGTCCACTTTTAGCGTCCCAGTGGTCAGCAATATGTGGGTCTAGATGGAGTAGACGAGTACGTGAAAACACATGGTTCTATCAACTTAGCTGCAGGTTGTTGAGACCTATAACAGTCCGGCCGTCGCTCGCAGACTTTCGGTGCCAGTGTAATTATTTGGGGTAGAGCAGACTTTCTGTGCAACCACCCCACTTCACCCTCCCGTACCCCCACCCTGTTCCGATGACGAGGCCTGGTCAAGACGACCGCGGATGGTCGTTGACGCATTGACTGACAAAAGTTGGCCACCCGTCTACGCGTGTCCCACGTCCCACGTACTAGGCTTCATCAGGGGGTGTCTCAGATCTGCAAAAAGTGACATTGCCATAAAGGACACAATGAGTAAGCAACCATCACAGCCTGACTCCCAGTCGTGAGTAGTATTGAGTTGTCCAGCCAGTACAGCCCTAGTTCTCTTCTGACTCAGGACAGTACAGCCCTAATTCTCTTCTGACTCAGGAGCTGCGCGAGTCCTTTGAGGGGCAACTTAGTCGCGTTATAGGAATTTATAAAGTCGCGACGGAGAGTATGTTATGTGCGTATTTTGCCTCCGCTTTCCATAATGCTGAGCTTTTCCTTTTAGTCCTACAGATGTCCCAGATGCTCCCACGTCTTCTGCCCTGATTGTGATATCTTCCTTCACGATTCTGTGCATTCCTGTCCAACTTGTGTGCCCTGATGCTAGCTGCCTCCGCACCCGCGCACCCTCCCCCTACCTCGTCCCATGCATTTCCTCCGAGATGGCCTATTCCAATTGGCAGTAAAAAAAGCTGCATATGCCTTCCAGCATGTGTCTTTTGAAGGGAACTTTCTATGGCATTGTCCGTCTAAAAACGCTGGGTCTGAAGAGGGAAGTCGGGACTCCCTAAGTGCGTTTCACTATCCGTAATGTCATAGTCGTTTTTGGAGCCTCTCTGTGGTTGTTTTCCATGGGCAGACTTTGCTTTTGCTAAATGGATCTTTGTATCATCACCGAACGTAATTTACTCCGTTTTACTGATATTAACTTCCAGCAGAGACCCAGAATAGATTTCCTCTTCTAGCTGATATGCACTTTTGGAGGTCGCTCGTTGTGGCTCTGATTTCGTGATTTGCCTTACAATTCTAACGCATCTAACTCTGTCTGTTAAAACCCCGGTCTGCTTTTCATCATACACTGAATACGTGGGTTCGAGTGGGGTTTGCACGAAGGGATTTATACTGTCCCTCAACTAGTCAGTTTGCTGGGCCATTCGGTCACTTGATTCTGTCAGGTCCTCCTTGAAACCGCGCTGTGTACAGTCAAAAAAACTTCCAGACTGGCCATCCTGTTTTAGTCGACTTTATTTTCTATCTGGGCTGCACGAATATATTACTGTCACATTAGTTATAACTAATAGGCTTTACCGGCGGAACTTCTGATAGCCTGGCGATGCTCACTAGATTACCTGAAAAGCTCCACTTTTGTCAGCAAAGCAGACGTCGGCAACGCAGCCGGAGCTGGTTATTCCAGTCGACACTGCCTTCAAAGATATGTAGATACTATTGGCCTTGGAGACCTTATTTTCACTAGACCCAGTGAGATGGGTTTGGAGCTGCGGGGAAGAAACAGGTTTGAGACTATCGGACGTGCCAATGTGTATAGTCGTGGACTCCATGTCCAGCTTCCCTCTCCTCAAGCGCTGAAGAGGGCTGAACCGGGCTAAGACAATCACAAGCATCCCTGCAGTGTGTCACTGCAACGAAAGTCGGTGAAATCTGGTTTTGGGGAAAACAGCATCAACCTGGGTGAAGCGGTTTTCAGAAGGATGTTTTCCGTCAGTTGAATCAGTCATTCAAATGTTCAGGCATTGATTCGCGTCAAAAGATTAATTCATCCGACAACCAAACTGACCAAATGCCGCCCCATCAATGTAATTTGCTCTCATTGATGGGTAGACGAGCTGATTCGCCAGCCACGTGTGCCCAAGGAGCTGCGTATTCTAGGTCACCGGAGCCCGGCACTAACAGGGCGATATCTTGAGTGGGATGGCGTCCTCTTTTAGATTCGAAAACGTGCAAACATTCTCCGGATATGCAACAAAAACGTTGTCGGACCAGATGAGTGGCAAAATGCATCTCTGCCGGAGCTTGACGGGATTTCGAGCAGTCGTGTGTGTCAGTTGTTGCTCATCAGTAGGGGACTTTTCTCGACTACAGCTTTCGGGGACTGCGGCTAGAATGTGCAGACAGCAGTCTCTCGTCTTCCAAAGAGACCGCCAAGCCGTGACTCGCTGCACAACTGTTGCCCCGAGCTTCTTATTTGAGGGCTGATTAAGGATGGATGTCGCGGTCTGTCTGTCTGCGTCAAATCAGTTCAAAATGCCATGACCGTGCCGGAGGGCTGGCGAGACCTCATTGACGATGAGCAAACTTAGTTATGTGGTAGATGGTGGGCAAGTCTACTACCACTATAATTTAATTCACACACAGTCATCATGCTTTCCCTCAGCCTGCTGTGAGCACACGGTGGACATCGTCGGTCACGGCTGTCGAACTGTGACAATAGCTCTGTGGCTTGTTAGCTTTTCATAGACAACCGGTTTGCCAGATCGCTGCCCAGCTAAACTCGGAGGTATTGTCGTTGTTTGGTTCGGGACTGCCTGCAGGTCAGGACCAGGGGCCCACTTAGCTCGCCACTAGCCCTTCTTGAGTGTCGCCCCCTTGATGCAGTATGTATGATGTAATATGTCAACAAGCAGGTTCCGTCTCGTCGGAGTTGCCCCGGCCTCTGAGGGATTGCTATGAATAAACTCACTGTCCTATGTGGGTCCATAGCGGGCGTTCATGGCTGCAGCGACTTACTAAGGTATCCCTTCTGTCACTGTTTTGAAGGTAACCGGACTTGATGAACAAGCCAGCGCAGATGGCTGAGAGCGTTCGATATGCACAACAGATATCGAGGATATGCCGTAGCTCGAATATCGCGTTGGCATAGCCACGATCTGAGAGATGCTTACAGGCGCATCCCGGGTGTAGGAACTCCTACATCAGCGTCAGTGAGTCTTATGTCGTGGTAGTCCTCACACTGCGCTTCACCCCTCATTACGGCAAGTATAGGTAATGCCGAACTTCAGTGAGCAGGCGTTGTGTAACCCGTCAATACGCGTTCACTCTCCTAGTGGAGCCAATTTGTCAGAATGTTATGACAGAACTTAAGAACTCGAACCGCCCTTTCTCAGTGAGTTGTTACGGCGTGGACTCGGTATTGCAGTCTTGAGTTTTAGTATGGAGGGATGGTTACGCCACAATGACGAAAGACAAAATGTCGTTCTGGTTTTCACACTGATATCGCTTGTTAGCGTGCTCGGGGAGAAGCATATGACGCCTTCACCCTGGTTGATATTAAAATGACTCCGCCAGCTCGCCACTACTGGTCGAGTGGATGTCATGGCACGGATCACTGCCGCCGAGAAGGCGCTCATGGACAGGGCTTTTAGGGTAATGGGCATCCACGACTGTGCATTTTCCTATTACCGTCTCACCATGACTGGAGGAGTGCGAGGCAACAGTAGGCTGAAGGACTGCACTTAACTGTCGGTAGACTGTGGATCGGGGCATACGAGAATGATGGTAATGGGGCTTTTACGTGTGGGGCAGCACTTCAGACAATAAGCTGACAAAATACAAGAAAACAGAAATTGTTTAGATTTCTGCCGAAAGTCGTATTGTACGCTTTCGTATGCCAATGGAAATGATCTCGTTTATTAAAAAAATAAGCAGAAAGAAAATTCAGAAGACCATTTGGCGAGAATACGCGTGCTTTTGATAAATTCTCGTCGAAGCAGTACATTTATATAGGAACGAGGTATAAAGCAAAACGTTTGAGCGATAAAAGAGATCGATTCGGGTCCGCTTTTTCATACGAGCGGGACATGTAAATCGGGGGGAGGGAGGAGGCAGTAAGTGACAGTGAGACTTAAGTAGAGCCGTGTCATAGGAATTCCGACGAACACACTCAAGGAACTATTATTAAAATGCACACAAAATGTGCAGTTCCATTTTGACAACCGAATATCTAGAGAAATAGAGGGAGTTGCTGTGATATAGCCTCTTGGTCCTCTCCTAGTCGATGTCTTCATGGGAAAACTGGAGAAACTTCGGTTAAACTACTGAATCACGAAGCTAATGCCCCTACGGTCGTTAATCAGATTTACGTTGGAGGCGGAAACGCAAGCCCTCTGCCCATGTTAAGCGTCTTTCTAAGTGCAAGAGCTGACGGCAGCGTTCAAACTAGCGTCTATTGAAAAGAAACTTGGGCCGGGCAAGATAAGAACTTCTGCAGCTGTGTACCCTTTCAACAGAAGTGTAATCTACTCCGTTGTTCGGTGCAAAGAGCTAAAAAAATCTGTTGGGCAAATAGCACTGATGAAGAACGTAGAAGAATCCGGGACCTATTTCGCGAGAACAGGTATTCTGACAGATTTATTGCAAGGAACCTCACCAGACCACGGGCAAAGCTCATGACACCGACGGCAGAAAAGGAAGGTCTATTCCTCAAAGTCTCCTGGCGAGGGACGCGGTGAAGGAATTCCTAAGAAGACGCGTTTGACCAAGCCGTTTTGTGAACCTTCCCAGCAGCAAGAGTTAAGGTATTGTTCTCGAGCAACCCCGTCTTACGTGGTAAAGGGAGGGATATGTTACCAATCCAGACCACCACCATGTGCACTCGCTCGTATGCAGCAGGTCATATTGGTCATACTATTTGGCGCCTATCCGCAAGAATACGAGAACGCCTGCTGGCCTTCCTGAGGAAAGGTGAAATTAAGCGCATACTCAGCTCCAGCCCCGCACACATGGTTGATTCTGGGCATCGTGTGGGACCAACGACAACATCTGTGTGATTTATGATGTCCCATCTAACTAACCTAAGAAACTAGGTCAGCGCTTACTGGCAACAGCAGAAGCGACTACCATCAGGCCACGGAGGCCGGTCCTGTGCGCGCAGAAGAACGTCCTGCACAATTTTTCTAGAATAGCAGAGGAACCTAGGGAAGCACATCACACTTCGCGACGACTCTAGGTCGATTTGTATTCATTATGCCGGAGGTAAAGGTCGATGTTTTGATATTCCCCCTCAAATTTATCAAACTGTTCGCACAAATGGCCGCGAATGTCTATTTTGGGGCATAAATGAACAGTCATTATCGGATTTTATGGCGAAGGCCCCTCCAGCGTTCCCCAACTCTTCCTTTGGACGTGAATTCCAGAAGAATATACATCCTGCATCTGCTTTTTTGAAGTGCCCTTGTCAAGAAAAGGGAGTCTAGAGTAAAGCTGAGGTTTCCACCTTTTATCAACCCAGGTTGGAAACGACCAAGTCTGTCGGTAATTCCGATTGCCATATCGTTGCCTTTCTAGAACATTCCAGACTGCCTGCGTTAATAGTCATTCTGGTTGCGGGGGGAGGAAGAAGGGAAGGATACAGGAGTTTTCCTATTTGTCACGTTGCGATGGCAGCTATAGTGATCAGCAGCTGCGGTTGCCTGCGTAGACGGCTCGGGCCACCATTTTAGAGTTCCTATTCTTGTCATCTCAATAGGGATAACACGTTCCACCGTGACTCACGATTAGTGTAGTGGGAAGACGACTAAAGTTAGCCTGACCGGCCTGGAAGATTGTCACCGTCGTTTCCATAAGAACCTTTAGAATGTATGAAGGAGTAACACGACAAAGTATTTATCATGTGTAAGCACACACAGGATGCCCTCATCCGACTTTAGCTTAGATGTCGGGACGGTTACCGGTGTCTGATCACTGCGCAGAACAGTTTTCTGTGGGCGCACACGAAGGATGTTTGCCATAGAGTTTATCGGTTTTTGGTGGGACGGCACATCCATCGATATCGAAATGCCCGTCCATTGCTTTCATGTCCCGTGTAGGACTGATTAGATGAGGCATAAATCCCATCATCATGACACTCCCTAACCCCCCTACTCGACCCCAAGCGATTTTGACATGCATTCTCCTGGGCAGTCGTCTACACTAGGTCCGTTGTTTTTTTACTTTGCAGCTCCCAGAGCTAACAGCCTACTCTCAACTCCAAAACTGACTAAGGATCTTCCGTGTTTTTAGTTTTTTTTCTAAAACCAGGGGCGTCCATAGCCAGCATCTTCTATTTCGTGTGCAAATTGTCATTTTTATTTGCCTCCGTGCATTCTTCATTTGGATGATGAAAACGACGTAGTGTAGCCCGTTCTCCATGCGGTTCGCGATCCGTCTGCCTGGAGCGCCATGTTTTCCCCTAAATGCTTCGCACAAGTCTAATGTGACCCCCATGACACCCTCCAGCCAGCGAAATCCAAGCTGTCACGTTGTGTGGGGATCCCCTCGTGGGTGGCACACGTAAAGGAATGGCCTAGCTATGTTAGCCACTGGCGTCCAATCCCAGCATCAGATGGCTAACCGTCTCGGACAGTGAACTGGCGCCTGGGCGAAGGAAGAAATTGAGGCACCCCGTCCTCACAACACACTATGCACATCCCTCACTATGAATAATCTGACGGGCTTTAAAACAGCCTGATGTGCTAAAAGTCATGGTGCGGAAGGCTGCTGCCCAACGGGATAACTCGGACTTCTCAGGTTGGACTCAATGGCTTCTTCCTAATATGGTCCCTATGGCAATTTCACTCAGATGGGATCCGAACCGACCGCTCCTTGCCTCTGTGAAAATCTCGTCCATCGCGCTCGGCTCAAGCATAACTTCGTCAGCCACTAAACTCGATCACGTCTGCAGTCGTTCTGGTTTTGTCTTGCGACCGGGCTCAGGAGTGTGAGGACGGAGAGAATGTGATAGATGGCTCGAGACGTGCTCCCAACTATTTAAAAGACTTCTTCGTTTGGATGACGAGAAAGGTGAGTTGTGTATTGTTCATCACTAGGCCCGGGATCGTTCTGACCAGGTTTACGTTGAGTTAGGGGAATATCTGATGACATCATTCTTCTTCTTCTTAAATCTTTTTGTGCTGAGAGTTAACTTAATTAAAAATGCCCGGTGCTTGGCGCGTTGCTCGAGTAGTTCCTATCTTTATAAACCAAAACTTATGTTCCTTCCCCCCTTACATTTCCCTGCTTCTTCATCATTTCACGTAAAGATTTCTGGAAGGTTCACACTGGACCCAGTTCTCTTACCTCTCAGGTACCTAAGAATTTGCGTAAGAAGCAAAAAAAAATTACTCGAGCAGTGGTAGTGCATATTTACTCCTATGAATTCAAAAGTAGGCGACTTCAACGCTCACGGGTGTGAATATCTTGATTTTTTTCTGGCTTCATTGCTGTTTCAAGCAATTCTGCCCTTTAGACAATAGCTGGGTGGGGCTCATACAATCGGGGATTTTCGACTCGCAGGCAGCCTTTCTTCCCGAACTCAATTCCTCCTATCTATAAACATATACCTTCCCTTCCGCCGAACGCAAATGTTGGGTACTAAGGTAGCACCACCCGTCAGTTCATGCTTTTTAAGCAGGTCCCCCAAGGACTGTCTAGTTGCTAAGTAATCTGAAGACCTTGTTACTGCGCACCGCTTGAATGAAGGCGACAGCCAACTACCCAAAGCGGACTTGGGTTATGTCTTCGCATGGTTATCAAAAGATGGTCTTCGGATTAACTGGCAGGAATAAATTCAGAGTATTTTTAGTTCGTGACTTTCACCCAGTGGTTTTTATGTTTTCCAATCTTCTTACCAAATAAACTCCTCCCTTCCAACTTTTTAGCGCCATTATTTCTTTCAGTCTCTCGTGATCCATTCATGCTGACTCCCCTTTCACCAAGATCCGTAAACCTATGTACTCTCTCCGGTGCTTACGTTACTGTTTGACTTCTCAGCGGAGGACTTGTTGACGTCCACACTCTCCAACTTGTCATTGATCGTCACCTTCCAGTCCTTTCCTACCCTGTTAAGAAGGATCCCCAGTCGTGCTCTTTACACGTTCTGATCCATCGTCAGCATATATAGTGCCTTTGTCTTGGATATCACAACTAAGGCCGGACATTTCCACGGTCGAATTTTCTAGAAGATAGTTTACTCTTCTCATTCTGATATACCAACTGCTCAGTCACCCCGTCCAACCCGTCGTCGTCGTCGTCGTCTCAACAATCCACCACTCCGTCTCTCGTCCGATTTTTGACATGTCGCGAAACTAATATGCCGAAATCAAGATAAAACTTGCTTCCTTAAGAGCCGTCCACACTCTCAGTGGCATTCAACGATATGAGTAGCTTTCTTCACGTTTTACCTGAGCAAAACCGATCGGAGAGCACACTTTTACGAAAATGTCGACCGTTTCAAGATTAAAGTGTTCACTTTCATATTTTTTTCGCTCCTCTCTTAAAACATCCCGACTTAGCATCTACACTGACGTTGAAGAATGCTTAATGTCAGATCCTTAGGGGAGTTCTCGAAGCAAATGAATATGGTTCACTTGGTGTTTGCACTAGCCCATTAACCGATTCCTCATCCCCGTTTTTGATCAATACTGGCCAGCGCGCCCACCCCCTGTTTAAGTATTAACTACAATTTGGGCAAACTTTTCTACGGTGTTCTAATCAAAGAAGAGTCTTAACAATGCTACCTACCGCAAGTAGATGACAAGCAGTAAATAAGAAGCCACAAAGTTTGCCTCTAGAGTGAAAACGAAGGACTTTTCGTCAGCAGTATACTTCAGGCTCAGGTTCAGTTTTATTTGCCGTAGACAGTGGCTGTACGAATTCCCTGTGCCATACTTTTGGCCCTGACCTAATCTTACCACTAAAAAAGAGTCATAAAAGTCACGATCCCATAAAATCAGTCACTTAATGAACATGCGACCACTACAGCAATCTTGGTTGTTTTTATTTCTATAATATTTTTGCTCATTTGGTTTTGGCAGGCATGTCGTATTAGGGTTACGTTTCTGACGGGCAACGGTAGGTTGTGTAATCCCACTTTGCAACCAGCAGCCCCACGCTCGTGCAATACGGGAATGGTGCAATGTAGGTTTTACGGGTGAGGCATCACCGAGTAGGGGAGAGCGAAATGCATGCATCAAAACCTGAAAGTGGGTAGATTTCAGCTGAAACTCTTTTTCTACGCCCATATATAGCAGCAGAAGTGAGCGCGCTAATTGAAAAATACACAATAAGCAACTCTCAATAAATAGAAGGTAATCGAATAATTCGCCACTTGCAAGCTTGCGACAGCCCAGAAGCCAATAGAACGGACAGCCAATAGAAGAGAAGAACGGTAGGTGCCATATATTTTAACTGGGGTAATAAGTGCGAGGTGCCATAATGCACATGAGTACTAGAGAAACTATGAAAATACACCCTAATTAACGAGGGAAAAGTCAACCAAGGTAAATATGAACGCCTGTTTGTATCTTCATAATAAGTCAACTGACTACTGCAAAATGTCAATTTAAGGATAATAAGCATTTATGTTTAAAGTTCGTGCACGACAATGAAATGCGTTTATAAACAGGGTAGGTGCTAATGCTTGTTTTTTCCTTCTAAAATACAGAAAATCGACTTCAGGTCTCAGAAAATGCAGACAACCGCAGCTTGACATTCTGATTAAAGCGAAGGAAATAACCGAAGTTCTAAACTCGAAGAATGGGACAGAATACTGCCAACCAAGCGGACTGCTATCTCGTGTGGCAAAATGTCATTGCGGACGTCAAATGCGCCAGCAAGTAGTAAAGTTGCACACCGACGGATATGTGTTCCGGTGTGGCCAATGTCGAAGGAGGAAAGCACTGGTGCTTCCGTTGTCGCATCGGGCAATATGGGCCCATTTAGACGGGGTTCAATATCGTCTGCGGTTTAGCCTAGACAGCGTTGATCTAAAGCAAGCATGGGAAATGTCCCTGTCACATATTGCGGAAGCAAATCCGATGCAACAGCTTCCCGAACAGGAAACCTATAGGGCTCCTTCCTGAATGCAATTTAACGACCTCTCTTGTAAATAAACTCAACTGAATTTAACTTTCATATTACTGGTTATGCGAGGGACTACGCACAATTATTCTTGAAGAACTAAGTAAGCCATGGCGCACGCTTTGCACAGCAGGAACCATTCGGAGATATCATGGAAGCTGAGCGTTTGTGCCCTGACCGAGGCATTGTAGACCAAAACACACGACGACAGTGACAGCACGCGTTGTATGGCGAATGTCGACATGGCATAAGAAGGTTAAGCTAGTCTTTTCGAAGAAGTAAAAGAGTTACGGCGTACACGTCCGACAACAGAACTTGTTTGCAGGCTTCGAGGATGTCGGGCGTTTGTGCTCTAACTGAGGCAAAGTAAACCAAAAAGGAATCGACGAGCCTTGCATCACGCGTTACATTGTGAGTACAGCCATGACACAAGAGGTATGCTCACCCTTTTGGAATAGACAGACTACAGAGGGGGGGAGGCAAAAACGGAATGCCAAATCAGGCCAGATAACTTACCACTAAAAATGTCATACTGAAACAGCTCGGTGGTTGTGGTTATATCAGTGTGCTAGATAAAATTTGATGGGTGACTTCCTGTAGATATGAATTAATAAATTAAGCAAGACCTGGTTAGTTATACATAGTAAACCTATAGGGATTACACATCACCCACCCTTACCTTCTGAATAAGCTTAAAATTAATTAAATTTTGGGATTAAGGTTAAGTCTAGGGCTAGGACCAGATTAAAGGCTAAAGCTATGAAAAGGGTTGGGGCTAAAGTTAGGACAGGGGTCAAGTTTGCCTGCCGCATACCGTCTCACCCAATCCCGCCTTCTTTAACCAATAACCTCGGATTATCTGTTTTCCGCCAGCTTACGCCTCCCAACACGCGTCTTTTAAATTCCGGGGTCAGTTCGGACACCCAGTTGGAGTAGTAAAACAAACACAGGACAATGCCTTCCGCAGATTCCGTTAATTGTCGTGTCTGTTTTCTCTACTAATGAAACCAATAGTAATATCCTACTCGTATTTCACGCGATTCTGTGTTCCATTTTCTATCTGGGTCGACATATTCAGTACTTGCTGAAGTTATAGCCAGTTTCTGGGCCCGCCCAAGCAGACCCTTCAGAGTATTCCGGCTAATTAGAATGTTAGGAAGATCGCCGTTCTGTGACTTTGTCTCACTCTCAGTACTGTAAAGATGGCGAGTTCATTAACACTACCTACACACTAATTAAAGGAAGACGACTGCACCTCTTGGGTACGTCAGTTCATAAATGGCGGTACCTAACCATCTTTTGAATCAATAATCAGGTTTTCATGCAGGTACAATTCAGCGTAAATAAGCAGTGAAATAACAGCCATCAATTCCAGATATAATTAAAGATTTGAACAGATCACAAGAACTGCCTAACCCCTACTCTCTATACAAATGTTGGATGGATTCGTTCCTGTATGTTATGGAGGACGACGAAGATGCTATGAGCGCATCTAGCCAATTGATTGAGGAAATCTGGCTTTAACAACATCCTCGTTGGAAGTGAGACTTCTTTTTCAGTTGTTATGAGCTTGTGACATGTTCCAGTTTCCCCAGCGGCCCCAGCTTTGGTCTGGGGTGATGTAAGCGCATTGTCTGTTCTGCCCAGTGAACACTGGTGGAAAGCATCCAACAGGGGGATGGGATACTGAGTGCAGAGGTCGAAACCCTGACTCCCGGGAAGCAGAAGAAAGTAGTCTGGGAACTGGTGGAATCCCAGCCACAAAAGCCGATCCGTTTGTTTGGCAATTACGTGCAAGGGAGGACTCTGGAGTTCGTCTGCAGGCGGGGCAGGCACTTCTTATCAGGTCGGCCTCTGAAACAGGTGATGGGGCATGCAACATAGGTATCGGCATGGGCGTTGGATCACACAGGGGTATACTCTGCTTACTTGCTGATCTGCTAGCGCGTTTTGAGTGAGCGCTATACCCAGGCCTTGAGGAAGAGGCCCGCTCTCCGATAGTGACCTTGCTGTCATTACTGAGCCTGCTACCAGGAGTATAGGCACGCTCCAGTTCCTCTTCCAGAGCACTGATAATTTCGCTGGCGCTCTTCAGCTTGTAGATCTGTCGGCTCATAAAATTGGCGTCGCCTATCAAGGACTCATCTGAGGAGCTGGAAGACTCCGAAGTAGTTTCAACCTTCCTCTGTTCCGAATGTCGTCCACGTTTTTTGGTCTGCCTTCTGAGCCGGCGTGGTTGTTGACGATTCTCAAAATGAGTACTATTGCTTTCACTGGAAGAAATGTCCTCTAACGCCCTTTCAGTGCTCTTCAGATTGGCCTGCTCGGCTGATCGCATGTGTGGTCGAACAACAACTTCTGATCTTTTCCCCTCTGGCCAGAGGCGACTTACATTTGTTGGACCGATTTTTGATCGAGGAGGCCCGTTACTAGGATAATCTGACAGCGACTCAGCATAAGTTCCCTCCTCCGCAATCGTATTCGTGCTGGAAGTCCCCTGTGTTTGTGGAGAGGATAGTCGCCCCTCTTCTGGTTGCAACAGTCCCGAAGTTTGGCGAGGAGCGGCTTCATCCATCGATATTTCCTTCCGTGAGGTCTCAGCTGTAAGGCTCTCGCTCATATGAGTGTTCTGATCTGGTTCGCTTTCCTCGTCCACGCTCTCCCGCCCCTTCTGTTCGTCAGGTGACAGACAACTACGTTGTCCGTAAGTGGAGGGTCTCCGCGACGCAGGCGTGGGTGACCATCTGTCGTCTTGACAACCGACTTGCAACATTCCGCCCGGAGCCTCCACCGCGCTGAAACTGTCTGTTGTCAAACTGTCCTCTGGCACAGATCTTCTGGGCCTTGACACACACGAATCAGAACCCAAGAAGAAACGACTAATGAGAGCAACGAAGTTGGACTTTCTGCTTCTCGGCTTTTGGGACTTCCCCTTCGCCTTCCTATCCTCCTTCTCTACCTTCTCAGGTTTTCTTGTCCGACTTTTCGAATGAACCCAGGGTCCTCTCGTCCTGTAGTTTTGCCTCTCCAGTGTCCTGCTCTGCCTGGTGTCCGGGCCCACCGACCGAGCCATTCGAGGGCTGGCAGTCGCCACAGGTGCCGACCGACGGGTCTCATCCTGGGGGTATGTAAGGTGCATCAGAAATGCATCACGAGTTGTCAGCACCGGCGGTGGTGACCATGACAGAGGAAGCAGACCGGTCATGGGAAGGAAGAAGTTACTGTCACACACCCTGGCCTCCAAACCGCAGCTTTCGCAGGGCAGTTCCAGGCTGTCGGCCATTTCGGATTCCAGCTGAAGTGTCACAGTAATGGGTTCTTTGAGAGCAGTTGGTGTCCAACTGCGAGCGGGTGCTTCGAGTTCCTCCTCCTTGTCCGATACTGACAGTGGGTCAGCCTGAGTAGGTCCCTCAGTGTCAAAAGACTCGCAGTGGGGCGGGGGACCTACCACCACTACCTCATTCTCGTGAAATTTCCTATTGAGGTGCTTTAAATCGCCTCCCTCCGAAACGGAGTTGAACTGTCTCACGGTACCAGATGGACCCAAGTAGGGATGCAGGTAGGATGGCTGACAGGAGGCAGTAATGCGGAAGCCTTCCGTTCCGACTGGACGGCTACATTCGTTTGAGGTGTTCTGTCCGCCGGACAGTCTGGGAGCGTTCACAGAAAGCGGTATTGATAAAGTGGAGCCCGAGGAGATCAGATCGACTGACTGGACAAGGACATCTGTTGTTCCATCGCTTACTCGGCGTAGAAGGTGGGAGAACGGCGTACTGTCATTACTGAAATCTCCCGGTAGCAGAAGGGCCTCCTCATCTTGCAGTGAAGTCCAGGGTCGCAAACACTCAGAACCCCGTCGGGTCTGGTTTCCAGATAAAGTGTCCCTGGCGTGGAAGAAGTCTTCGTCATTCTGATGAAGTCCTCTGGCCAAATTTAGTGAAACCCGCGACGAGCGTCGTTGCGGGGACACCTCGGGAGCCTCTAAATCATGACACGGCATAGAAATAGGTCAAGTTAAAAGAAGAAACATTTCTGCCTACTTTTCGGAATAACTTTATGGATACAGTCAAATAACATGTGATACGTCTCTAGGGTCTCAAGTCATGAAAGCATCTGGTATGTCATGATTCAGCGAACCATGGCAACCTGGTGTGCGCTGGCGGTTCTCTGGAACCTGATGCCCTGCCGGTTGATGCGCTTGTGATCCCTCTGGTTACACAGGTCGTAAGCATGGCTGCCCAGCCATCTTCGTCCGACTGCGCGCCCACCACCAGCTCCACCATCATCATCACCGAGGCTGGTACTGATACTGCCGATTTTTCATGTCCACACTGTCCCATACATCCACCTCACGCATCGGCCTGGTCGGTCACTTGTGGATCCATCGCACAGACTGACGAATCAGTGACTGAAGCACCAATCTACACTCGCCACATCCGTCTCCACTGTCGACATTGCACATTTATTCACCGCATGGGTCTATTAGGCCACATGCGTGTCCACGTAAGCCTGCGCAGACAACCGCCGCCTGCACCGCACCATCACATCCTCCCTCAACAGTATCTCACCGCACATCAACATGACCAACCGCAAGCACCCGATTGTTACCTCCCACGCAAGTGGGAAGGGTGCGTCTCGGCTCCGTCTCCATGCGGCTCCTCTGCTGCATGTGTGGTCGGAGTCTCAGACGAAGACGGTGTGTCGAGCACCGTGGCTCGGAAGGCTGCCGACTGACGCCCCAACTCAGTCTACGCAGTCTGCCCTGCTGTGTGTATTGACGGACTGATTGGCTGAGAGCCAGGCTGTCACGGCCCCTTCTCAAGCGATCTGTGACGCTCTCATGCGTGCGAGGAGAGTTTGTGTGTTTGTGGATAGTGCTTATCTGTCGACGACTGTCTGGTTACCCAACCTAAATGCTGAGCTACGTGTCGCCCTTCTAGGTCAAAAGGTCTGAAAGCGTACGCTACGCCAGCATCAGTAAACCATGGCCCTCGCGCTGACAGTTCTCTGACACCTGGTTCCCTGCCGGTAGATGCGCTCGCGCTCCCACTGGGTATACAGGTCGTGAGCATGACAGCCCAGTCATCCTCCTCATTCTGACCCGTTGTGGTTCTGTTGCTGGTTAAAATTCTAGTCAAGTGTTTGTTGTGGATCAGGGGGGCGGTGGTACGCCTAAGTGCAGGTCTAGCTGGGCCAGCGACCTGTGCCTCTCCCGCCTTCGGTCTTCTTAACCATGTCTTGGTACTAGGCTCAGGTAGGGAGGAGAGAGTGCGGTAGATGCTGCGGTATTCTATTCTCTCTGTAAGCTAATTCACGCGCAAGTCATCGTGCCTGCCTCACCTTGCGGTGGAGCACACGGTGGACATCATCGGGTACGACGGTCGAACTGTCGATAAGACCCAAAGATCGAGAACGGTTTCAAGGTAACTTTGAGTAGAAGAAGCAAGAACTTCGTGGACTTCCGTGACAGAAGTTTTGTCCGATCTTCCTCTTTTAGACCGCATCACAACAATTCGCCGGGTGGTCATGATGGTGTGAGGCTCTCGGTCGGATGAGATTACTTGCTGTGAAATGGCTACCCCATCCAAACTCACACCCCGATAGTGTGAAATGAATGTACAACACTAATGCCTGTTGCGTTCCCCTTGGTTTCAAAGGAAACTCTGCCCCCTAGTCTTACCAGAGTTGGACAGCGTCGACAATGCTAGAAATCGTGACCCGAGTTTTGATGTCTTTTGTCGGTTTCGTCTTCAGAGACAGCCGTATTGAGAGATTTTGAGGTTCTATTGATGTCAAATATTGCAATTTCGGCGAAATATGCAATGCAGGCGTTTTCAAGTTCAGAATATCCGTCGTGGTTTGTTCTTTTTCGGTGATTCTCAAAGCAACACAGCGTCGAAATTCTACTGCTGTCTGTACCTTTTAGTATCGACGATTTTGCTTCCAGAAAGGCCTGTGACTTAAGAGAAGATCTTGCCCTAGGCCCACATCTTGACTTAAAAAGCGTAAGAGAGATGGTGCTGCGGAGGCGCTTGAGATCCGATCCATTAAGAAAAGACTGAAAAAGTAAGCCAACGTTAGCGCGAGACGTTGCATAGCGACCAGACTTTTAATGGTCCTAAGAGCAATTTGAAAACAAGGCAAAATGTCATCCGGGTCAATGCTCAGTCTGACCTGCGGTGTGATGCATGCACAGGTCAGACTACATCATCGATACAAAAACTCCGAGCGACAGCACAACTGTCTCTTTAATATAGTTTCGATAGTTTTACACAGATCAATCCGATTTTCTACAGGAAAGAGTAAAAGTAACTAATATTAGCGCGGACACCTTTTATCATGAAATTGTTTTTTATAAGGTCCTGTAATAATGAGGTCCAAAATATGGCTATCCCATGATTATGAGCCCATGTAGTATGCCATCGTTTCCCTGCATCTGGACTATGAATGTGACGTTGTGCTAACTTTGATGTTGTTATCACTGTCAACCAATTAGGCGGAAACAAGACGGTGAACCGTACGCGCAAATCGATCGGTGCGTCAGATCGATGACATTTGGCCAGTTTCCGGATTTTATGAATGCCTAGAGGTAAATTGCTTGCGGATATCGAGCAAGGTGAGATTTCAGCATTGCAGGCAATGAATTTTAACGCTAGAAAGATCTACAGCGCTTGAAGGGACCGAAACAAAGGTGAATAACTGCATCGTATCTACGAAAAAGTACTGTGGAAGAAAGGAACCGAAAGGATGGGGAGCCAGGCGCCTCAATCGAAAAGGACAATCCTACGTGAGGTATCGGTGAGAAGCAGTTGCATACGCACTACTAAAGTGATATTCGGAACCGGGAGTTTCAAAGAGAACGACGCCTCACAAGAAGCTAGAATTAGTGGATTCACAGGTTACTGCTCCGGTATTTACTGTTATTCTGCAGATCAGCCGATCCTGGGCAAGGTTTACCCAGGTCTCTGGATTTATTTTCAGATCTTTGAAAGAGGACTGACTGCAGGACATCCTTTCGCGTCACCTTTTACTTTCATGTTGTCAAGCACCTGTTACGATGTCGCCGTAGAAGAGTCGCTCGGGCAGGCATTCGTCATCCATCCTTGCAAAGTGGCCGTCCCGGGCAGTTAGATTTGCCTCAGCATAGTGAGGGTGCTGCAGACTCCGGTCCTACCCAGTATGTTTGTGTTCTGGATCCCGTTCTGTCACTTAAACTTTAGTTTTCTCCGAGGACAGCTAAGGTGGAAATTGTTCAGCTTTCTGTCTTGGCTGGCGTAGGCGGCCCATATCTCCGCCCTGTAGAGTAGCATTGTCAGGACTACCTATCTGTGCCTCATCGTGTCCCCTCTGTCAACGGACATTCCGCGTACGGATTGGTCTAACTGAACATCTTCGGACCCAATGCTATAACAACACGACAAGTCCACCTACTACCTACGAAAACGCCTCCACCGTCATCCTTACAGCAATCCTAACGAGGTCCACGACGACAAGCAATAGAGAGGAACAAACTTCCGACGCGCTGGCGCTGCCCACCACCGCCCTCATCATCACCGGCATAACCTTCGCATCGACGGCGGCGACTGCCGTCACTCCCAACGCCCTAGTACCCACAACCGCCGTCCCCGCCATCAATAGTGCGAACCCAATCACAACCGGTCGTCATTGTGAGCTCACCCTCGCATCACGCGTCGGCCTGGTCGGTCATTTGCGAATCTATCATACTGAGATTGGCGAACCGACACGCACTAGGCGCACCCACCTTCACTGCCCTCTCCGCACGCGGACATTCAGTCACTGCATAGAGCCTACTCGGCCATATGCGGCTCCATGAAAGCATGTTATAGAACACCACAGGCTAAACTCTTTTACTGCACATCTCCCCACCAGCCCATAGACCGCACATAATCCCGTCCCACATCATCCACCGCAGGCACACAACAGGAACCTCTCATGCAAGTGGCAGAAGAATTCTTGGCGCAACCTAGAACAAAACCAAGCCGTGTGTGTCATAGGTAGACGGGCAGTTGCAACTCCGTTAGCCATTGCGTGCAATACCAGCACCAGATGGATGGCAGGCTTGGAGAGTCGACCGGTGTACAGGAGAGAGAAAAGAGAGTGTTAGGAGGGCCCAGAACAGGAGGCATCGTTCCTGTCATCCGGAGGTCACGCCTGACAAAGAACTGCAAACCGACAGGACAGCCTCGCCTAGGAAGCCTATATGCAAGCCAGACATTAGCACGCCGCTGAGTCACGCGCGACCTGCAGGGGTCAGCAACGCGTTCAGGACTGGACCAGTAGGAGCACGCAAACCAGACGAAGGCTGAACCCCTAGGTACGAAGTCACAGACGGAAGGATTAAGAGTTGATGTACACAGAGTGACTGACACAATAAAGCTGTTCTCTGGTATCCTGTCTGTCTTTTATTGCGCGCAGAACTGGCGTCATACTGTTGGGGGATATAACAGAGAGTGAGGACGATTCTGGTGACCCTGTCCACTTGACGCTGCAACACATTCCTTCATATAATAAACCTAACGTTTGAATCTATTACGGCGTAATAAACGTTGGAACTTGGAAGGTTGCCAACTGTTGCCAAAACGCAGACCTCTTGGCCAGGATTGTGTATGTGTGTGCAGTGACTGCCGGTAAACTGAGGTTCAGGCCACGATGCCTTCACTTTAATGTGACCACTATGGCACTCTCACGACAGTGATATTTGAGCTGCCCACCCATTTTGCATGAAAACCTGGTGTTAACTGGTATTGTGGCGGATTTGACTGATTCATTTGGCCTAATTGTGAAAACTTCGAGGTTTCGGTGGGATTCAAACCCATGACAACAAGGACGAGGTTTGAGTACAGTCAATGCTCTAGGCATCTGGTGAATTTTAGACTTACTGCTTAGGAAATCCTGCTTGAGCAGTCAGGTTACTGCATCACACTTGCTGAATTCCAAAGATCGCAGCAGGCTGGGCGACCAACTTTACCCAAATTCGAATAAAATCACGGCTACCAGTGAGGCCTCGTAGCTTCGGCGATAGTGAGGCCTCCTCTTGCTGTCGTGGGTTCGAATCCCACGGAATCCAGCCATGTTTAGTTCTGTCAGTCCCGGCGCCTAATTCACGCATCAGATAACTGCCCCCGAACCTTCTCTGGGGCACAGGATGAACATTGTCGAAGTCGACCGTCGAACTGTCGTGTTGACTCGGCGTGCACCTTCGAGATATCTTACTAACGATGTCGCTCGTCTCACTACTTTAGCTATTGTAGACTATTGACCCCGTCTGCCTTTAATCAAGTACGTGTCTGAGAACTTATCTTTCAACGTCGGATAAGAAGGTTGTCATAGTCAAATGTGCAATATTTGATAGAGCACTGAAAACTCGTGGACAGTACATGGAAAGTGTAATAAACGCCCGCTTCTCATTCTGGCTTCATTCATATGTTCTACGCATGTGTGGAATTGGGAAACGTTGGTGGAACTTTTGAAACAACTAGTTGACGAAGGACACACCTCCAAGTAAATTCACGCGTATTAGCTTGTCCGGTTTTAATTGAGCGCCCTTACAGCTACCTGTACAAAATACTTCCAAAGGTATCACTGTTTAAGTAGTATGTGGTTTTTTATATAAGTTCGATCACCGTTAACTACAATCACGTTTCTTAGAAAGGATATATAAAAATTGACATCTTTGCGTTCACGTTGTGGGAATAAACATTCTGGTAAAGCTTTCTACATGAGGGAAACGTGTATCCTGATTTGCAATACTTGCTAATACCTGTACTTGTAGACTCTAAGACACAACCTGCGCTTTCACATTTTCTTGGGGTCTTCTCATAAATGGCCACAAACTTTATCATAGAAAAATTAATATATTCCCCCATTTTATGCTGAATTGGTGTCCTACTACTCCCAGAATGTTATAGTAGGTATGGATCACGTTATACGTTTTTATCGAAACAATACTAATCGTCAGAATAATATTTTGCACCATTCATTATGATGTTATGTTCCACGCTGACTGGTTTTGCAAACTAAACTGGGTAAACTTTTCCATCTACAAGTTTATCGGAAACTTTTCTTTAAAGGTTTCTTAGCTCCGATGCATACTATCTGCCTCACGATGTCAAGTCTAAGTAATTTTAAAATTATAAACAGTCTTACCGAGACTGCCTTCATGCCGCTTGCTCGACTCGTTTATGTGATCACGGATCGAGCGTCGCAAAGAGCTTCGCTTGTTCCTCGACACGTCCAGATTTTCCACGTCTATATCGCCGAGTTTGTTTAACCATTTTCGCAAAAAAAGGCCCACGTCAAGTTCAACTGACAGTTCCATGCCGTCCGCATCACCGGCAGTCAACCGACTGGTCATCACCAGGGGACCCTCATGATGCGCGACTTCAGCAGTGTTCTGATTTTGATCCTTCGCGCCACCACTGCCTGAGACCTAAAACATGCGATATTAACAGGAAGGATTAATGACCGTTATATTTTCAAAATCATTATGTTTGTCTTTAATTAAGCGGCCTTGAAAGTGTCTGCTGAGTGCTTAGCAGACTTGTGACAACCATCTCCCCCCCCGCTCCCCCATATGACGTAAAACCATCGTGCTCTAGACGATAAAAAGTCACGCAAAATCAATGATGCCAGAAAAAATTAAACTACGGCCAAATTTTTGCAGCTTTTTTCCTTCTATTTTACTGTGCTGACTCGACCTTGTGATCACTGGTTCTGGAGTACGGAATCACAAAATTAGTACTTGGTATCGATTAGAGGACGAATTTGATCGGTCTTCCCCAAAAGTTGATAAAACAGTTTGGTTCAGTGAACTTTACTAGTTATGTCTTAGGGGCAAAGAGCTGGGTAGTTTAGGGTTTCCTTAATCTCAGATTCCACTACTATGAGTAGTACATATGGGATTTTTCCGTAGTTTGCTCTAAAACCAGCCAAATGAAAGTAAATCATTTAAAATTGGAAAAAAGTTACACATATTATGAGGGCCAAAAATGAGAAGAAACCAGTTTGAAGCTGAGAGAAACTCGAAATTTGTGTTTTTTAGAGGCAACTGGTATGCAACAGGTCGAGTAATTTAGACATCCCAAATTCCTCCCATGGAGGGTGTCACTGAAAACTGGGTCAGACCTCACCACTGACGAAAACTTTTACGACAATGAAAGTACGGCGGGTTACTGAAGGAAACGAACAACCCATGAAAGCACTATCGAAGTTCCAGTAGGTGACCAAACTGACAAAATATGAAGGACGAAACCCATATGGTCACTCCGGGGTACCGCTGATATTGTGCATTTTACTTACTGACTTAATGAGCTTTGTCTGAAACCCTTTTCTGTCGCGTTTATTATCGGAAAAGACATGACAGAGTGGAGTGACTACTTGCGCCCAACATTTGTATCTTCTCTCGTAATTGTATCTGATAACTGAACACCTCACATGTTCCTTTGAATATTTCTGACTATGGCAGACAGCACGTATGAAACGGTGATTCGACCGGTGGTAAGTAAGCCAAATAATTACCTGGACTGGGACTTCGACCTAAGGTCATTCCGACCAACGTTTGGGACATGGAAAAATGGCGACAATAGAAGCAAGACGGCGGTAATAAAGATAATCATTTTGGCGTCTAAAACGTTATTTTATGCATGCACATAACCCGTTCCACAAAAGTGCCTTTCTTATGTTTAATATGGTTCTAAGCACGTTTTTTTTCGGGAAAAAGTCCACCAATAACAGCCAAATTAGACGTTGCCTTAAATTTAGGCGCGCACCAAAGCGCGCTTTCTTAGGGGAGTAATCTAAACTGGGGAGCTTTATCAAACGAACCTTGGCACACACGCAAATTGCTTTTTCGGTCTTCGAGATGTGAACAAACGCATTATTTTTAGGAAATCAGACGTCTAGTCAATTTTAAAAGTTCTTATGTTTGTTTATGTGTGGATTCAAACCCTAAAATCGGTACTATTGCCTTCAGGCAGTCTCTTTGTTTAAACAAACCACAACACTTGTCTTCTCGAGCAGTTGATTGAGAACACTAAAGGCCGCCGAGCATACGTTGACAATTCAAGGACGTCCTGTAACCAATCATAGCTTACCTTCGCCAAAAACCAGACAGTAATGTTACCGAAGAAATGACCTCTTGATACACAGAGAGCTGTTGGCTTACGATTGCATCTGCTAATTCCATTCTAACTACTTAGTCATTGACAGGGCACTCAACATGTGATTTAATGAAAACGTTTACCCCTGTAACGTCCCTATTTGCGAAATCAAGTAGCATCCCCTTCGCTTTTACCAACCTCATCTCGACTAATACAAAATCCGAAAAGTTACATCGCATTCTCGTGGAGCAGTTTCGGAACATATAATCCAACGTGATACATAGCTATATACCATAATTCATATAACGATAATTCTTTGGGAATATTTATGCAAAATTCATCATAATTCCTTTTGTTATTACCTACGTCTTCCCCCAGCTTTGTTCTTGAAGGAAGGATGGTCTCAAATGTTTGCTAACGTAATTTTAAAGAAGTCATTTATCTTCTTTGTCCTTTAAAAAGCTGTTTTTATGGTTCAAAAATCTGCATTAGATATGGATCCCGTTGACAGTTCTGAATACGGCATTTAAAAACTTCAAAATTCGATGCTACTTTATTAGGCGGGTCAGCGTCTGAACATTTCTCTTCTTTGCAAGCTATTCTATAAACCGAAATATACAACTCCTTCAAAGCCATAATTTGCAAAAAACATTTTCATGCAACAGGAGCATAAGAGAGAAGACAATCTTGAGCACACTGTCATGAAATGTGGGTAAATTGAACAAGCATGTAAACATAACGGACAAAAATCCCACCAAGTAACTTGTCAATTCATAAGTGGACGTTAATGCGTGTTTGAAGTACCCTTAGACTATCGTACATGGCAATGAGCATTGCAACCTCGCCTATACAATCCTTTCTAGCCGACGCCTTGCCTTCATGAGCTTGGCTATTTGCCATAGGTAAAAACGTGTATCTCTAATCCGGTCCATTTTTAAATTATTAGTCTTAAAGATCTCGTCTGGCTATATAGCGCGTCTCGTTTTCTTGGTAATCAACTCTCCCCAGTGAACCTTATTTTTCGAAATTGACTACGATCAAAAACCGGACGGTATAATGATAAAAGAAGTCAGTCGAGGAAATACCTGACTCTGTCTCTGAGTCCCGGTTGACAAAGCAGCCTACATTGTCAGGAAAATTGAGATAAATGTTACACTTGAGGACGAAACCTTGACAGTTTCTATCCTTGTGCCTTCAGGGCAAGTAGTTTTTTCTGGCTTTCTCCAGACATAACGCCCTCACTCACAAGTCCTCATTAACCTCGATTCACCCCACACAGTCTTCGTACACTAGCAATACCCATATGTTAGCTGGTGTAAAACATTACCTCCGTTGTGGCCGTCCCAAAGTACTCGCTACTGTTTTATAATGATATTGAGTCTGGATTTGGGTGAAACACCCGCTGAGCAGGTTGACAACTAGAGTGTCACAAAAGGCACTGAAAGCTGGAATATCCTGGAAAGTACTTCTGCTCACGAAATGGGAGCTTTAGATAAATGGGACTGCAGTGCTTATTTAAAGCAAAATAGGAAAATTGCGGACGTACGGGCTCATAAGTCATATGAGTAGCTAATTGTTGCGTCCGCACCGAACACTGAGGTCTTCTTTGTGAGAACAAGTCCAATCAGAATTAAAAGTCCCGCTAGCCAAGCCAAGGATGACAGTCTCAATACCTAACAGGAAGACTGGTGTGTTAAGTCTGGAAATCCCTTAAGAAAACGATTTGGACGATTCGAAGTTCAGTTAGATAGCACATTTTAGCATTTGCTAAAGTAACCGTTAATGATATAGAAGCAGAGCGCAGACCCACAGATTTGTCAGTAGCATGGATATGCAATCGATGGCCGGACGTGGGAGCGTGCTGTCACTCATACTATTGCTATGGGTGCATGGAATTCTCGAGACGCGAATGACGGCAAATTAGAGCGTAAAGGAAGTATCCCTCTGCGTATCAAATGCTAACGGTAGCAACTCAAAAGTAATAAACAGTTTCAGCTAAAAAGAGACGATACCACGACTCATGGTTTTTTAAGTCATTCGCGTGACACAATATCCGGAAATCGAACTCAATTTATTGACTATAATGTTGGGAATACCAGGTAACTGCTGTCGATGGCATTAAAACAAATAAACCTCTGTCATACCGCTTTCCCAGCTGCTGCACTTTCCGCGTAGGAAACTGAATGTGTCCCTCAATGGGGATCAAAGACATGCGCACTTGGCTCCTCCTATAGCTTCGTAATTGACAGATATCATTCCCACCCGACGACCACAAACACCATTATGATATACGGAACCAGGCAGGACAGGCTTTCATACATCAAGAAGCATAAACCGGCATTTTGAAGTATTATCAGTTGGAATATGCAGCTTCCGCACTTATCATGCAACCCGTTGTCAACCAAAGTTACTCACGGTAGATCGCTTAAATTGAACTAAGCAGTCTGTCAGCAAACTTCTAAAATCATATTTTCAACAAGATAGCCGGCTGGGTAGTGTGTACCTTACAATTTAATGTCTCGGCAAATCTAATCAATTTTGCCCTTACATGACTTGGCTTTGCGCCCTAATTTTTGCCTAATACGCGTGTGACGCGAGCTCCCCACAGGGAACTGAGCTGTAGATGCACTGAACCAAGACTGGGCCAGACGGCCTCACTGCGCGCGTTAATCGGGCTGCGCAGAGTCCGCGTGAGGCCATAACTACTGTAATACACCCTACATGTGAGGGCACGCCTAGACATAGGCCTTTACGCCACGTCAGTTGCCGCACTCATTCTCGCACCGTTTGAATGGCAGGCTAGGACAGATGCTTGGTGCATGAGAGAGGGAGGAGAGAGTGAGAACGACGACGAATAACCTATTTCCGCGACGCATCAACTCACTTCTGTCTATAGTAAACCTGACGCGCCCGAGTCTACCGCGAAGCGCTAAAATTCCTGGCTTGGAAGGTAGGCAGCTTACGCTGTAACTGGGTTCTACGCAGGAATGACAGTCAGACTCAATGGCTCCTTCTGAATGTGACCTGTGTGACATTCATTCTCCTGTGAGGTCCGAGCTGCCCTCACGAAAACCTGGCATGCGCTGTGGGACCAGATCGGGGGTGACATGCCTAAACGGGCTGTTTAGCTTTGTCAGCCACTGCGTCCAAGCCCACCTCCAGTCGTCTTGATGCGGCGGTCTTGTCATCGGAGTCCGGTGACCGAGGAAAGAGAAAGTGCGGTAGATGCCACACAATTCTGCTATCACTATGAGCCCATTCACGTGAGTGTTGCCATCCTGTGTCCACCATGCTCTGGGACACACGGTGGGCGCCTTCGTTCACGACGGTTGAACTGTCGTGTGTTGAGAGTGTGCCAGATTGTTTCCAACGTATATTTACAAATGGACTATTTTCTACCAAATAAATGTGAGGAACGCAATCTGCGGTCAAAAAGGGTTTGTAGCGGACACTGACAGCGGTTGACTGTTGGCGACATTTGTTTGCGACATCCTAATTTCGCAGACTGTCTTATCTTGAAAACCATGGTGAATTTCTTCATTTCACCACAATTTGCGTATCCATAGATTTAGTTTGTCCTAATCTTCTGCCAGTTCTTTTGGATTCTTTAGCGCTTGTAGAGCGCATTGTGAGATTGCGACTTTGCTTTGAGTTGTGCTTTCACTCATGCAAGGCGTGTGAGGTTAATTTTTTGAGATATCACTCGCTATACTCCGTCGTCGCTGTCATCGAACCAGTCGTGGTATTTTGTGAGCCCGAACAGCGATGTTAACGATATCCCAAAATTTCGACCAGTTTACCTAAGGTCTTTAGCCTCCAGGGTTCAAAGGTAGTTTATTCAGGTGCTCATTTCATTAGATATTTCCTACCCGCATTGAGCCTGACTGAATACTGTCGCGTTCGACTTTGTTAGTACCATCTTCCCTTCTCTGCGGCTGGACTCACAGCTTCTTTTCGGCGAAAACTAGGCACTTATTAATTTAGTATTCGGCCCTGTGTATTGTTCCTGAAACGCGCACTTTGGGCTGCTCACGCCTCCTGACGAGCCCAAAGATGGTATTAGTTACGAGGACTTTGTGTCCGGTGTAGGTCGTCAACCGGAGTCTGTTGGCGTTGCAATAACCTATGCCGTGACGGTCAAGGCGGGAACAGGGCTCGTTTCTTTCAGCCATGTAGATGGCGCTCGTAAGTCCATCAACTTGCAGAGGGCGTGTGTATAAACGCTTTTATTGGGGGGGAGACACTTTGTAGCCCCGTCCTTCGCGAGAAGGTAAACAGTTCTTCCTAAATAAGAGCTGCTTAGACACCCCAGGCAGCTGTAAAATTCCGCTATGGGTCACAGCTTTGGCTAGGTAAGTAAGCCGGCTAAGTCTGGATCGCCTATAGTATTATGTGTCATCCTCTCTGCACAACGTCCCTGGCTGGAGTGAAGAACAAGGACTTATTGAGCATAAGGTCTCTGTCTAAGTAGGCAACAAAACGACTGGTTAAGCCCGATTTTCCCAGCAAGATTTCACATATACAGTGAGTGAGAGATCTCATGAAATGTTGGCTGAAATTCTGAAATGCGTTTTCGACTAGGAAGGATTACTTAGGCGCGGTTGTAATACTGACTACCTTGAGACATAATCCTATAACATTTTGGACTCGGCAAGATATTAGCTTTTGAAAACACTGCTTCTCGATCTCCTGTAAAAGCCGTACGCGGTAAAAAAAAAATACTACTTAAGTAGCATGCATTTTCGCATTGATTTTCGATGGGCTTGCAAATTCAACTATATTTTATAGAAACCACGAAGAAAACTATGATTCTCTTCAGTCGTTTGATAGAGAACCACGTCATTTTTATAGTTTGTATTCGAAGAAGGAGTATAATTAGGTTTTAAAAAGGTTTCTTATTATGATATTTGTTAAGACCGCGCATCATACCTGCCCGTTTATCACAGATCGTCGGGAAATGCACGACATAGTCCGCATCCATTACAACATTTTATGGACTCTATATGATATCTTTTTAAGGCATAGAACAATATGTGGTTTTCTTTACGCGAAACGTATGCACCTTGTGGACTGAAATCACTAAGCGCTAGTGCAACGACTGATCAGGCTCCAAATTATTCGGCAATTAGAGAACTTTTTTAAAACCGATTTACTCAGTAAGATTTCACACATAGATTAATCTCATGGGGGATTTTTCACCGGCTACCGTCGTGTGGTATGCTCTATCGTTCGAAACAGTGCCTGCTGCACAAAGATCAACTTTATGGCCCGTTAGATGAGAGCCGGGTCCGAGTGGAGCAACCATCACGTGCATCAAGGCATGCGGAACGACCTCAGTGGTGTGACCCTACGTGGGCACCCCGTGCACTGCTCCCGGAGCTGTGAGTGAATTAATATGGACTCACCAAATCAGCAGAACCGACGTGGACTACCTAAGGACCCATTGTCTGAATTTTCGCTTGAACATGTGACGAGACGGAAGCTCAGCCAAGGGCGAGTATGGCGCCTTGTAGGAGTGAAGTAGAGGCAGAGTTATACCCTAGTTTCTGTTGACTTCCTCATTTAAATGGTCCTTTCCATGTGAAACTGAGTTCAAACTGCTAGTTCACTTTAAAATGACAAATTCTTCGGCATTAACAGGTAAATTTTATCTTCTACTTGTACTTTGCCGTCATTCTAAATTTAAAGTTACGCATCAAATATGCGCTACCATTTAACAGATTTGTTTTATATATGCGCCGACCATTCTAGTGGGCCAACTTGATATAATTTACTGGTGTTTTTTCCATAAAAATACTCCTTCTCCTGCGTTTTTGTGTAACAAAACGAATGTTATCAATCAGTAAGTTTGAAAATGTTGAAAACTGTGCCAAGTTGCTGGTAGACAACTCCATTTCAACATATCGTCTACCGTAGTATTAAGCGCAAGCATTTCAACGACAAATTCAGAAATTCAGACTAGACATGTGGGCACTAAAGCACATTCCTTCTCAAATAAATACCTTTCTGTCTAGTCCACTTTTCTTGCAGTAATTTAATGCTGTTGGGTAGGCGTCAGCTATTCTCAAAATAATTTTCAATAAAATGTAACTCTGAAAATACGCTGGAAACATTTTTTTTCTTTTCCCATAGAAAAGTCAGAATGGGATAGTCTATAATTATAATCGTCAAGTTTGCCTGTTGGCACCTTATGGGAAGAATGCAATCTTTAACAATAAAAACATCCAACAGTTCAACTTGACCGGTAACATTACAGCCTACGTCAACCTTTCCGAGGCACAAACGACATACTTATCATCGCTTCTGGAAATAAAATTATTCTCATGCGAATCCAGCAGCGGAGCGGTCGTCTCAGCCTGCAAGAGACTTGCTTTGAGCATCGAGAACAGAGTTTAGCAATAGACTTCTCTCAGCTAATGATCATGATCATGACGGCACAATCAGGGACACACCCCAAGGCTTACTAAGGGAGGTCAGCGGCCAGAATCTGTTGTGTTGAGCCAAAAGCGGTCAAAATTGGCAAACTTTATTCGAGCAGTGAGATGTCTGCGTGTATTTTTAACTACTGCTGCTTCACGCGCCTGTGCCGTAGGCTGACGGCATCTTTCACCACATGACGCTCAACATCATTGCCAGGCTGCAGAAATATTTGGAAAGTCGGCTGGTGCGTTGGAGAGCAACGAGAGAATGGGGCCGAGAGAGAACGTGCAATAGGCAGTAGGAAGAATGCATGATCTATGAGACGCTAGATTAATGGTTGAGTAGCAGAAAGTGGAAGTGGACTTTCAGTCTAAACACCCCATTTTAGTACCAGTCAACATGAAGAAGCCAAGAAAGCTTGAGGGGTAGGTATCACCAAAATACCAGAGTCGTTAATTTCGAAGAATTTCAAGTGATATAACAGTGGAGAGGTGACGCGACTGCATGTGCTGTACTTTCTCTAAAAAGGATTCACTTACCCCTTTATGTCTGCTGTTTATAAGATTTCCTAAGCGACACAAATAAATCTGCGGATACTGGACGACAGGACTAATTATGCAGGCTCCCAAAAATTGCTGTAATTACGAATATTTTGTCGACCATGCGTGAAACGATTTAAAGTTATTTGTCGTATTAGCACGCGTTACTAAATTCGTTTTGCGTTTGAAATTATAAAAGGTGTTCGTCAATGTTTATTCAATGTTAAGAGGTAAATCTTGGTCTTACCTTTCCAATCTCCAAGGGTTTTATTACGAATCGCATGGAAGCAGCCGGCAAAGGAACCTCGCCGCCATTTTCCCCGTTATGGAGCCTAACGCGTGTAGCAATTTTCATTAAATCATTCAGGCACAGCCTTTGCTCTAGAATATTTAAACTGCCCCGATGTCCAGGTGGACGGTACATGGAGTTGTGAGATTCATTTTGCCCAATGTTCGAAAACTGACTGGGGGGTCCCCTCGTCCAAACAACTTTGGTCTGACAATCGCTCACTATCTTTGCCACAGTAACTGTGAGCGACCGCAGAGACCCGTAACTTAGGAGGCATTCTTGCGCAACAATGTCTTCACCAAGTCCTTCCAGAGAACTAACACTGCAGGTCATCAAGGCCTGCGGCTGGTAGCAAACTACTTCATTTTCAAGGAAATTCAAGGTGTTCGTTTTGTAGGGGGACGGTCCGTCAAAAGTATATGCTTGTCCAACCGTCGATTCGGGATATTCCTCCTTGCAGACAAGACTGGGAGATGAGTGCCAGGTCTTCGCGTGCTGCTGTTCGCACAGGGTCTCCCGTGAGAGCCAACGACCATTTGAGCCTGTAGATAATTCCGAGTGGTCTGAAAGGAGACTGTGATTGTCGGATAAACTGCTGTCTGAGGTCGGGGGCACTCGCGATGGAACACTGAGCGATCTTTGGTTGGACACCTCCCGCACTACGGTCCGGAATACGTTGGAATTCAATACATTGCTGTAGGAGAGGTGATGTGACGCAGTATACGCTATTATGAGACCTTGATTTTCCAGAGGGCCATTTTTCGGTGGCACGCACATGCTGTGAAACGTGAATGGAATGAATAAACGTGGTCCTGCACCGTTTTTGTCCAGTTTGAACTGTCGGAAAATATCTGCTGTAAGTCGGTAAAATATTTCACAGAACCGGCCAACCCCGTCGCCCTGGTTTTCCACCAGAGGCCAAGATAGAGCATGAAGAGGGGCGCATATTATGGTTTCGTACTTTTGTGGTGATAAGCGCACGCGGTCATTGGTGACGGATTGAATAAGTTTCAAGTACTCGATTAGGAAATTGAATTCGGCAACATCGTCGTAGAGTTTGACCAGGGCGCGGACGGTGTCGTTTAGTTTAAATGAGCACAAAACCCGACCATTGCCCAGAGGCAGAGTGCTCGCTAGTCCCAGGGGCATGAAGCACACCGGACACTTCAGCACGCGAAGTGCACCGCCCCCTGCGACCCAATCATCGTGAGGCGCTTTCTGGGCGGACAATGCGATTTTCAGGTCACGTGGCTACAACATGTGTAAAAAATCGATTCAGGCATGTCCGAGCAATTTCGAAAGGCTGTCAGCAGGGCCTTCTACTTGAACCCTACTACCCGACTAAAGGCCTAGTTGGGAAGGGCGCGAGCCGCCGTCTATAAAGGCAACACAGAAGGGTACTTGAGAAAAGGCGGGATATGACATGCATATTTCATCTACACCAGAAAAGGGTGATTTAGAGGATTTAGATGATGCTGGGGAAAACGAACGTGAGGGGGGAGGATTTGGTGTGGACGAGGGTCTCGCCGTCCCCTTATCGGGGGGAGCTAAAAGCTTCAGTGAATCCTCCGACAAAACGAAGGATATGCCAATGAACTTGAGAAACCAATCGAATACCAAAGAACCTACTAAAGACGATGGTGAAGTTCTAGACGATTATATACGCCGATTGTGGAAGTTAAAGGAGAGGGGTGGAAAAAAACAGATGTTAACAGAAGATGAAATGACCAGTATCTGTCGGAGCGTCCGTGCGCTTTTTCTCTCCCAACCATGTCTCCTTGATCTTGGCGGACCTCTTAAAATATGTGGTGATACGCACGGCCAGTATTCTGATCTACTGCACCTTTTTGAACTATGCGGTGGTCCTGAAACGGTCAACTACCTCTTTCTGGGTGACTATGTTGATCGTGGTCGACACAGCCTGGAGACAATTTCCCTTCTAATGTGTTACAAGCTCAAGTACCCAACACGATTTTTCCTCCTTCGAGGCAACCATGAAAGTCAGTCAATCACAAGGATTTACGGTTTCTTTGATGAATGCAAAAGACGTTTCTCTGTGAAACTTTGGCGGACTTTCATTGATGCCTTCTCTTGTATGCCAGTTTGTGCGATAATCGAAAATCAGATATTTTGTTGTCACGGTGGCCTGTCGCCGGAGATGTTTACACAAGAGCTCTCCACGCTAGCTGATCTCAAGAGAAAAATTCGGGAAATTGTCCGTCCGTGTGACGTCCCCGACTGTGGACTTCTCTGTGACATTCTCTGGTCTGATCCCTGGTACATGGAGTCCGTCGGTGAGGGTGAAGAACCAAGGGGCTGGGAACCAAGTGAACGGGGTGTCTCCTACATGTTTGGACCTGACGTAGTTGACAAATTCTTAGAGCGATTTAACCTTGATCTCATTGCTCGGGCTCACCAGGTTGTTGAAGACGGCTACGAGTTCTACGCAAACCGATCACTTGTCACTATTTTCTCAGCCCCCAATTACTGTGGTGAGTTCGATAATGCGGCCGCAGTCTTTTGCCTATCTCGTGTGTCCCTGAACTCAGGACCACCAAACGAGACATCTAATCTTCTTACTGAATCTGCAGCTGCGGAAAGGAATCAGGACGACATGGACTTGGAGGGGAGCTTTCAAATCATTCGTTCTGTCGTTCAAAGAGCCAGTCGACCTGCTTAACTGCCATTAACGGAAGTCTCGATATATGCCGAGAGGACTGGACGGAAACAGACCAGGAAGCGAAATTTCGGATCCACAAGTCTTTGAGGACGCGGGTTATTCGGTCACTGATCTATGTGCTAGAAGTCAGATTCCGCCCCTTCCCACTCAGCTAGTCACAATGTTTCTCCATCCAGCAAGCGTTCATTTGTGAAATTTCAGCGTAAAGCCTGGGCATCTTTGTAGCCAAAGCAAGAAGTGTTGCGATAAATCTGTTCGAGCTTTGAAAAAAACCGTCACCAAATCTGGTAAATCTCCTTTGATTATTTAGGGGTAGGTCGTCGATTTCATTTGGGAGTGAACAGTGTGTATGGGCAACGTATGTTCGAAGTATACGTTCCCCAAGTGTGCCGGGATTGATGACTTTGCACGGAGTAATGTCCCTGTGTCTACAATCTCCATCACTACTAACTCTGGATTACCGAAAGGAATTTTTCCTAGCACAGCCTTTTGAGAAGCACCGAACAATCCACTACGGTAGCAGTAAACACTACCATTAAGTGAGTTTGCGTAGTTCATGAGGTCGGTCTACAATCCGGTATATATTGACCCAGGCGTATGCTTACGACCAGGGGCCTTAAAGTACTGCCATCTAATTGTGCGATTTACAGTGGAATTGTTCTACGCAAACAGTAGTACGTCCGATGCTCAGACATGTTTTCTCTCATTCTTTGGACAAACTGTCAAAGAGCAAATCGTAGGAGGTCTTGATGCAACCGATAGATACCGGGTTGAAATGTTTCGGAAGAATGGTGAGTGACTTGAACGGAGGGCAGTACCTCCTTTAAGCATTGACATGTAACCACTGTAACTGAGATTCCGTAACGCTGGAATTTCCACCTGATTTGTGAAATATCTTTGGGAATTTTTTTTCAGGAGACATTATTTCCCTCACCATAAACAGCTACTATGGGACAGCTGACGAAATTAACGTCCAACGCATTTTCATGAACACGCCCTTTACTCATACAAATAGTACAATGGCTCAACGAGAATGCAGTGATATTGTCATCGCTGAGACGAAAACCAGTGACAACTGTCTTTCTGTAACAATTTGTATATAAGAATGACTAGTCTA
Organism: Spirometra erinaceieuropaei; assembly: GCA_902702965.1. Classification (NCBI taxonomy): domain Eukaryota; kingdom Metazoa; phylum Platyhelminthes; class Cestoda; order Diphyllobothriidea; family Diphyllobothriidae; genus Spirometra; species Spirometra erinaceieuropaei. The sequence goes on along the minus strand of CACRXP010000184.1, from coordinate 165,646 downwards.
TACACTTAATGTTCGTTAAGAAGAAAAGACAGGACTCGTCAAAAACTCCGAAACTGCAGGAAAAGAGTTCACTTGATACAACTCCCCTCCATGGCAGATGTTTGGGAAACATAAACGACGCGATCGGGACAGTATTTTGAGGGCTGGAGGTTATTGCGCCTGCAGATGGGTTGTAGTCCAAAGAACCGTGACTCAGCCATCGGTGATGAGTGCGTGGGATGCCAATTATAATAGGTATGTGCTGGCGTGGCAACTGCATTCAATGCCTACTGCAGCCCTTGTGCATCCATCACCCATATTTGTGGCCGCCTGTGATGATGGCTTCGAGTGTGGAACAGAAACGTCCAGCGAATAAAATTCTCGTGATCACATCCCCTCTATTCACATGCTCGAAGTGTTGAGACAGGCCGGTACCGTGTAGTTGGCAGCCAAGCCTGCGTGGCGCCAACGAGCCAGCCAGTACTGTCCAACGGTCGACTTCAGCTAGCTCACAGAATTTGCAGACTTATCTACTTGACCAGAGCCGGTTAAAAGCGCTAACTAGCTGGTATATCTGTCACATTTATTGAGAGAGTGCAAGCTGGACTCTAACTCCAGGGCACACGAGGCAGCACCACTCTTCCGGGAGAATGATTAAGTTGTCTGCGACACGTCGGTCAGATACTTCGCGCATCACGGCTTTAGACCGCAGCCAGAGACTTCCTTCTATTCTCTTCTTTGTCCTTTTCTCAGTGGCACCTCAGCAGACTTCGCTTTCTCAACCTTCTTGCGAAGGCAAGAGCTCGAGCCGCAGGGAAAGCGACCAGCAGCTGCATCTCAGAAGCCGATGCTTAGAAATTACCAATTGACGGAGTGGCGTGGTCTTTAAGACGAAAAACCAATCTATATCAGTGTGTCCTTTGTGATGTGGTCGATGAGACTAATTGGGCACAGTACGTGAAAGATAGCGAGGCTTCCGGTCGGACAGCACTAATCTTCCAGAGTTCCGGCCAACTCCCGTTCAGTTTGCGGTCGGACTCTTCTGCAGTCATTACTTCAGGACCCTCCATGCTGAAATACCCCGCATCTCACCAGCTCCATCGCACCATGGCTCGCTGGCATTTCGCACTCTTGCAGACTGAGTTCTGGGTCCTTAGCATTCAACGTAGAACGCCATCCGTCGAACTCCCTGATTAACTTTCGGATCTTAGAACCAGGCTTGCCGAGAAGCACGAGGGGTATATGGGGATAAAGGTGGGCAGGCAAAACGGTCCCAGCAGACTGAGAACGGTGCCATTTAAACGAGTTTAGCGGACTTCTACACAAGGGATCGAAAGTCTCGCGCCCAAAAAAAGTTAGAATGCTCAGCATAAAGGCAACCTGATATTCATTACTTGTAGAATCCTTCTTGTGCCTGATATTTCTATCTCTTACCTTTAGCACCCCTCCATGTCGAAGTGTCGGTAACAATCGGGAGATGGCACCCAGAAAAATCCGCCTAACCAAAGCAGCTTGTCTTACGGGACAGGTAGTAATAGGGGTTTTCTGGGTGGTGGCTGGTCGGAATGTACGATACTAGTCGACAGAAAGCCTTATTTGAACAGGTGAATGATCGAAGTTGGCCCGCTCTCCGTTCGGTTATTACAAAATGGGTCGCCAAAGGTAGTGTAGTGGTAAGGGAAAAGTGGAAGGCGTATAATCGTCCTCCCTCAGAAGGTTATCTACATTTCTCTGTTAACCACTCAAAGAACTTCAAGGACCCTACCACCGGACGGCACACCAATTCCATTGAGTCATACTGGAGTAGACTGAAAAGGAAACTCCACGAGGGTGGCCCTGTATGTGGTCGAGCTGTGTGGGCTAGCATAGACGAAGTACAGTACCGTCTTTGGTTTGGCCTCAATTCCATGTCTTTGACAGACGCCTGGGAACTGTTCCTGTCCCATGTTGTGCAGACTTATCCTATTTAAAAGTGATTTTGTTTTGTAATAAACTGCCATAATGCGAATGTATGCCGTATGTTCAGGTGTACGTGTGTAACGATGGGGAAGATTGGGTAACCGGCCATCGTCCATGTAACCTCCTGCGATGTTCGTTCGGCCAGCCCATGTTAGGCCGTCGGGGAAAGTAAAAGTAGTTCGTGAAAGTAGGCCTGCAACCGCTGATATAGCCTGAAGGCGTTTAAGTCCACTATTAAAGTTATTATTTCTAGGTAACGGATTTTTGGGTGCCATCTCCCGATTGTTACCGAAGTGTCATATCCGTAATCACGTTGTTGATGTAGCCTGAGATATGGTGTTCCGCACTGACATGCTTCCATGGCCTGACAAGAGTCGCTAATCCGTGCTGGACCATGTAAAATCTCACTGTCCCGCACCCTCTCCCCCAGACGCGGAGAACCAAAGCTGAAACTCTTACCTGATCTCTGCCCATATGCGGCATGACGACCGCTAATTCCGCCGTTCGCAGCCCTATTGAATCCTCACCTCCCTTCCCCTCCAGTGCAGGGGGGCGTGCCAATTCTCCCTCTGCTCCCCCGCCCCTACCCATCCACCCCTCTCACACCAGTAACCTGTCTGTCAGCGTCTGTCCTGTCGTGCCAACCGGCCTAGTCTGACCATTTCGGCTTCTCCTCTGTTCATTTCTCGTCTGATGACGCGTTGGTGTCACTACCTTGAGAAATCACGAGTACAGATCGATTTTTTCCAGCGAACCTTTTCCCTTCATCATATCGCCTCGGAAAGCACACCACCTCAACTATTCAACATGCACAGTAGATGTGCTATCCAATAAAATCTTAACCGAAACCCTGAAATGTATCTTTCATTGGGAAAGTTCCCTTGAGCAAGGTAGTAAGACTAACTAACGCGCAGCATGAACACAAGATGGTCAGTAATGCCAGGATGCCGATTTTAGAAAGTGTTTCTTTCCGGCAGCTTGTAAAAACTATATTCTGCGAAAATGACTATTAAGTAGCGTGAATTTTTTCCATTGATTTCCGATGCCCAAGTAAACTCAAGTATATTCTGTAGAAAACGTACGCAAAAATATTCTTTTTTGTGCAAATTTAGCAGAAAATTACGTCTTCTTCAAATTGTTTGCATGAAGAAACATTATTTTTCACTTTTGAAAGCTTCTAATTATTATATTTATAAGACAATGAATATATACCCATAAAATATCGTGTCCGTCCATTTGTTAATTCTGCTTGTAAAGTACACAGCATGGTCCACATCTGTATCAAAATTTTACGAGCGCAAAATGACATCTTAGTAGCATATACGCACGTGTGATTTTCCTCACGGACAACATATACAGCCTGTATTTTGGAATTCCTAAGTACAAATGCAACGGCAGGTCAGGTTCAAAATTATTCGAGAATTGGAGTTTTTAAAACCGAGCGATGCCATTTCCTCAAGGATAATTCTAAAAGAAGACGTGATTTTCTACCAAATAAGCTCAAGAAAGAATATATTTGCACATTTCTCTGTAAAATATACCTAAATCCATTAAGGCATCGAAAGTCAATAGGGGAAATTTCTACTACTTAAGGAGACATTTTATAGAGTAGCTTTTGCATGCTGCCTGAAAGAAGCTTGGTCATAAGCCGAAATCCTGATGTGACTGAAGTATCTTGCGACCATACTGCGTGATAGCTAGTCCAACTGTACCACCTAAGTGAACTTTTTGATCGAAGATACATTTCGGGGCTTCAGTTAATATTTCATAAGCTAGCACATCTACTGCATATGCATGCATATATTGCTAACAGGAGCGAAGATTGGAATCCTCGGACATAAATGAGAAAAAGAGGCGATCTCGGGAACCATGATTGTATTGTCCTGACGTTTCAAAAGCAGACAAGCTTTCATCGTCGGGGATGAGTATCGTACGGCGTCACACTATTTATAGGAGGAGGGATGACAGTCGTGTTAACCCGGTTTTAATAATACGGAGGGAGTCGTTGATCCGCTTTGGCGTTAATGGCCCGCATACTCACAGGGATCATCGTTGTAGTCGCCGGGACAGAGCGGGAGGGAGGGCGACTGCCGTCAATCTGCCTGTCTCTCGTCGGGGGACGGCATTTGAACGATGGTGGCCATCGCCCGCATTCGCGTTGACCTTACTTGCCGTCCTGAGTTGCTAGTATTGTTTGCATCCCTCTGACTGCGTTTCTCCCCGTCTAACGGAGTGGTGGCAGCAGTATTGATAACTGCCCTTTGTCAGGCCCGAATTACGTGTAAGTCCGTTGTAGGTTCTCCTGTGTTTGGATTCATGTCTCACCTAGCTTCGCGCTTGATCTTTCGTCCGTTGAGCTGCATCCGGAGGGCATGGTAGGCTGCCGGAAGGGCGACACAACGGTTTATTGAGGTATTTTCCGTGTGCCAGGCCTCAAATGTTTCCCTGGCTACACGGTCATTTCCCCGACCCAGACTGGCAGGTTGGCAGCAGTCACCTTCCATCCCCCCTTCTGCCCCAGCGACTACAGAGACGATCCCTGTGCGCATGCGGGCAATGAGCGCCAAAAACGATCAACGACTCCCCCGTATAATTAACCCCAGGTTAGCATGGCTGTCATCCCCTTCTAAGTACTGTGTGACACCTTACGATACTCACTTCCGACGGTGGAAGCCTGCCTGTTTTTGAAACGTTAGGACAACACAACCATGGTTCCCGAGATCGCCTCTTCTTCTCATATAGATAAATATATGTCCCGTCCATCATCCCTAAGAGGCGACGAATAAGGAAAAGGAGCGTTTGTATGAACCACACTGTATTGGTGCTGACGTTTCGGAAACTTCCTCGTTTCCATCATCAGAGTGGTGGGGTGTCTGTTCCTGCTGGACCGGAGTTGTGCTGTCTCGCCGCCTGTCTCGAGTTATAGGCATGCCTAACGCACGAACTCTGACTTGCCTTCTGGTTGGGGATTGACTTTGGTCTCTACGCGGGTGAGCGCTGACGCGCTCCTGTGATCTTCGACCCTGCCCGGCTGTCGTAGTCGCTGCAAGGTCTTTGTGCCCGTGAGCCCTCCCCTCATAACAGGATGGGCTGATCAGCTGCTGTTGCATGTGCGAATCACGCTCGGCTGTTTTGGCGCGCCGGTGGGTCGATGTCTGACACGGTATGCCGTAGACCACTACTGATTGTTCCTGTCTGACGCAGGGCATCAACGAACACCTGATGAGCCTCCGCTTGCCTTTCCGGGGTGACA